>JAXIVH010000163.1:71308-116308 GCA_036785325.1 Urophycis tenuis
TCCCTCATGTCCCCCGTGTCCCTCATGTCCCCCGTATCCCCCTCATGTCCCCCTTGTATCCCCTCATGTCCCCTGTACTCCCCCTCATGTCCCCCGTGTCCCTCATGTTCCCCGTATCCCCCTTGTGCCCCCCTCATGTCCCTCGTGTCCCCTGTACTCCCCCTCGTGTCCCCCGTGTCCCCTCATGTCCCTCGTGTCCCCCCCGTGTACCTGCATGAAGGCGCCCGTCTCCTCGCTGAGTGTGTCGTCGTGCTTCAGCTCCACGGTGACGGCCTTGTCGCAGTCCACGGCCGCCATCTCCACGTCCGTCGTGTTGTTCATGAAGATGCCGCCGAAGAAGTCCGTGGCTCTGAACCCTGGAGGCCACAGGGGGGGAAGACGTGACCGCGGCGCCGCAGTCCCAGACATTGGGGACGAGTTCAACGGGCGGCTCTTGGGACGAACACTAAACTACACCTGGGGACGCTTGTTTTGCAGTGAAGACTCACACTGAACACAGGGAAATACTCCAAATGTATTATTTTACTTTATACTACCAATTTCATATATTATTGTTTGCATAAGTTCCTTAGACCTGAAATGATCAGGGTCTAGATTTATGTATATTTATGTTTTTTTTTTTTTTTTTACATATTTTGATATTATATACGTATTTAACTGTTATACATTCCTATACTTTTTTTTACTTCTATACTGTTTCTCTTCTTTTCTTTTCTTTTCCCTTTAACATTCAACTGGAGTATTTGTAACAATGATCCCTCAGGGATCATTAAAGTACTTCTGTCTGTCTATATGTTGAAAAATCCCAGAGTTGTGCTTTGACATGTTTTTTCACGTCATTGTGTGTACCTGTGCTGGTGCGAACGCGCATGATGGCGTCGAATCCGATGGGCTTCTCCACGTCCTTCCTCAGGTCCCGCAAGAAGTGTTCCCCGTCGGTCTCCACCTGACAACGCCAACAACGGTGTCATGCTGTTGTTCCGCCACAAACCACCGGGTGGTACTGTTGGTACTGTTTCGCTGAAGACTCGGTGAATTACTTTCTCGCAAATGCCAGGAAGCGTGACAGAGTTCATCCATAGATGTCACGTTTTTTTGGAGTTTTCATTGGATGAAATGTTGTTTGGATAAACTATCATAAACTGCGATGTTAACTGTGATAAAGCGTCTTTTGAATTCTCATTCATTGCTACCGTTTCTGTGTCCCTTGAGGTCAACTATTGCGCCATGAGTAAATACAACAATAAGGCAAAGTTAAATGTTGTTTTGTATGTCTGCTCTATAGCCCACTACGACTGCACACGCCTGGCATACAGCCAGTGACAATAGACTAACTAGAAATTATCCACAATTTCATTGATTTGATGGATTTCCCAATTCAGGCCACAAAAACAACTCGTTTGGCTTCAGCCTTTTCCAAAAGTGAGGCCTTTGAATTGCATGATAATGTTTTTAATGAGGCTGCATTAACTCCTGGTCTGAAAGTAGTGCAAAAAGTGTGACCTTTTGTTTAAGACACATGCACACACACGAACGCACACACACACACACACACACACACACACACACACACTTGCACACACACACACACACACACACACACACACTTGCACACGCTCACACACCTGGAAGTTGCTGTACTTGAAGACGGAGCCGCCGGTGTGCGCGGGCACGTAGCCCATGGTGGCGAGGTCCAGGTACTGGCTGGGGAACAGGAAGAGGTCCACGCTGCAGCCCTGCGCCACACAGTCCTTGGTCAACTGCTCGTACACGCCCTTCACCGGGTGGAAGAGCGTCTGAAGAAGAAGAAGAAGATCCCATGAGGGAAATTTGGTCTCTGCATTTAACCCAATCGTGAATTAGTGGAAATACACTCAGCACACAGTGATGGTGAGGCACACAGTGAGGTGAAGCACACTAATCCCGAGGCAGTGAGCTGCCAACAGAGGGAGCAGTGAGGGGTTAGGTGCCTTGCTCACCGGCACTTCAGCCGTTCGTACTGGTCGGGGGTTCGAACCGGCAACCCTCGGGTTACAAGTCCGAAGCCCTAACCAGTAGGCCGCGGCTGAAACACACACACGCACGCGCACGCACAAACACACACACACACACACACACCCACACCCACACCCTCCCACCAATGAAACGGGATGGTCATGATATCAGCAGAGGAGACGGACACGCGCTTAAGGAAAACAGACCGGGCGTTTAAGTACAATTAAGTCCGATCCGGGTGAGCAGCCGCGCCGGGCTTTACTTTGGCGGAGCTGGAGGTAGTAGCAGAGGTGAGCTCACCTTCTCCTTGTCGGTGTTGATGAGCTTCTTGTCGTCTCGGTTCTTCAGCTTCCCAGGAGCCTCGGCGGTGGGGATGGAGGAGTGGAAGATGAAGAGCTTCCCACTGCACTCCGCCGCCTAGAGAGAGAGAGAGAAAGAGAGAGAGAGAGAGAGAGGAGAGAGAGAGAGAGAGAGAGAGAGAGAGAGAGAGAGAGAGAGAGAGAGAGAGAGAGAGAGAGAGAGAGAGAGAGAGAGAGAGAGAGAGAGAGAGAGAGAGAGAGAGAGAGAGAGAGGCAGAGAGGGGGATAGAGAGAGGGAGACAGAGAGAGAGACAGAGGGGGACAGAGAGAGAGAGACAGAGAAAGGGACAGAGAGACAGAGACAGAGGGGGACAGAGAGACAGAGAGTGAAAGAGAGCGAGACAGAGATGACCACAATGTCAGTGTGAATCCTCCTGCGGGAGACAAGCTTGTTGCCGAGGCCGCTGTAGACGGACGCCTCGCGGTCAACTGATGTGAATGTGCATCATCACAGCAGACGACCACCACCGCAACTCAGTGGTCCGCTCCACCACCCCCGACCCCCCCCCCCCCCCAAGCTGAAACCTGCAGGTGACCCTCTAAGCTGTTCCTCAACGATGACCGATGACATCACCTCGTTAGGGTTCAGTGGGACGTCTGGGGTGAATACCGACCCATCAGGAAATCAAATAGCCCAGCTTGCTGAGTCCCTCAGGGGGGGAAAAGACTACAGTGGACTGGACTGAAACTTTCGCTGCTTATGCGGGGGGGGGGGGGGGGGGGGGGGGGCAGCGACTGAATAAGAAGAGATAAGGTTGAAAGGCAAGCATATTTAAGTCAGTGGATAAACAAAGTAGTTATTCTAGCGTTTGCCGAGAGGCATTCTTGGGAAATATTCCCTAATGTGTGTTGAATTACTTCTTGGGAAATTGTGTATAGAAACGTATCAACACTAATTACGGTTCGCTCAAAACTCGGGAAGCGCATGAAACATGAATCTAAATCCCCAGAGAAACCAAACAAAAAAAAAAAAAGGGAACGTGCAGGAAAACTGAACTGAACTGAACGCGGCCCACGCGGATCAACGGGCGCTGCCTGTGCATCGGGGTCAGGCGCCGCTCACCTTCAGGGCCCTCCACGCCGGCCTGGATGACCGGGGCGAAGACGGTCTCGCTCTCGTTGGTGTCCCCGAACATGTCCGGGATCTGCTCCAGCAGGCTGGCCCGGGACGAGAGAGAGAGAGGATTTAGGACTCCTGTGTCGAGTTAAACCAGCGCGAGGGGCGGGGGTAGGGGGGGGGGGGGGGGGGGGTTAGGGGGTGGGGGAGGACGGTGATCCGAGACATCTCCAGCCAGTGGTTCTCGGCTCGAACCCCGTCTTAGTTTTTTTGCGCGCGCCGTAACGTACAGCGACTACTACCTCATCTTTGATTGAAGCAGCCTGTGAACTTTGATTCCAGCAACATCCTGTTTATTCAGCAACCAGTCAGTTAATAGCAATAATAACAGTCAAGAATGCGCTCTATTTTTCCCCCCCTCTCTCTCTCTCTCTCTCTCTCTCTCAACGATAGAAAGGCTGGAGATGGGAGATTAAAAGCGGGCTGTTGGTTTAGTTTCATTCGGCCGAGCGTGCTTTCCCCAGAAAACGATCGAGAGCGGCCCCCCGATTGCCGGTCGAAGGGGGCGGCCAACGAAAAAATCCCGGCAGGCGCGTCGCGCCAAAAATACATCTTCTTGTTAGTGGACGCCGTGACCCCCCCACCCCCGCGGCATCAGACCGCCCCCGGGAAGGAACAAAAACCCCAAAAACGGCGCCCCTTGGCTTACTTGTGGATGACGGCGCGCGACTCCGGGTAGCTGACCAGGAAGCCGTCCAGCAGGGGCACGAAGACCTCGGCCGTGTCCGAGACCACCATCATCTGGGGCTGGGCCAGGGCGCTCTTCACGTTGTAGAAGTGCAGGACCTTGTTGTACGTGACGAAGCCCACCCGGACGGCGGAGCTGTCCGCGCCATCCTCTCTGTGGGGGGGGGAGGGGGGGGGTCAGCACTGGGTGCTTATCGCGATGGGGGAAATGCTGATAGGGTGTCTAGTGTGACGTGTGCGTTGGAACGAGGAGTTCCGAGACTCGGGGGAAGAATTAAAGTGATGGTTCGGAGTAAAATTCACCCTGAGGTAATTTCCACCAATAATCCAGCCAAATACCCCCTCAGATGCATTTTTAGCGACGGTCAATATTTATCAAGTTTAGGGGTATCAGCCGAATGGCTTAGTATTGGAGTGTCCGGTGCAATGTGTATATCTCGTAAATTACCCCACTAATAATGCATGGATTGTTACCCAACTTCTGTAGTAGTACATATATGGTCTGTACTCACTAAACGAGGCATTTTAAAGTTTGTAAGTACACCAGGAGTTTATTTAAAAGAGCACTTTTCTGATAGCTTCAACTCGCTGTTGCTAAGGCTACCGCTGCGTCGACGTCTCTTCCGTCTTTCCGGATAAGTTCGTAAAAGTCCTCTTCAAAACTCACAAGTGTAAGGAAAAAGTTAGTGAATTCAGCACTCCATCGAAATGTATTGACAACTGGAATAATTGAATACTTGAAATTAGATGGAGTGTTGAATTCACTAACTTTTTCCTTACACTTGTGAGTTTTGAAGAGGACTTTTACGAACTTTTCCGGAAAGACGGAAGAGACGTCGACGCAGCGGTAGCCTTAGCAACAGCAGGGTGAATTTTACTCCGAACCATCACTTTAAGAACGAGACGAGGAATGACGGCAAAAAAACAAACAAACACAATTGTTTGCGTGTGCCTGTCCTTGGTTGGTAGAAATGTGTTTAATTAGGAAGACTGCCTCCCGCTTTATCTTTGGCATCACTTAAACACGGACTGGTTTGTGTACAAACAGGCAACGGCGTGTTGACATTACAGCAAACATCGTGTCCAACATTTAATGGAAATGATGAGTGCAACAATGATAAAACATCTGTAAACTACAAAAACTGGGAACTAGCCGGCCCTCACTTGAACCTTCACAACCTCCGGGCCAACCAAAGGGGTCCGGCAAGCCACGGTGCCATCATCTTCATCATTATTAATATTATTATGATGAAATATCTGTGAGCGATGAAGGACAACTCCCCATGGAGTACAAGCCCACACCTGCTAGTGTGTCGGCCGCTGCTCTTTCTCACTGAGGATTAGCGTGCACCACGTCTTCTCCTGTTCTGAGCAAGTGAAGCCACGTTTCTAGTGAGCTGAGGATCCAATGTGGTTTCGATTTAGTTTCCCCCCCCCAACCACACACACACATTCACATACACACACACGCACACGCACACGCACACACTGCACCAACAAGCGTGGGTGGTGAGAGGAGGCCAGCGTTTCAGTGTGTGTGTGCACATCTGTGCGTGTGTGTCTATGTGTGTGCCTGTGGGCATATGTGTGTGGGGGAGAGAGGGGGAGAGAGAGAGAGAGAGAGAGACAGAGAGAGAGAGAGAGAGAGAGACGGGCGCGTTTGTAGCTCATTTGGACTGAGCTCGGTGGTGAGTGCCTGAGGTATGATGTCATGGCTCAGGACAAATATGGACATGCTGTTTCAGGCCCCCCCAAGACACAGCAAACTAAGATGGCTGGTGGGATTTTGGAGTTCTCTTTGGAGCGGCCAGACATTAGCCATCCGTCATCCTGCATCGCCGCAACACGTCTTGAGAGGTAACCACCAAGCCGTCCGTGGCACCGACTTTCCTCTGTTGTGTTTTGGAAGGGCTTTCGGGTTCGGGAGTTGGGCCGAAGGAATGGGCGTTTCTTCCACCTTCTGCTACCTTTGCAAGCTCTGCGTGTGATCATTTATCTGCCCCCCCCCCTGAGAACCTTCACGCAAGTATGTGGTACCGATGAGACACTTCCAATACCTGGCCGCACTGGCCCACGCCCAACAGGGCCCATCTGATCCCTTTACCCAGGATTCTGCTGCTGCGATCGCCTTATTTGGCCAGTCGGGAATTTCCCCCCCGCTCTCTCTCTATATTGTGACACGTTCTGCTCGGTCGTGCAAGGCCGAGGGGTCAGGGGGGGTCACCCGGAGACACACACACACACACACACACACACACACACCGCAAGCCTGCGAGTCGAACCAAATGGTTTGTTTAATGTGCTGCTATGAATTATGGGTAAGGTCTACTCTAGCGCCTGTGCCTCTGTTGTCCGTGTCGGTGGTTCACATGAGTGAGTGAGTGAGTGAGTGGGTGGGTGAGTGAGTGAGTGAGTGAGTGAGTGAGTGAGTGAGTGAGTGAGTGAGTGAGTGAGTGAGTGAGTGAGTGAGTGAGTGAGTGAGTGAGTGAGTGAGTGAGTGAATGAGTGAGTGAGGTAATAATAATAATAATACATCTGATTTATATAGCGCTTAATATGGTACTCTAAGACGCTTTACATATTTGCCCTATCAAACTAGGTGAGTGAGTGTGTGTTTGTGTGCGCGTGAGTGTGTGCGCGCGCGTGCGTGCATGCGTGCATGTGTGCGTGTGTGCGTGTGTGCGTGTGTGCATGTGTGTGTGTGTGAGCGCATGAGTGAGCGCATGTGTGTGTGTGTACTCCTCTACCTGGGCAGGTTGTCCAGCAGGGTCTTCAGCTCGTCACACACCAGCCGGACCAGGCCACTCTTGATGTTGGAGTAGGACACGTCGATCATGAAGATGTAGGCAGGCGGGCTGGCCGGCTTGTTGTTCTGCATGGGGAGGGGGGGGGGGGGGGGGGGGTGGGCCCGAGACACGCTGGTTAAATAGTTCTTACATAATACACACGTGTAATCACGCTACTGTGGTTGATTGATTAGATAAAAGGTGTGATAACGGCAAAAACAATAACGTGGAATATTCTCCATCATCGCTGTAAATATTGTTATGGGTGTTATTTCGTATACAGAGGACGTTGCCTTGCTCTTGTCAGTTTGTAAGATAGAACAAAGTAGCTTTTCGCTTTTTAGAGTACGGTTTCCAACTGTGCTATTTTGCTGTTGTCGTACGCTTTCGGGTGTGTGTGTGTGTGTGTGTGTCTGCGTGTGTCTGCGTGTGTGTGCATGTGTGCGTGTGTCTGCGTGTGTGTGTGTGTATGTGTGTGTGTGTCTGCATATGTGTGTGTGTCTGCGTATGTGTGTGTGTGTCTGCGTGTGTGTGTGTGTGTGTGTGTGTGTGTGTGTGTGAGTCTCTCCCTAGCGGGATGGCGTCCAGACACTAATAATCTCTGCAAACGCTGGCCGAAATGGAGGGAATGTCTGCCAAACAATTAACCCCTGCACCGTAAACACAGGGGGACCCTGCGCTGATCTCGTTGAGTCAGCGGGAAGGGGCTTCGGACCCTCTTAACGCGATAGCTGCCTTCAAGTGAAACCGCTGATTGTGATCGCTGGAAAAGGCGAGTGACTTGTATCTGCTGTGTGGCTGGACAGTCGCACAGTATTCCCCATTTAGTCGTCTTGTGATCGTCTGTTGCTACACTTGAAACATTTATGAAACCACAAGACTTATATAGGCCGAGTAGATTTGAATGGCTAAATATGGTGTGGAGGGGGATAATGTTTATCAGCGTTGAGGCCTATGAGATAAAGCTGCAGCCTTGAAACAGAATAGTTTATGGGCAAATCCCTGCAGTGCATGGCTGTCTTTTTTTGGTACCGCTGATGTTAATGATTTACTCTGGGATACATTATGGTAAAGTGACATGATGGTGAAAAACATTGAAAGAATAAGGTTTGAAAACGTTAAGTGCCGCTACCAGGACAGATAGTGCTGGTTGTGTCTAATGAAAGAAGTGAGTTAGGCTAGGCTTAGGGTCAGGGTCAGGGGCAGGGCACTGAAGACGAGTCGTGTTAAGACGTGGGATGGGACCAGGTGAGGTAATGCCTCGCCGCTCAGTTTGCTTTGAATTATGTGGCATGAGGAATTCCTGACGACATAGAAACGGTAATTCAAAAAGGGGGAATGTTCTGCCATAGAGTCTGCCAACTTCAACATTTTGGTTGGCATTTTGGTGAATGTAAGTCCAAAGCAACTTACAGTAAGCGCATTACAAAATGAAGACACAACCCAAAAAGTGCACAAATAATTTGAGCCCATAAAATTTTTTTTAAAAACTGCACTGTAGCAGTGCAGGGTAGTGTAGCTACAGTCCAGTGACTGCACAGATTATCAGCCCGGGAGGCCCCAGAGAGATGAGCCGCACTACCTTGCAGTAGTCCAGGGTGGCCGCAAACTCGTAGGAGCCCAGGGAGAGCTCTGGCCTCTCGTAGAAGTCCATCCGGCGACCCATGTGGTCCAGATGTTGGAAGTAGAACACAGGTACTGCAGGGGGGGGGGGGGGCAGGACGAGGATGAGTGAGTGAGGTTGTAACAGAGAATCATGACCAGTAGAATGGGAGAGTTGAGGGGGGTCAATGCATGCAGGGGAAAGTCAAGTGAACCCAATCACTCATCAGCTGCCTCGATTCATGAATGAACTTCATATAAAAGAGAGATATCTCTTCATATGCTGTATGTAATTTTTTTTTTGAACATTTATTGATGAATACTTGTGTTCATAAATCTGATGTAGCTTACTGTTGAGAATGGTGCAAGTTGTTGTTGTAATGTCATTTGGCATAACTTTCCTTTTTTCCCAAAAAAGTAACACGTTTTGATTCCAAATTTGAGGATTACCACAAAAGTACTGTAATTTCAACTGTAATTTCCCAGCTTGGGATCAATAAAATATTTCTATTTTATGCAATCAGTTGAACCGTTTGAGTCGGGCGACTCTGCGCCCGGCGTGGGGGCGACGCCCACCTTCGTTGACGCAGGAGCAGAAGCCGCACTGGAAGCGGCGCCCCCCGTCGATGAACTGCATGTAGGGACACATGTAGGCCTTGCACCGGTTGCAGCGGATGGGCCCGGTCTCGCCGTGGTTGACCACGTAAAGAGGGGTCTGGACACACACACACACACACACACGTGCGCACACACACACACACACACACACACACACACACATACACGCACGCGCACACACACACACACACACACACACACACACACACACACACACACACACACACACACACACACACACACACACACACGCACACACACACGCACACATACACACACGCACACACATACATACATACACACATGCACACGCACACACACACACACACAAACGCACCGAACACACACACACATACACACACACACACACGCACACACGCACACGCACACACAAACACGCACGCACACAAAGCAACACATGTGTGAATAGCAGTGCAGACACGACTGCGTCCACGTCAGCGCAGAGAGCAACAGAGGGTATTAAAGGAACCACAGACAATAACTTCAAATGCCATCAAACTTTGTGATTGGAGGACGATATAAAAACGCGGCCCAAAAGCCAGACAATGGACCGGGCCGTTTTTTGCCCGTCTCACTTGAAACGATTTCGGCTTTGTTGGTATCGCTGTGCCGACGTGTGAATACATGTGTCACACATTCATAAGCAGCGCATTCATCTAAAGCGGGAAATGTAAGCAACACGTATTTTTACGACCATAACAATGCAATTTTAATGATTGCCTACAGATGGTGGCGTAAAGCACACCATCCCGCCTCTGAACAATCCTCTAAACACCGGCCCCAAAGATGGATTTACTGCAGGCTTGCGATTGAAGGGTGCAACATGCACACGCTTGTGCAACACAAGTCTCCGGAAGAGGAGGACTTCAGCATGAGAAAAACAGCGGTACTTAATACAAATCCAAGCAGAGGCGATGGATTCCCGAAACAACGGTGAATCACCAGCAGAACAGAACCAAAACCGGCACCCAGGCAACGCCACCTGTTTGGCCGCAAAAAAAAAAACCCTGACGCCCAGCATCCAGCGGGGCTCCGGCACTGGGATAAGCTCGGGTCCCGCAAAAATGCCGCCGGTAACAAGGGTGACCGTTGGTGGGCCTCCGACTCTCCACGGCGCTCAGGTGCTGTGTGTAAACACGCGGTGGAGTCTGACCGACTTTGAGGTTCCAGAACGTGTAAACCACCCCATGTTCACAACCGGGAGGATCCAACAATAGCCAATTAGCATGCGGAGGGGGGGGGGGGGGGAGAGGACGGATAACATTGCCTTAAAAAGGCCTATGGGGCGCCTTGACTCGAGGGAACGGAGTATCTAAGGGGAGGATTCCTTCACTGCACAACGTCCAGCACTATATAGAGGTCACTGCGAGAAACACAGGAGTTTTCCAGAACTCACAGAGAGGGAAAGGAGAGTCACGCCTTCCCCAACAAGAACCAGGTGGCTTGCGTCTATTTCTGGACATGTGCTGTCACGACCCTTGCTATTTTCACACTCAATTCAAAACGGTACACTACTGTGTTCAATACACAGTGTTTCAGTTGAGTGCTGTACAAAATGGCTACCGGTAGGCCACCGCTGTGGCCTACCGGTAGCCACCGCGGGCACATCAATCGAACACCCGGTCTCACCTCGTTCTTCGGCACGCTGGCAAAGGGCTTGATGATGGTGGCCAAGGGCACCTGGCACTGTTTGGCGAGTTCGGCGGTGCAGGGGATGGAGTAGGTGGTGCAGCGCATGAACCTGGGGCTGGCGTTACCTGAGGAGGGGGCGAAGGCAGAAGGCTGGGGGTTATGCTTCTGTGTAGGGATTACGTAGGGATCACGCAATGGCCACGCAGTTGCTCGGACGCAGTCATGAGCCCGTGATGGTTCTGTGTGGGGTTTACGTGTAGAGATGCAATTCAATGGCACACCGGTAGAGGGACCAGAATGATCATTGTGGTCATTACATACGGACAGTGTTGTGCTAGTTACTGAAAGTAACTAGCACAACACTGTTGCAACTAGTAACTGTAACTAGTAACTAGTTACAGTTACTAGTTACTTTGTAAAAAAGTAACTCAGTTAGTAACTCAGTTACTTAAACCAAAAAGTAATGTGTTACTGAGAAAGTAACTTTTTAGTTACTGTAAAACGTTCTTCCAATGCTCTAAAGGTTGATTGATTGAGTTCCCCCTATAGCCGTCATTTCAGTTCTGTACTGATGCTGAATGATACAAAATAATACAACCGTTTCAATTCAGTTGCATCCACATCACTGAATCTAATCATCCAAGCAATATGATCTGTTGTGCACCAACATAAACACCAAATATTTATTTCAGTCAGGCCATAGGCTATAAACTGGCTAAACAAGGCTATTTTTCTTATTTGGTATTCAAAAACAAACTGCCAAAAATTAAAGTGGCTTCAAAGCAAATACAGACATTCTGATATAAATAACTGACAACAATATTCTGACGTTGACGTCGGCCGGCTGAGCGCCGCTGAGCCGCCGCCGTGCGAGAGGCAGACGCCTCCGCCGCGTCCTCGCTCCGCCTCCTCGGAGCGCCGCCTGTGTGTGTGTTTTTGTGCGTGTGTGTGTGAGTGGGTGTGTGCATGCCGCTTCTCGATGTGCTTCAGCAGATTGCTGTTGCTGTTTTTCGCCGTACAGAGGATTTTTGACCGGGGGCACAGTTGTTTTCCCCTTTGGTCGAGTTGAAAAATTTTTGAGTATTTCCAAGAATAGAAACTGATCTTCCCCTTCTCGCTCCCCATCATGCCGTGCACTGACCTGTCCAGTCATCTCGGGACGCGCGTTTGATTGCGTGTGTGACGCTAGAGGCGACAGCTTTGTTTTTCAATTCAATTAAACTTTATTGATTGGGAACTGCGTGCCGTTGTAAAACCTCACCAAAAGGAACGGAGTAACGTAGCGTTCGCCGTTCGGTAACGGGAACAGAGTTACTGAATTTTAAAAAACAACGCGTTACGTAACGCGTTACTGGAAAAAATAACGGCGTTACGTAACGGCGTTACTAATAACGCGTTACTACCCAACACTGCATACGGATTACTAGCGAGTAAAAAAAAAAGTTTACAGAAATGAAGGCAAAAGTTATATATATATATTGTCGCCAATTGAAGCATTTATCACACCGCAGCGGGGTTTACGAGTGGAAACCGGAAAAGCGATCTCCAGTGAATGTAGTTCGCGGACCAATCACAGCCAAAGCTGCTGCGTTGGTGTTGCGTTGCCTCGACGTGCATCTAGGATTTTTGGGAGGTGCACGTCAGGTCCTTGCATTGGACGCAAGGGGGACGTAAAGGGTCCGTAAAGGGTCCGCAAACCCCCAGCGTTGCGTCCACGCGGAAGCATAAATGAAGCAAGAGGCGCGGGTTATCAGGTTGTAGCGTTGCGTCCGCTGTCGGATGCAACGGCGACGCGGGTGGAACTGGAAACGCGCAGCGAGTCCTGCCGTGCTGGATCACCGCAAAGCTTCAGCCGAGCGCGAGAGGCTCATCATGTAATTGTGCCATCGAAATTAACATTTGTTATTTAGTACGAATAATGAGTCAGTCTGCGTGTTAAAAAATAAAAGCTGTAATGCGGCAATTATCTAAAAGTTTTGCAGTTTCTTTCCCCTGGAGGTTTGAGGGTGAAATAAGTAACGTCACGGCTCCGGTGAAAGCCAACGATGTGTATATTTGGACGGCGGCTGGCTTTACCTTGGTCCTGAACGGTGAAGTCAGTGGTGACCAACGGAGGAACCTGACCCCTGATGCTCGTGGCATAGACTTGGCCTCCTCGCTTGGCCTGGTCGTCCTCAATGACCTGGGTCTGGAAGAGAACCACGCGTCATCATCTACAGAACAGACTTTTCTCCAGTTAAGTTAACTTGAAGTTCTTAAGTTAAGTTAACAACTGATCCATTATTGGACAGCAGGGACTTTGTCACGCAAATCTGTTGGCTACAAATTACTTACTTATGCATTTTTAGTTAATCGCTATTAATGGAGGAAAAACATTGAATTGCGTCATACATACATCACAGACGTAAACAGTAACTCGATCACAAGCGTTCCCACTGAGACGCGATGCTGACTGTCAGTTGTGCGGCAGAGGGCTGGGCATGCGGGGACCGGTCGGGGTGGTGCACTCTACTCACAGGGCTGGGGATGGAGTCAGGGTCCAGCTTCTTCTGGGGCGGCCCGGCCATCCCTGGCCCGGGGAACGCACCAGGGAATCCTGGCTGGGGCCCCGCCAACTGGCCCCCAGCCATTTGGCCCCCAAACTGACCTGCAGGGGGAAATTAGGGGGATCGCTCGGTTAACGATTGACAAAGCTGCCACATCGGGTCAGCCATTAACCAGACATGCAAATAACACCCGGCTCTACCGAAGTGGACTCCATATTGATTACAATTAGATGAATGATTCAGTCTGGGTTCCGGCAGTCCTGCTATATATTAGGAGCAGGACTGCTGGAGGGAGATGGCACAGAACCTGGGGCGAAAACCAGAAAATGCAAGTGACAGAGTGACACCTTTCCTGTTTTGTTGTGAATAGATTCAATGGGAGAAAGCTCAGTCGAGCTAATGGAGGAAGCTTTCAAAACAGGATGTTATCAAGGGTATTTCCACAGTGGCCAGTCAATGTGCCAATGTGGACACTTTTACAGACACTTTTTTTTCAAACATTTTACTACTGCTGGCCAGGTTTGTATTTATTATTATGTGCGTACAGAGCCTCGCTTCCAGCAACACGATTGATCAAAACAAAAGAAAGTGAAACGCCCGTTGACCTGGATTTGAGCTCGCCTGCCATCAGACCGCAGATATGAATCCAAAGTTTGTAAGACAGTGTTGTAGGTGCTGGTGTGAGCTAGCTAGTGTATGCTTACCTTGCTGCTGGGGGTAGCCTGATGGGCTATTGGGTCCGGGACCAGGCTGCTGGTAGCCACCCACTCCTGGGGCAGGTGGTCCACCATAGGGCCCGCCCATGCCTGCCATTGGAGGACCGGACATTTGGGGGCCTGCCATTGGTGGCCCCGCCATTTGGGATCCTGCCATTGGAGGACCAGACATTTGGGGGCCTGACATTGGTTGACCGGCCATTTGGGATCCTCCCATTGGTGGGCCAGACATTTGGGATCCTCCCATTGGTGGGCCAGACATTTGGGATCCTCCCATTGGTGGGCCAGACATTTGGGATCCTCCCATCGGTGGACCAGCCATTTGGTGGCCTGCCATTGGTGGACCGGACATATGGGATCCTGCCATTGGAGGACCAGCCATTGGCATGCCTCCCATGGGTGTCTGGGTTGGAGGCATCTGGGAGGGCATGTGAGAGGACTGAGGCCCCGGAGGTCCATGAGGCTGGCCCATAGCTGGGCGAGGCGTGGGCTGGAATGGTTGTGGTGCCGCGGGGCTCACTGGAGGAGGGCCCTGCATAGGACCTGGGGCTGCACGAAAGACACGACAGCACACACAACCATCGATACTTCAGTCAATGACAAAACGGCAGGACATCAACAGCAACATGGATGGTTATGGATATCATTTTCGCTAAACTTGTAGGATGGATTCAGAAGTCAGAAGTCAGAAGGATGTTTATTGCCAAGTGTGCTAGGTTTGCACATACAAGGACTTTGACTTGGTGGTTGACAGTAAACAATAACAATAGACAAAAAACAGTAAACAATCAACAATCAACACTGTACAAGGTGGTAGGGCCTATTATAATATAAAAAGTAAAGTTAATGTAGTTAGTGTTTTACAGTGTTTTAGAGTGCACTGATTCCTTCCTCAGTGATTGAGGAAGAGAAAGGTCTGTGACCTATCCCTCACAAAAATAAACATAACAAAACAAATGTTTGACAAGGCTCATCTCTCCTCCGGGGAATTTTGCAACAATGCAACTTGTCAACTTGGTGGTTCAGTTGAAAAAAGATAAAGAAAACATCCCAGACAGCAATCAATCAACGCCCATGTCAGACAAACCACGATCTCTATCTAAAAGAAATAACTCATGCAAAATGTTGTGTGTAGTAAAAACAGTTGCAGTTCTGTTGATGAAACACATTTTGTTCACAAATTCTGCAGTGCAACTAGAAAGTATCCCCCACTACAGGGGCGTACAAAAGAAAACATACCGTAGTTTCCCAGGTTCATGGCACCCATCTGATTGGTCAGCTGCTTCGCGGGAGGCGGGGCCTGTGGACCCATGCTCGGGTACTGGGACTGCGGGGGATGGCCGTAGCCGGTCGAGGCCGCTGGGGCACCTGGGTAACTAGAGAAACATAAGAAAACGCTTTAAATGACTCAGTCCACTCTCTCGTGTGTTCAGCAGAAGCATCGGTGACAAAGAATCTGGACAAGCTTAAAGGGGCTAGCCAGGTTTTTCCATAGAAAACTAAGTTAGCATGTATCAGGTGGGCGTTTCCCAGTTTTCACTGAGATTGTGTTCCTCCGCATCAATAGGCCTTGGGAACTCCTTTGCCTGTGCTCTGACTCTCATGCCAACGAGATAATAATCTATTGTGCATCGACGTGTAAACAGAGGTTATGAAGACACAATGACGCCGAAGAGGAAGTTTCAACCACAGACTCAATGTTGCCTTTGCCAAGCAACAATCCATTAAGACACTCATATAAGCCAGAGTCTTGATATATAAGGCACTTAAGGCGCGTATTCAAACTACTTCCACTCAAGCTTGACTAATAATATGCTAACTAACATTAAGCTTAGCTTAGCATTCACCCAGTCGCTGCTCCATTCCGAAAACACACACACACACACACACAAAAACACTTTGGCAGGCGTCGTCGATTGAGTGTGACCGAGGTTCGTTTGGTTTACCTTTGCGGGTGAGAGCCGTTCTGCTGGGCGTTTGGACTGTATTGGCTGGGTGCAGGCGGTGCGGGCCCTCCAGAGCTGGACACCGGGGACTTCATGGCCCCTGAGGAGAGCAGTGTCATGGTTATTACAGTCCATCCTCTCTGTATCTGCACTGGAGCATGCGGGGCCCCATTAACACAGCACCACCAGGAGATCACATCATATATCATTAAGGCAGGGAGTTCAGGTCGGATGAACATCAGCACGGTAAATACAATTATTGTGGGGTTTTTTTATCCGACTTCGCGAGGGTTTGGTGGTCCCACAGGTTCACATTAAATTCAGATTCACCCGCATGAACGATATATTAGAGAGATTCACGCACGCCTGTCGGCCCTTTTATCACAGAGGCGTAATAGCAGGGGGTGGAAATTCATTACGTTAATTGTGGGTCTGTGGGAACGCCTGGTGCCCAAGACACCTGCGTTCGCCACCCCCCCGCAATTACACCTGCGTGGCGAAGGCCTTTGCCCTGGGGCTCCTCAAAGGCCTTTACCTGTGGGTGGGGGAGCGAACGCCTGCTGCTGACCTCCGTAGTGGCCAAACGTGTGCTGATTAGGGCCCGGTCCGTAGCCGGCGGCCGGGTAGGCCCCCATCCCCGGCTGGGCCTGGGAGTACGGGGGCGCGGCGACATAACCCTGTTGACTCATCTCGTCTCGGGATGGCTTTCACTGTCTTCTCATGCCAAGAAGAGCAACTACAGGCAACCTGTGAATGGGAAAAAAAAAAAAAAAACACAACACAAACCTGGATGAAGACCTTCGATGGTGTCCATGAGAAACACTTTTAAGAAACACAAAGTGTGCAATATACACAGACTTTGATTCGATCTCGCCACTGATAACACGTGGTTAAGAGTTAGGGTTAGGTCTGACCAAATTAACGTTTGGTATGCGCTCTCTAGAGGCCACTGGGTTGCTAAATGTTCAGGGAAGGCCTGCAGATAATAAGTCCAACACTCAACGTGGAACATGGACCTTTGGTTTCGGTTTATTGTGCTTGATACCTATGCAAGATAACACAGTCTACTCGTTCCTCCTCCTTGTTTAAATCTGAGCAGCGGATGCGTCCATGTTATAAAAGACGTGAAAAAAAAAACAAAAAGGAACAACATTGAAGTTGAGTCGGCCACAGCTGTCACAACAAAGCTGCACACCCATGTCGGTTCCGATCCGGACCGGGGGAAGGCCGTGACGCGAAGAAAGACGCACGACGCTATAAAACCCACGCGTGACCCGCATTTTGGAGTTTGTACGTGTATTTGTATTTGTATTTTAAAGAAAGATGTACACACGGACATGACCCCTGCTGAGCGGCAGAGGCTGCCACTAGCCCAGCCACTGCCACGTCAAAGACCCGTTATGACCGACACATACCTCAGCATCTCTCCACCAGCCCCCGCAGTCTTTTACTTTGATATAGTGTCTTTTATTGTGATACACAAGCAGAAGGCGGACGAACATACCCGAGAACACTATACCACATAAACCCCACCGAGTTATTCGCGACAAGGAGACCCAAAACCCACCACCCCACCGACGTGTCATCAAACTTTTCTTCCCAAAACCCTTCGCATTTTCTCAACCCGATCGTCACACAACCACATTGCATTGCGCTGTTTCCGTAGCCCGTTAGCACTGCGAAACGAGTGTATTTACCTGAAATAGAGGCGGCGGCGGCGGTGGAGGAAACGCTCTTCCGTGGTCTGTATCTGTATCTGGGTCCCTGCTGGAGAAAGCGGAGTGCCACGTCAAACTCCGCCACACGCACCGGCGGGTGCGCTCTGGACCGTCGGGGCAGCGCGCATGCGCAGTACTCCCGACCCCTCCGGAGCGCACCGGTGGCGAGCTCCGGGTACTGCGCATGCGCGGTTCCCGAGGTAAACCCGTACACGTCAGCACCGGGTTGCTTTTTTTTCTTTTTTTTAATACAGCGGTTCCAACCGTCTATGGTTCCAACGCCTGTAGATCGGTGTGTTTTTTTTCCCCGCGTATCTCTTTCCGCGTTATCTTTGGTGCAGTAAAGCATTTGTCGTAGAGCTAGAGAAATAGATCAGTGAGTCTGACATCCACACAGTTCCCTGGGTTTATATATCCCAACTGTTTAATAAGAATGAGAAAGTAAACCAGAACATTCGATAGTAAAGACGTTAATTATGGGTGTTCAGCTATCAGGCCTTCATCAAATAGTGTTTTACGTCTTTTTACAATATTTACAGTCCAACACAACCAGTATGCCATCTTAACCTCTTATTTAGTGATATAATAGTTAACTTATGTAAAATTATTTTATGTCACAATGAGAAAACTAATTAAATAGTTTTAGTTTCTGAAAAAAATCACACACATCAAATCCGCCCCCAATTCCACACCCCCCTCCATCAACACCGAGCGCAACAGATAACGGCAGCATTTTAGGGGCGTCTGTTTGGGGCGTGTCCATTGGCCGTTACGTAGCCATGCGGGGGCTGGACTCGTCCCGAGACATCAAGTTCAGAGATGATGGGGAGATATAAACAGCAGCCTCTCTGGTCCAGGGGTCTGCCATAGTCTTCTTGGTGTCCTGCTGTGTGAGTGCATTGCGTGTGTGTATGGGTATGTGTAGGTGTTGGTGTGTGTGTGGGCCGGTGCCACCTTGATGGTATATCGTTGTGGATGGTGTGACCGAGGACCCTCAAACACACACACACACACACACCCACAGACTATGGGTACCGGGGAGTACATCTGTGTGACCCTGCGCGGCGGGGCCCCCTGGGGGTTCAGTGTGCGCGAGGGAGATGGGGATACCTACACCCCCTTTCAAGTCTACCAGGTAAAGTTATTCCAATGACGTCATGTTATTTTATTTCGTTAGACTCTCAGACTTCCAGGCTTTTTTTGTTGTATGTGTTTGTCTTTTTGTATTGTATGTGTCATTGTTATCATCGACAAGGCATTTGCATTTCTATATTGATTTTAAATGTATTCGCTTAAGGAAAATATTCATAAGGAGAAGATGCATGTGCAATGTGCTATTATGAAATGCTTTAGACTTTTGTCGTTTTTTAGTTTGCACGAAGTACACACGTTTTTAAATTCTGGTTTGGTTTGTCTAAACTATTACTTTTAATGTGAAAAGCCGTGTGTGCGTGTGCTGAGGGGAGAGATCTGGAACAGCGCATGTTCCCGCATAGTTTGTGCTGTAGTCTTCTACACGGTTCCTCAGGACCCTTATATGGTCAGGCCCAGGAACGCGTTAGAACCGAGGTCAGGGTGATCTGTTATCGCTTGTTAAGACTTGAGCCCAAAAACTAAACACGAGAAGACTTACCAGACTGATTTTGGGAAAAAAAATATAAAGGCCAAATGAAGCCAAACGAAACAAATACAAAAAGTGCCCCACTTTTTGCACCGAAAGTGCAAGACTTTCACAGAAGCTGACGTGAGGTGTGAAATAAGGTAGTGACGCGAGATGAGCTCATTCAACAGTTATGTTTGATAATAACAAAGCCCGATAATGTGTTTCATCCAGAATTATACATGGGATACTTTGTTGGTACAACTATAGGTTTATATAGCTATAGGGAATTTTAATGTTAAGATATAAAATCTTTAACGTACTGCTATTGCACGATGCAGTCCAATCCACGCATGGGTTAATTCTCTATGATAATCTCTCTCTTTTCTCTCTCTCTCTCTCTCTCTCTCTCTCTCTCTCTCTCTCTCTCTCTCTCTCTCTCTCTCTCTCTCTCTCTCTCTCTCTCTCTTCACATGCAGACACTCAATCACACGTACACACCTGTGACCATAGTTGTGTGTTGTGTGTGGCGTGCGTGTGTGCGCGAGTGTGTGTTGGCCCGTGTATATGCTCTGTATTTGAAGACATTCAAAACTACGGAGGCTGAATTATAAGCAAAGCTCTTTTAGAAGCTTAGCGCGTGTGACGAATCATTTCTTCATCATCTGGCACTCAGTCAGTGGAACTCATCAGGATTAAAACCATGTTTTTCTGTTTTCCTGGTGGTGGTGGGGGCATGAAAGATTCTCTCACATGTGGGGTGTTTTTTTTTTTTTGTTTGTTTTTTTTTGTTCTCGAGTCTGAAGGCGATCACTTGTCATTGTTTGCTACAAAATTGAAATAACATTCACAGATCCAATCGCTGAGCTGGGCAGCATATGTGCACAGTCACACAACACAACAAGCAATTTGCTGGGGGGAGATCATAGTCAGGGTCTTTGTTTATTTGACCTGGATGTCATCAAACATGAGAATTAACCAATTACTGACCCCAATGCGGTTTAGTCCCCCCCGCACTATGCAGGCTATGTCATGTCAAATGTATTATTTCAGTTTTTTCAATCCATTCGCCTGTTTTTTGGTGCTCATTTTCAAACATACAAGCAGTGCCAGTCTGCTGTCATGTGCACATGTGCACAACGGGAACAAGCCTTCAGTGGGGCGTCACTGCGCTGCCCCACTGCAGGCCCGTGTCACTGCACTGCCCACACTGCAGGCCCTACACTGCCACACTGCACTGCCCCACTGCAGGCCCGCGTCACTGCACTGCCACACTGCAGGTCCGCGTCACTGTACTGCCACACTGCAGGCCCTGCACTGCCACACTGCACTGCCACACCGCAGGCCCGCGTCACTGTACTGCCACAGTGCAGGCCCGCGTCACTGTACTGCCACAGTGCAGGCCCGCGTCACTGCACTGCCACACTGCAGGCCTGCGTCCCCTCGAGCCCCGT
The DNA here is from genome assembly GCA_036785325.1 of Urophycis tenuis. Lineage (NCBI taxonomy): Eukaryota > Metazoa > Chordata > Actinopteri > Gadiformes > Phycidae > Urophycis > Urophycis tenuis. Next base: position 92,106 of record JAXIVH010000163.1, read on the forward strand.
GGCTCACCGGAAGGCCGGGGGACTTGTACTCTTGTGAAGAACTGAAGCATACCGCGCTGCTGCGGCCGGTCGTTATTGAAGTGGTTATTGGAAACTTCTGTCCATGCGGGAACATTTTGGTTTAGTGTAAAAAAAAAAAAGGGAAAAAAATAGGGAAGGATAAAAATGATCTCCGAGTGTATTAACAGGAAGGGCATCCACTCCCGACAAAGTTTAACAAAGTCCAGACCAGATCCAAATAGGCCTCTCAGAGGGGTGCCTCAGGGATTGGAGAAGAGAGAGGTTTAGAGAAACATATCTACTACGTACATTGATACACATAATGTGTTATCCATAATAGATGAAAGTCTGCAAACAAGCCTTGTGCCTTGTGATCTCACCATTTACGTGTGGCCTGTATTTGAACTGATATTGACCTTCTTGGTGAATACAAAAATGATTGATTTGCACGCACTTCACCACAAATATACATTGCCTTCGCTTGGAAACATTGACAATTTAATACAGTTAAATAAGCCCTTTTTTATATTTTCCTGGACAAAGACAGCTTTTACCTCTGATACATAGTCCTAATGGAGTGCCACAAGAACCTTATTAAAGTCCTCTCTCTCTTCCTCTCTCCTCTCCCTCTCTCTCTCTCTCTCTCTCTCTCTCTCTCTCTCTCTCTCCCTCTCTCTCTCTCCTCTCCCCTCCTCTCTCTCTCTCTCTCTCTCTCTCTCCTCCATCTCTCTGTTCTCCTCTCTGTCTCTCTCTCTCTCTCTCTCCCTCTCTCCCCCTCTCCCTCTCTCTCTCCCTCTCTCTCTCTCTCTCTCTCCCTCTCTCCCCCTCCTCTCTCTCTCTCTCTCTCTCTCTCTCTCTCTCCTCCATCTCTGTGTTCTCCCCTCTCTCTCTATCTCTCCTCTCTCTCTCTCTCTCTCTCTCTCTCTCTCTCTCTCTCTCTCTCTCTCTCTCTCCTCTCTCTCTCTCTCTCCCCTCTCTCTCTCTCTCTCTCTCTCTCTCTCTCTCTCTCTCTCTCTCTCTCTCTCTCTCTCTCTCTCTCTCTCTCTCTCCCCTCTCTCTCTCCCCTTCTCTCTCTCTCTGAGTGTCTTCAAGTCATTTGCCCCCCGGCCTTTCTCAGAAGTAAACAACAGGAGCTCCACATGCCTCCGTGGCCCGTCCCACACACGTAGAGGCCCTGGCCTCGTGCAAACATCACAGCAAACATCAGCATTCCACCGCTTTGACTTCCACGTCGCCCATCTTCCCCATTGGTCCGGGCTGGGCTGCAGCAGGCCACGGTCAGACACCGCCAGGGCCCTCACAGGGTGACAGGACGACACGGCGTCCGTTTGTGTGGCCCTGTTGTGTTCATCACACCAGAGAGAGAGAGAGAGAGAGAGAGACGGACACACGGATGAACGAGCGGAACGCTTAACGTTTCAGAAGCGGTAGCCCTCTCGTTCAGTCGCGGCGGGCAGCGCTACCTGTGGCACACAGCTGGAAGACGTTTGCTTGACAATAAAAGAAATGTATAAATAACTTAATAGAGCCTAATTGCTTAAAGGTGCACGGGGAAGGGACGGCATGGGGGCAAGTGTGCTCCCAGTATTTGGCCCTGCGTTTCTGTGGTTCTCGCTGGTTGTGTTTGAGCCTATTAAAACGCTAAATACTGGAAATATGGAGTCAGGGCACTGGAGCACATTAACCCCCCCCCCCCCCCCTCTCTCTCTCTCTCTCTCTCTCTCTCTCTCTCTCTCTCTCTCTCCTCTCTCTCTCTCTCTCTCTCTCTCTCTCTCTCCTCTCTCTCTCTCTCTCTCTCTCTCTCTCACTGTAACTCCCCCCCTCAGCTCGGGACCCCCAAGTGCCCACGTTCCTCCGGGAATGAAGCCGCGTTGAAACCCAATTAACTTTGTTTAGATGTGGAAAGAGCAATATACACGAGAAAAAGTATAAACATTGAGATTATTAATATGATCCTGATTCCCCGCAGGGGAGGGGGGGGCTCAAGCAGACTCCAGCGAGGAGCCATAGAACTGTAAATAAGGCGGCATCAGGGCTCTCCCATCTCTGTTTATCGGGTGAGGGTGTGTTTGAGAAAGGAGGAGAACACAAGAGAGAGAGAGGGGGAGAGATTTCCCCTCCTTTTTTGGAAGGCTAGTGTTTACGGCCATATACTCCTTAAACCCTCTCCCCCATCGTCTCCCGCTGCGGGGAGGTGTGGAGTCTGAAGTCACGGGGGGTGGGGAGGCAGCGCACACGGAGATGCCATATACGGCCTGTTTGGAGACACGCGTCTTCGTGGAAAAAAAAAAAACACAAGGTGTGTTTCAACTGTTTCTAAAGTTACTAGGCTACACAACGATGGTGGCTGCCCGTAAAGTGTCGGGAGTTTATTTAAAACGGGGGGTGCGTAATGTTAAGAGTTGTCAAGCTGTGCGCTCGTGTCAGGTCGGGTGTCTTTAAGCGCCTCGGTGGTCGTGCGTTCGGCGCGCCACCGGAGCGCACCGGCGGTTTAGTATGTTACGTAAATACGTTGTCAACGGTAGTTCGTGGTGTAGCAAGGTTTTGGCAATGGGATGTGTAGCCATGTGTGCAGACAAAATCTTTCCAGTAGCACATGTTGAGGGTGAAGATTAACATGTAGACAAGATGTAGTAGGCCTAGAAATAGGCTCCCGTTTGTAAGACATGAAGATGGTTTGATACAGTTTATGCAAGTGTATGCAAATCCACTGAGGCCGACTGCTTATGTGACTGGTCATTGTGACACGTGTAGCCAGCTAAATAAACAGGCTGTATTACAGGTATGACAAGTGGACAGATGGTTTGCATCTGTAATGCATGTCTATCTATGTGGCTGTTGCTCTGAGTCACGTTGTTTTAAGTAAACGAACACTTGCTCCACAGCGCCCTCTAGCGATGCATTGTTGCAATGACAAGCATTATTGCCTCGCGTCTGTAAATTAACCTGGGATACCATGTGTTATCTATCGTCTACCTGTGGCTCTGGTTGTAATTGTAATATAATTACATCGATGTGTATGCAATGTTTGCTTGTATTCCGAGAGTCATCTGACGATGAGAAAATACAAGAAAAGCCATGGATATTTACATTGAGTGTCAACGTATGGTTGTCTCGTGGGACCATCAACGTAATGGAATGTAATGTAATGTAATGTAATGTAATTGTCTGTTTAAAATAAGAAAAAACGTCTACATGTAATTTTTGGAAGGCGCGCTGTAAAGGGGATGACAAGAGGTTGCAGTTCACTGAACAACTAGTTTGTAAACAGAAACCAGAAAGGCAGGTTATTGTTGCGTGATGTGTGACGTTGAGATAGGACTTCTCTAGTATAGATAAGTATAAATTCTCCTTAGTAAGGGTAACAAGGGTTATTCATTGCAGCCTGAGGGCATGGTGACCCTGACAGCTTAATAAAGGCATTATGAAGTCAATCTAAACCCATAAACCTTACCTCCCAAAATCAACAGTTTGCCTCACAGCACAACACTGCTTTGACTCACCCAGTTTTTACATCCCAAAACATTTATTTCCGTGTTGGCAGCATGTCATAAGCTCACATCATTTCATATCCCTCTTATATCTTGCAAAGGCAAACATATTTTATAATTATAAAATATTATTCAAACGTATTATTTAAACACAAAAAAATTATACTAATGCATTGTGTATTTTCCCAAATCCTTGCAAAGCGGGCTATGGGAGCAAACCCAATATCATGGATAACTTCACTCGGCGCTCTCTCATTAACAAACCAATTGATAGTCCTCCAGAAACAACACAAGAGAACATGAGACATGAGCCATGAGGTCCACAGTATTCAGAGTTGCCCTTTAAGCCCTGCTGTTCAGAGAGGACAGAGTATGACCATATGGAGCTGGAAAGAAATGTGACTGTATCCTTGTTTTATTCTGGCGTGCATTACAACAGTCCTGCAATGGATGTTATAAGCGTGAACAAATATTTTCCACAATACAAACTATTCATGAGAAACAACATTATCTGCATCACATGTGTATATTTACATAAAAAAATGAATGCATAAAAAAAAACTTGATCTAATGATCTTGTGGCCTCCTTTTTCGTACCCCTCAAAGGTTTTCATAAAGCTACTGTAGATATCATTTCATACTACTGTGTATCACTGTAATTTTCATTTATCATGCTATCAGGGCAGAGTAGTGGCGTTTCCCTCACTTGTGTACAAGGATGTTATAGCAACAACAACCATTTTAACCAGCAAGACAACCCTCTAGAGACGCCTCTGTGTTTGTTTTCATGCTGTCTCGCAGGTCCAGGAGGGCGGGGCCGCCTCCAGGGCTGGCGTGAGGGACAGCGACGAGGTGGTGTCCATCAACGGAGAGCCGTGCGAAGAACTCCATCTCCCAGAAGCCCTTTATCTCATCAACACCTCCACAGACTGCCTGCAGCTCCTGCTGAAGAGGTACCCTCGCGTGTCATTCAATTGCTCGCAGCACGGATAGGTTCACGAGATGTCATTTTGTCGTGGTCAAATTGAGTCTCCGCGCGACTCTAATGGGACTTTATTGTAAGCCACGGTGGCACATGGTCTGCTATTAGAGACCTCATGTTATGCATAAGAATAACCACATTAGCATTTCGGCGGCGCGTTATAGCCTTCCCTCGGGCATTACAGTGCATTCAATCACAGACCAGTGCGTTCATGCATCATAGCACACACGGCCCGGCCCGGTGGTCGAGACAGTGTCAACACAGCACTTTGTTATGACCATATCAAGACACGATGGGACACATGGTCATACTCCAGACTACACTCAAATTAGGGCAGAATGGCAAAACATTGTTTCAGAGCAAGGTGGAGTGCAAGGCTGCCATAATGAACCATTAGTTAACGCAAGCAGGATCCTATTGAAAAAATTATTTAGGTAACATGAACATCACCTTATATTACCTTAGTAAACATGAACACCATTAATAAATGATAGTTAATGTTCATGTTAATACATTATAGTTATAGTTTGTTAATGCTTATTATGGCAGTGACTAATGTTAATATGTAGTTGATTAATGTACCCATATATATTTAATATATGTTTGTCGACAAAAGGACCGGTCACTGAGACCGAGCAGAAATTTCATTTCAAGCCTGCATTCACCGAGGGTAGCAATCTGTTGTTCAATTTATTAGTGACTTAATAAAGTCCCAAATGAAGTGGAAGCTGGTTTTAATGGGGCTACGTTCTGCCTGAGAGATCCCGTCTGGTCGTTGATGTGTTTGCCTGATTGCATTTGCAAGGAAGTCTGCGAGATGAGGCCGATATTACTCACTCCTTCATCCAATCTCCTATTGATTACCTGCTGCTCATTTGCAATGACGCACACTTTAACTGCGAAGGTTTGTGCTTCACATCGCCCTTTGAATTATAAAAATAAATATGAATAAACAAATTAATTCATAGTAATTCGTTTTTCATTATTCAATTAATTCATCGTTAGTAAGATTAGCGTTTAACGTCTCCATGATGTTGACATGATCCTGGTGTTGACATGAAGACTCAAATGTAAATTCATTCAAATTGCGTTTTGCGGTGAAGACGTCCTCACGGCTTAACTCCTCTTCCTCCCCCGTCAAAAGATACGGCTCCAGCCCCGCGGGCAGCATCGACCCGGATGAAGAGGAGGGCGAAGAGGAGGAGGAGGAGGAGGTGGAGGTGGGAGGAAGAGGAGGCGCGTCACTACCAGACCACGTCCCCCCGCGTCACCCTGGAGAGCACCACCCTCCACATCCTGTCCCCCGACCGGCGCCCCCCGTCACGCCGGCGCCGGCGCCCCCGCCGCGGAGCTCTACGTCTCCGAGCTCCCGGACGCCGGGACGCTCTCCCCGCCACGGCGTGGAGGTCCGCGACCCGGAACCCGGGGAGGATGCAGGGCGGCCGTTCGCCCCTCTTCGCCGCCGGCGCCACCGTGGAGCTGCGCCTCTCCCTGCCCGACGCCGAGTGCACGTCCCTGGGCAGCGCCCTGGGCATGGAGGGACTCACCTCCCCCCGGGAGGAAGACCCCTGTCCCTCCCCGGAGGAGACCCCCGCCACCGCCCACCGCACCTCCGCCCGCTCAGTCTTCGTGGTGCCGGCGCCGCCCCGGCAGCCCCTGGGCCAGCGCGGGGGTGGTGCTCTCCTCCCCCTCCCTGCTGGGACAGGTGGAGCTCACGCTAAGGCACCCCGGTGGGGGCGGGGGCCGGGGGCGGGGCCTCCGAGGAGGTGGGCGGCCCCGGGGTCAGCGGAAGCATTGGCTCCCGGAGGGGAGGGGGGAGACGGGGGGAGAGGGAGGGGGAGGGGGAAGGCAGAGCGAGGGAGACCCTGCCTCCTTCTCCGTCTCTTTTGGAGTTCCCTCGGAGGAGGCCACAGCTGCGGAGGAGCGGGACCGCGATTCAGAGGGGGACCCGGACGAGCCCAACAAACACCGGGCCCGACACGCCAGTAAGTGTTTGCATTCAATGCGCCCCGCGCTGAGACACACGCGCGCGCGGGCGTGGTTCTTAATGTATGTGCATGCGCGTCACCAGCCGCTGATCTTCCAAAGGGGGGGGGGGACGACACTTGAGTAGCGGACGCGAACGGCTTGCCGCGGACATATCGGCAATGGATGCGGACTGTGGCTCTCTGAACCCACGTCCCGATTTGAAGTTCAGATCTTGAATAGCGTTACGCATCTCTCTCTCTGTCTCTGTCTCTGTCTCTGTCTCTGTCTCTCTCTCTCTGTCTCTGTCTCTGTCTCTGTCTCTCTCTCTCTCTCTCTCTCTCTCTCTCTCTCATCTCTCTCTCTCTCTCTCTCTCTCTCTGTGCTCCTGCCAGCCTGTGGCTTTGTACAGAAATAGACCGCCGGGGTTGAAACCCGAGTTGCAATAGAATTGAATCGTATAATAAAAACAACAACAACAACAACGCGACCAAGCGGCTATCAAACCTTTATGTAAATGAAGATCGCTTTCAGGCTTTATTTGTGAGTCATCAGGGTGAGAGAGGGGGGGGGGGGGGGGGGGGGGGGGGGCTTACATTTCTCATCAGGGTTGATTTATTAAGATTGGTGGCATGCCTCTGAGACATAAATAAAACACCAGGGCCCCGACGATGGGCTGCAGAAGTGGCCGTTTGACAGACGCAAGCATGTGCTCCCGGGGCTCCGACACCTGATCCTGTCAAAGTTGGTATCTAAACTGAGCTAAAAACGTAAGACCGGCCACAGCAGCAGCCCCTGCCATCACCTCCTCTGCCTTAAGGTTAGTGTTTGAGGAGTGTCGCAAGTAAGAGAGAACTTGTTTTGGGTTTTTTTTTTTCCAATTGCTTTTCCTGTGGTGATTTCGTGGTTGTTTTGGGGTCGAGCCCTGTTGTGACAGAGTTTGCGGGTGATGTGCTTCGTGGTGATTGTTAGGTTTGAAGGGCCAAGTGAGATTTTCTGAGAGCTGACAACTTGTGTACTTACTGATTAAGGACTTGATTAAGCAATGCCCCGGGCTCTGGCAAAATGTATTCCTTGCAGGCTATTTGAATCATTTCAGTCTTTTATGCCTGGCTATGTAAAGGGTAAAGGGGGCATTTAGCAGACACTTTTCTCCAAAGCAACTAACAATCAGTACATTTGTGGGGTTCGACATGTGGACAGTTGGGGGAGGTGGGGGGATCAAGGGGATCGAACCGCCGACCCTACGGTTAGTGGACGACCCCGCTCTGTCCACTGAGCTACTACTGAGCTGCTGCCGCCCCTCATGTAATTGTGTATGTAACCGAGCATTAAACTGCGCTGATGCATTGTTTATGTCTGTATGGGAAAGGAAGAGGTTAGCCATGGGTCAAAGCATCAGGACATTACTTGATAGGTTTCTTGATCTAATTGTCATCCTCTTAAACATGCAGCAAAGTCAATATGCAGTCAATATTGTGTCTTGTTGTATGTTGTTGTTTGTTGTGAGCTCTATACCCTCACTGATCTGATTGGGTTCATATGTATGTTCAATGTTCCTCACATTGAGGAATCATTGGCTGAAATTGCGATGCAACAGAATCCTATGTTGTTTTGGTGATGGTCTTTCTCAAAGGCGTTACTGTGCATGCATGACACTGGGTTTGGTTGAGGGTTTGGCGAAGGCTGGTATTCACATATGGCCAGGCTCGAAATCAACAACACCTCATTAATTTTTATTTTACAGCAGATTTGAATGAATGAATGAATGAGAATGAGAATGAGGGGAGGTGAGAATGAGAATGAGAATGAATTTTAACACCCTCCTTTGACTCTTTCCTGAAGAATACTCTTCATCTCAGCTTCATTCAGTTTTACTTAAAATGTCGAAAAGAGCAATGTGAAATATTGAAGTTGAAGCTGATCTAACCACTGCACCACCGTGCCGCCCCTCTGATCAAGAATATAATTAACCAATTAAGCTTTTATCCAATTAACAACAACAATAACAAAATAATATTATATTGTGGTTGTTACTAACAGTAGCAATTAATACACACCACTACTATGTATCAACTCTCCACCTCCTGGCCACACAATGTCCATAGAGTATCTTGTTCCCTGACCTGACCTTTGACACAGAGCACTTACCTCCATGTTCACCCCCTCTCTCCACTCTCTCTCTCTCTCTCTCTCTCTCTCTCTCTCTCTCCTCTCTCTCTCTCTCTCTCTCTCTCTCGCCCTCCTCTCTTTCTCTCTCTCTCCTCCTCTCTCTCCCGCCCTCTCTCTTCTCTCTCTCTGGCCTCCTCTTCTCTCTCCTTCTCTCTCTCTCTCTCTCTCTCTCTCTCTCTCTCTCTCTCTCTCTCTCTCTCTCTCTCTCTCTCTCTCTCTCTCTCTCTCTCTCTCTCTCTCCCTCTCTGCAGGGCTCAGGCGCAGCGAGAGCCTGTCCGAGAAGCAGGTGAAGGAGGCCAAGTCCAAATGTAAGCGCATCGCCCTGCTTCTGTCCGCCGCGCCGCCGAACCCCAACAACAAGGGGCTGCTGATGTTCAAGAAGCACCGGCAGAGGGCCAAGAAGTACACGCTGGTGAGCTACGGCACGGGCGAGAGCGAACCCGAGTCGGACGGCGACGACGACTCCGCCCTCGAGGACGACGACGGCGACGCCCCACGTACGGTGGAGTTCACCCTGCTGGCCACCAGCGACGACGCCCTCGACCGCCCGCCTCTTCACCGACCCCCCGCACCGGCAAGGGCGTGCTCACCATCAACTGGGACAAGGGGCTGCTGGAGATCGAGCGGGGCCTGAGCCACCCGGGGCGAGATGGAGTGTCTGCCCGACACCAAGGGCAAGGGGGCGCTGATGTTCGCCCAGCGGCGCCTGCGGGGTGGACGAGATCACCGCCGAGCACGAGGAGATGCGGCGCCAGGGGATCCCCGTGGAAGGCCTCCGGGAGGCCCAGGAGAGCCAGGAGAGCCAGGCCGCCGCCTACCGGCAGGTGGAGGAGAGCTCGTACATGCGCTCCGCCGCCACGGAGAGCGGCGCCTAGCTACATGGACGTGGCTGAGCAGCAGCAGCAGCACCAACAGCACCAACAGCAGCAGCAGCAGTACCAGCAGTATGAGGAGCGACAGTACTACGAGCAGCAGCAACAGCAGTATCAACAACAGCAACAACAGCAGCAACAACAGCTGCAGCAGCAGCAACAACACCAACAACAACAACAGCAGCAACTGTACCAACAGCAGCAACAGCTGCAGTACGAACAGCACTATCAGGCAGCAGCAGCAGCAGCATCAACAACACCAATATGAGCAACAGCAATATGCACAGCAGCAGTCTTATCAACAGCAGCAGCACCACCACCACCACCAAGAGTATCAGCAGCAGCAGATCCAGCAGTACGCCGCGACCAATGGCACGGTCCACCACCAAGCGGCCAATGGCATGCAGAGCTCGTACCTCAATCACACGGCGAAACCTTTCTCGGTGGAGCACCCCTACTCTCCCGCCATGAGCGGGAGCAATCAAGCCCCGATCAACGGCCAAGGCGGAGGAGATCGCGTCGCGCGACGAACGCATCTCCACCCCCGCCATCCCGGACGGGCGTCCTGCAGGACACCCGGAAGAGAACCACCGGGAAGCCCATGTTCACGTTTAAGGACACGCCGAAGATGTCGCCCAGCCCCGTGCTGCTGAACCTCCTCAACAGGAACGACAAGAAGGGCTGCGAGTACGCAGCCGAGGAAGACTACCTCAGCCTGGGGGCCGAGGCCTGCAACTTCCTCCAGTCCGCCAGGCGTCAAACACAAGACGCCTCCGCCCGTGGCTCCCAAGCCCGTCATCAGCCCCCAATCTCTGTCCTGGCCCCCGCAGATCGAAGTGACCCACCGGGATCAGCCCGAGCCGGCTGAAAATAGTGTAACCGCACCTGCTGTGGCCCCCGCCGTCGAGGCTGCCCCTGCTCCTGAACCGGAGCCAACCCCTGCACCTGCTGCCCAGCCCTCTCCTCCCCCCCGCACCCCAAGAGGCCCCTGCAAACGTCCCCCCCGAGCAAGAGGCCACATGGAGTGTTCCGGAGCCCCAGACCCAACCTCCACCCCAACCGCAGACACAGCAAGGGACAGCATGGGAAGAAGAGGGCACTAGGAGTTCTCCCGCAGAGCCTCCTGCCGTCCCTGTGAAGACTTGGGCTCCTGCACCAGCACCAGCACCAGTACCAGCACCAGTACCGGCAGCAGCACCAGCGCCAGGACCAGCACCAGTACCAGCACAGCAACAACCAGCTCATAGCGCCTGGGGCTCAGCTCAAGTACAACCGCCGCAGCCAGCTCCAAGCCACTCGCCCTCACAGCTTCCTTGGGTGACGCCTCCACCCGCTCGCCCCCAAGTTCAGCCTCCGCCAGCCATGAATGAGTGGGCTCCTCCTCCAGCCCAGCAGCAAGCCCAGCCAGCGTGGGCCCAGCCTCCAGAGCAGTGCCAACCCCAGACAAATAATCCGCCACCCTGGGCCCAGCCTCAAGAGCGGCCTCCCACCTCAGCTGGCTCCGCAGCCGTGGAATCAGCCTCAGCAACAAGTGCAAGGGCAACCTTGGGCACAGCAGCCACAGGCCGATTCTCAGCCTCAACCGCCATGGGCCCAACAGCCCCAGCCAAAGCCCCAACCTCAGCCGCCGTGGGCTCAACAAGCTCAGCCAGAACCGCAGGCACAACCACCATGGATTCAGCAGGCTAACAATCCTGTTCCCCCAGCAACCATGGCCCCAGGGCCAGCCTCAACCACCCTGGCTTGCAGCTCAGCCTCAGCAGCAGCAGGATCCAATGAACGCCTGGCCTCCGTCTCAGCCCCAACAGCAAGCCCAACCGCCTTGGATCCAAGCAGCCCAAACCCCACCTCAAGCGCCTTTAAATCCATGGGCTCCAGTACCCCGCCCAAGCCCAGCCAACATGGGCCCAGCAGCCTCAAGACTGCGCCCAGCCACCCATGCAACCCTGGGGGCCAGAACAAAGTCATGGCCAGTTTCACCAGCTGTGGGCCCAGCCGGGCCCAGCCCATTCTCCACAACAGCCCAACTGGCAGCAGCCGCAGCAGCAGCAGCAGCCGCAGCAGCAGCCCGCCCCTCCGCAGCAACCCCAACCACCATTGACCATGTGGTCTCCAGCCCAGGCGCCACCGGCGGCACCTGCGCCGTGGGCCACGCCGCCGCAAGCGACGCACGCGCACGTGGCGGCCCCAGGGGGGAACGCCAGGGGAGCTCAAGCCTCCCAAAACGCCGCCAACCACCAAGCGTCTCCGTCCCCGCCGCAGCGCCCCCGCGCGGCGTACGTGGCCCCCCGGAGGTCCTCGTCCTCCCCCGTCAACCCCATGGCCACGGTGCTGATCCCGTCCGCCTCGTCCTACGAGATGCCGGCCGTGCGGGGCAAGGGCGCCGACCTGTTTGCCAAGCGGCAGTCGCGCATGGAACGCTTCATCGTGGACTCCGAGACCGTGCTGGCCAACAAGGAGAGCCGCTCCGCCTCGCCGGTGGCCTCCCTGCCCACCGAGTGGAAGTACTCGCCCAACGTAAGAGCCCCGCCGCCACTGGCGTACAACCCCATCCAGTCGCCGTCCTACCCCCCCGCCGCGGTCAAGCAGCCGCCGCCCTCCAGCGCGGCGTCCAAAGCCAAGAAGAAGGAGAAGGAGAAACAAAAGCCCGCCCCCAAGCCCCTTAATGTCATAGATGTGATGAAGCATCAGCCCTATCAGCTGAATGCCTCTCTCTTCACCTACGGCCCCGCCGTGGAGGCTGCGGAAAAAGCCGCGGCTAAACTCGCGGCCGAAGCCCGTGGCGCCCGCGGCGCAGACCGGGCCACTGCAGTACGAGCAGATGGCTCTGGTCCAGCAGCCTGGCCCCATGAACGCCCCGTACCCCCAGCAGGTGTACGGGATGCCGCCCCATCCCTATATGCAGGAAGGCCAGTACCAGCAGCAGGCGCCGATGAATGCCTACGCGCCCCCCCAACCACTATCAGCAAGCGCCCGGTGGAGCCTACCACCAAGCGTACCCCCCCCCCGCAGTATCAACAAGCCCCGCCCCTCGCGTATCAGCAGCAGCAATCCCCTCAGTCCCCCAACCAGGGCTACCCGCCGCCCCCGCAGGCGTCGTACCCGCCTGCTGGTAACCCGGCCTACCAGCCCGCGCCCTACCCACCACAGGCAGAGCCTGCCACCCCCAGCACCTACGTGGCCCCGGGCAGCCTGATCATGTCCCGGCAGGACTCTGCGTCCGGTAGCAGCGGCGCGGTAGCGGCCGCGCCCAAGCCCCGGTTCACGGCTAAGAAAGAGTCGGCGCAGGTGTGGAAGCCCGGCGCAGCCGCCGAGGACGAGTGAGGAGCGGCGAGGATAGGCAGGGAGTGGGGGGGGGGGGGGGGGCGCTCGCGGCGTGGCGCAGTCAGACGGCAGCGTTTGAATGGCTTTTGTGCACTGTGATGCGGTTTAGCTTCCCCCCCCCCCCCCATAGGAAATCATTGTAACGAATGCTATGGGGTTTTGAGTTGCGCACGCTCATGAAACCCAGACATGATAAGATTCACTCAGGATCAGGCGAGAGAGGATCCGTTCAACCGAGCCCACTAACGATATAGTATTTTTATAAAACATGTACATTTCAACGAATGTATATAATATGATGAAGGTGATAGGAGTTCCCCTGAAGTCCAGTGTAAGGGCTGAGGGAGACCAGAAAGTTGCAGGGCGAGACGAGTGCCAGTGTCAGTAAGAAGTGAAAAGAAACATGTTGGAAGTAGACTTGATTGTAAGACGACGGCAGCATCTGGACAACGAGAACCGGAAAGTGATATTTGTACCATGTGCGGTACGAGCCATGCGAGGGCAGCTTAGCCAAGCTCAATTAAAAAGAAAGTAAAGCCATGCTATCAGAATGCAGTAACGCCTCCAAGCCATTGCTTGCTTGCACATTCAAATGCAACCAACCGCTAAACGCAGTTTAGACCCACAAGGTAATTGTATTTCATGTCGGTGTCTTCGGAAGACGCCTGTCCCGAGTTGTTTAGTTTTATTTTAAACTGGAAGCCAGCTGTTGCGTCATGTTAGGGAGCTAAATTTAAACCCACGCTGAATACATGAGAGGAAGTGTTTTGCGACAGCTGAAGTGAGGACGAGAATTGGTTTGCAACTTCGGCAAGCGTCCGTCAGGCTTACTCCCTTAAGTTTCCTTGAAGGAAAAGAGAGAAAAGAAAAAAAAAAAAAAAAGCACAACGATTTCATTTCATTTCAGATTTCAATATCGTGACTTCAACTTTTCATTTCCCACTCAACCATCGGCTGCTTTTATTTTATGAATGAGATATTAATATATGAATGAAAGAGTAGGTTTTATCAACAGGCACTGAGGTGAAGCAGTGCTGTGATGTTCATCCAGGCCACATCCTGTTTCTTTTCTAACAGGATCGCTCGCTATCTTTCTGTTCTTTTTTGTGTCATGTTTCCTCTTTTGTGTTTATCTTCATTGTTCACTTTCTGTATGATTCACCACATTAAAATATACTTTCTCCTTACCTCGCTTGCCTCTCTCCTTCCCTTGCTTGCATGTTTGGAAAGGCCTTTTCACCTGTCTTTTCTTCGTTCTTCATCTTTCTTCACATTTGCCAAACCTCTCCCATCAGTAAAGATACTTTTTTTTATTTGAAAACAATTGGCTATGCTGTTATTATTGCAGCTATTCCATATTCCATCATTAAATCTAGACCTACGTGAACAATATATACAATAAAGTGCATACGGTTTCAGTAAAGTCATTTAGATTTTAATTGTAGCTTAATAATAAGAACATAGGATGGAAAGGATCACAGAGGAACAGGTGTGTAACGTGACCAAAACCAAAGTTGTTGGTGAGATGTTGAGATGGGATGCAGCCTAAATGTCAGGGAAACAGCGAATCTGTCAACCTGGGACTTAGTCATGTAAGTGAGCCTGTGCTATATTTACTTCTGGAGGAAGCTACATGCAACTTGGTTTTCTGCTCTTGCCCACACTTGGGTCACGGTAACCTGGACTGACATTAGAACCCTTACCAATTCTAGATATGATTCAAGATTCAAGTCATTTACTGTCAAATGTGCAGCATCACTTATAGCCATACTGTGCAATGAAATGTATTGGACGAGGCCCGTTCCAACATGGAAGGAAATCAAAGAAAACTGTTGAATAAAATAAAATACAATAAGTACAGTAAAACAGTAAAATATCATTATAGGAGATAAATCAATATGAAGTTACTCATTAGATTGATGTGGATTAATTTATTTTGTCCATACGTCAGGTTCTGCCTTGTCTTTCTATCGCTTGTATGGCACTTAATCACTTGCTTTTTTGTAATCGCTTCACTTGCACTTTTCTACCGGGTGATGGCAGCACTGTCACACACATCCACTGACGCTCCAAGCGAATGTTTACCAGTCCGAACGGAAGAATTCATGAAAAGGGAAAACAGGTTATTCATTTCCTGAGTCGCCTGCTGTGCTGAGCCAACTCACAGACACCTTGAAAACTCACCGTCTCATCCGCCGTAGAGAAAGTAGGTCCAATGTAATCCAATGCGCTAGTCCTCAGAAAAACAGAAACGAGAGGTGAAGGGTTTACAGGTAGGACCATCTAGTGATGCTGTGCTTATTTGAGCAACATGGTGAAGTGGAGGACGGAGTGGAATCAGCCACAAACACACACACACACACACACACACACACACGCACTTTGTTGTCATTGATTTTGAAGGAGTAAAAGTGAATCTCTTCCCCGGGAAAATCCCCCTTCCGTCATTCCAGTAATCTTGTTTTGTTTTGGTCTTGAATCTTGATTATTTACTTGACGGGCAGTCATAGATATTTATATGTGTTTAATTGCTAAATACTCTCATTAGCATTCTATTACTTTTCAGTAAAATACACATTCAAATATTGGTAAAGATCTTTACACATATAAGCATATAATGTTATAGTCTTTGCACAATGGTAGAAAATGACAAATTAATAAAGCTAAAGTACAATCACCCATTTATTTATTAGCCATTGCATCATCTCATGCCTTACGTTACGTTCAGAGACCTCAACCTTTTGACTGAGTTTGGGATTGTGATTGTGGTTGCTGCTCTCTCCTCCTTGCAGGCTCTGGGCAGGAACTACTCTCTCTCGCCCCCCGCCAGCAGAGTCTCGTCTCAGGGTCGCCCCCAGACCTCCTCCTTGTCCCTGTCCCCCAGGCCTCAGGCTCGCGTCTCCCACGCACCACCACCCCACCTCGCGGGGAAGCAGAGCCAAGCTTGGCCGGAGCGCCGCCTCATCAAACCGCCCACGCCGTGGGAAGCCGCGTCCCGCCACCCGCTGGGCCTGGTGGATGAGGCCTTCTCCCGCCAGAGCCTCCACCAGGCCATCGCCTCCAACGTGCGCCAGGCCGTGCAGCGCAAGATGCTCCCGGAGCCGCCGGACGACTGGAAGGCCCGGGTGTCGTACCAGCCGACCGCCGCCCCCCTGAGAGCGGTCGGCGGCGGTTTTCAGAGCCAGTCTTGGGGCTACAGTGGTCGCAGTCGGAGCCAGGGTCGACCGCCGTTGCCTTCGTTTGTGTCGCCGCCGCCGCCTCCCTCTCCCTCCGTCCGGAGCAGCAGCGCCGCCGCCGCCGCCGCCGCGACAACCCCGGGGCGCTACTACGGCTCTCTGCCCAGACAGTGGCAGCCTCAGCAGCGGTCGGCGGCGGCGGATGAGCTGCCGCGGTCGTCGGCGTTGTTGTCGTCGTCAGAGTACCGAAGACCCTCGGTGAAGCCCACCTTCACGGCGGTGTACACCAGCAACACCACGTGGAGCTGCAGGCGATAAGTGACAGATAAGAGTCGAGCGGGGTCGTTGACGTGTGTGTGGGCTGACAGGTTCTTTTACATCAGGCACCAATTTGCTGTGCAATTATCGCCAAATCATACATTATTTGACTTGAAACGATATTTGGTTTCTTGGTCGATTTTCAAATTCACTACAATAATAAATTCAAGACATTTTTTGTCGTCTGGTTTATGAGCATCGTTCCTGATGTAAAAAATAATTTTAGTAGAGGTCAATTAACTTAAAAAGGGCTATAATGTAAATTATTGAGGTTCATATTTTAACTGCAACACATTATTTTGGATAGAAATAAGATAAAGAAGAGTAGAAGAGTTTAATGTAGTTGAATTTGCTTTACAACAGCTCAAATAAGATTATTGATTATAAATAAGGTTATTTGAGTGTTTTTCCACTGTAGCATTTATTTCTTAAGAAGAGTCCTTGGCATGTTGTTTTGTGAATGGTAGAATGCACATTATAAGTTCAAGTGTGAGTTTAACAATAATTTGTGTTCAGTGTGGCGGATAAATGGATGAAAAGTGGAAAGTGAATTGAAAGATTCCTTGGTTGGAAAATGAGTTGGAAAGATAAGATGGTAACTCCTGCTGTATTTTTGCCGTGCATTAGACAGCCTGTCTTTTGTCGATTGCATTATGAATATTCTAGGCTTTGACAGTGATAACCAACACGTATAGGGTTACGATTTGTTTGAAGAAGTTGTGAGTGGCTGGCGAGTTATGTTGCAGCTGCAACATAACTACAGCGTTTTGAAAGCGTTAGGTATATATAAATACAAATGTGGTGTGAAACCAGAGTTATTTTTACTTAACTAATGATATTCTACTACAGTGGAGCCATTTAGCATGCTGGGCTGTGCACGTTTGACCCCCCCCCCCCTCTCCTCTCCTCAGTTTATTAAAAACTTGAGCCTGAGCAATTTTCTCCTGATTTATTTGTCGTGCTCCCATGCAAAACATCACCAGTAATCAGCACCAGCGCGCAGCGATGTGTTGCGTTCAAGTGGGCAAAGGCTAAATCCATAACCCACCATGTACGAGGAACACCAGCTATTCGTTATGTAATCCCCACATGAGATTATTTCATCATTAGTTTGTATTTTTTTCTTCTTTTTTTCCCCCTCCTTTTTTCTTTCTTTGCGCTCATCAGCATGTTGTTGCCAGACAACAAGAGACTTATAGGCTGGAGGAAATGTTAATCCTCGTATGTTTAGGCATGTTTTTTGCTTTTCCAGTGCTAGACTTCGGGCAAGTCACGTTAGATGATCCTAATGATGGTGTATTAACCTCTTCTGGATGCAAAGCAGCTAGTCTATTGCATTTCCTCATTTAAAAAGCACCAGGGGATTTGGGAGAAAGTTTACGATGCCTTAATGCAATCAGGACAAGGCATTGTAGACGAATTAAACTGTTGCTATAGACCTGATATGACGTCATTGTACGTGCGCATCCCTAAGGCCTACTGGTTATATTTAATCATCACGGTCCTGTTTTGATGTTCACTCGCTATCGTGATGTGATGTGAACGAAGTGATTTCATGAAGCATAAAACCGTAGGCAATACTGTATCAGTTTCGGTATGATGACAGTTTTGGGTATAGGCCGAGGTGTGATAGGCTAATAGGGGCGATGTGTATCACGTGGTGTTATGAATGGCGCTGGCATGCCTCACATTCAGCCTAATGAGTAGGCCTACCATAGATGAGGCCTACACCTGTTTTGCACCCTGACTGTTGCTCCTACATACAGTATGTCATATGCGCATCCATCGTCAAAACAGATGTTGAACTTAATAAACAACTGAATAACATAATGTGTTGTCGTGTTTTTTTTTATTTTTCTTACTAGTTTAGGCCTACTACTTTATCTCCTCTGAGAAGTGTGAAATACTGCATTTCTTTTTCAGTGGTTTGCCAGAGCTCCCAGCGGCACCTTGTTAGTGAAGCCCTGTGTGTGTGTGTGTGTGTGTGTGTGTGTGTGTGTGTGTGTGTGTGTGTGTGTGTGTGTGTGTGTGTGTGTGTGTGTGTGTGTGTGTGTGTGTGTGTGTGTGTGTGAGTGTTTGCGGGGACGTCTTTAGGAGTCACATGTCTTGGGAGGAGGGAGGGGGTGGGGGGGAGCTTATTACCATGGAGACCGTCGGTTACATAACAACAGGGGGAATCTGGAGTCGTGGTTGAACAGTAAGCAAGCAAGGGGCTCACTTCAGTACTGTGTAGATCATAGACCGGCGGCGGAATTGAGTTGGACAAGCATATAAGGATAATGAATATATGCGATTCATCCTAGCAATGTTAAGTGAATTCATAAAATATTAAACATGAATGGAGACGTTATTAAATATTAAATATGTATTTCCATATATTTTCCGTATGGGAAAATATGTGTCTCATATAATTAAATATAACATGAAATGTACATTATACATTTGCATACAGTAAACAATACACATACAAACTGGGGCTTATAATAGTGCTCACACTGGTGTTCTGGTTGAACTGGTGAAACACGTGCACTAGCA
Source organism: Urophycis tenuis (assembly GCA_036785325.1). NCBI lineage: Eukaryota > Metazoa > Chordata > Actinopteri > Gadiformes > Phycidae > Urophycis > Urophycis tenuis. The sequence goes on from JAXIVH010000163.1 coordinate 110,941, forward strand.
CCTGTAGAGCCTGAACACAACCTTGGCTTCCAGTATAAATACCAGAGCAAGAGTCATGGATGCAGAAACAGAAACACAGTGGGAGAGGGAGAGAGAGAGAGAGAGAGAGAGAGAGAGAGAGAGGGAGAGAGAGAGAGACTAAGAGAGAGAGAGAGAGAGTAAGAGACACACAGAGGGAGAAAGACACAAAGGAGAGAGAGAAAGAGGGTGAGAGAGACACACACACACACAGAGGGAGGGAGCTAGAGAGAGAGAGAGACAGAGAGAGAGAGAGAGAGAGAGAGGGAGAGGGTGAGAGAGACAGAGAGAGAGGGACAGAGAAAGAAAGAGAGAGAGCGAGAGAGAGAGAAAGAGGGTGAGAGAGACACACAGAGGGAGTAAGACACATAAGGATAGAGAGAAAGAGGGTGAGAGAGACACACACAGAGGGAGGGAGCGAGAGAGAGACAGGGAGAGAGATACAGATAGAGAGAGAGAGAGGGTGAGAGAGACACACAGAGGGAGAGAGAGAGACGCACAGAGGGAGAAACACAAAGAGAGAGAGAGAAAGAGGGTGAGAGAGACACACACAGAGGGAGGGAGCGCGAGAGATAGAGACAGGGAGAGAGAAAGACAGAGAGAGAGACACAGAGAGAGACAGGGGGAGAGAGAGACAGAGAGAGAGACACAGAGAGAGACAGGGGGAGAGAGAGAGTGGGAGAGAGAGAGACAGAGAGAGATATAGAGAGAGAGAGGGACAGGGAGAGAGAGAGACAGAGCGAGGGAGAGAGAGAGAAAGAGGGAGAGAGAGAGACAGAGAGAGATACAGAGAGAGAGAGACAGGGAGAGAGAGAGACAGAGAGAGGGAGAGAGAGAGAGAGGGAGAGAGAGACATGGAGAGAGACAGAGAGAGATACAGAGAGAGAGAGAGAGAGAGAGAGAGAGAGAGAGAGAGAGAGAGAGACAGAGGGAGAGAGAAAGACAGAGAGAGAGAGAGCAGGACAGGGCAACTGAGTGTAAGATTGAAGGCAGAGGGAACAGGGGTGACGGGACACTCTAAATTTAGTCGCTTCTGCTCGTCTGAACTAAATACCGATGACAACAGACCCAGTGACACCGCGCCCACCCTCCTTCAGCGCCCACCCTCCTTCAGCCACTCACTCGGTTGGAGTCACTGGCTGGGTGCTGACCTCCAGCCCCCCCACCCCTGACGTTCGCCACCACCACCACCACCACCACCACCACCACCACTACCACCACCACTATGTCCCTCCACCCCTCCCCCCCTCCCCACATCACCCCATCCAGTGGCACCCAACCTCTCAGGTTCCACAGCACGCGAGACAACGTGAGGGGACCCGCAAGGCTCCCCTGCCCCCCACCCACAACCCCCAACCCCCCCCAATCCCCCCCCCGTCTCCGTGACGACCTAGCGTCAGAGAGTGCACCGCCACCACCACTACTTCGCCGGCACACACACCCGCACACACACACCAGACCTCAAGGTAAGACACGTTACTACAATGGTATTTGCCTGAGAGCTTTTCTTGATAAGTCCTAACCAAGCATGGGTGTCATCGACATGTCGTTGTCTCTCTGTTGTCGGCGCTAAGCAGATTTCCTTTGTGTTTGGGTGATTTATGATCTGATCTGTCTGTCAAGGTGGCATATCCTGAGTTTACCATACAGAATCAATTAAGTCGCACCTTATTTTTATAGCTAAAAAAAATAATAAAAAAAATAAAAAAAATAATAATGCTAAATTCTGAGTTGTAAAGCGTCAACTGTCGATTTTCATCTACAAATTGTGAAAGGAGCATCGCGAAGGTTCACAATGAAAGACGATTAAACGCTATTGACAATTAACATTAGCAGTGAAAGTGAACAGACTCCAGAGCAACAATTGTAAAACCACCATAGACTGGGATTCATTTATATACTACTAGGAAATGGGAGCTAAATATACAGTACAGCTGCCACCCACCGCACAGAGTAATGCTTTCCATATGGTGTGAATGGGGAAAGGTGCAGGGGAAAAACTGTAGCGTGTTTGGCTTGGTCTCCCTGCATATGGATCCAGGAGAGGAAAAAGTGTTCAATTCACCCCCACCACCCGACACCACCCGCCACCACCCGCCACCATCTCCTTCCCCTACTCCGTCACCCCTCTGGGCCCGCTCGCCGTGACACCATCGCCATCAACGCGTTCCCCCTGGCTGTGTCCTTTTCAGCAGCACACTTGGTTGATTTCCAAGGTGTATTGATTAGGCCTCCCCCCCCCCCCCCCCCACCCCACCCGCTCCCCCCCTGGACCCCCGCTTCCCCTGACACAGCCGGCTGCCACGTCCCCGGGCAAGAAGCATGAGCCACGAAGGTTACGCTGCGAACGGATGTGCTAACTTTGCCCTTTCTCCTACCCCCCCCCCCCCCCCCCCTACCCCTCCGATATGCCGGTCAGTGCCTCGCCTGCCGTTTTGCACGGACATGGCGGCGCCAAGGCTCGCGATGGTCGATCGATCGGGTCGCTGTGCCGCCGCATGACAGTACACTTGTTACCGACACCTCACTCTTGATGTGTGCTTTCTCCCCTCCCCTCTCCCTCGCTCCCCACCCCCTCCCCCCTCCCCCCCCCTCCCCGACGCGCTCCTCACCCCCTCCAAAGGGGGAGCACGATGTCGCAGTTCTCGTCCATGACGACCAGCGAGAGGAAGATGCAGGCGGCGGCCATCAGCAGGGAAATCTACGGGGAGGAAGGTACAGCCTGTCGACACGGCCGGCCTCTCCTCTCACACACTGCACTGTTCTCTGACCCTCCCCCCTCCCCCCCCCCCCCCCGCTCCCTCTGGTCCGTCTCTGTGTCTCTCTGTGTCTCTCTGTGTCTCTTGCCCTCTCTCTCTCTCTCTGTGTCTCTTGCCCTCTCTCTCTCTGTGTCTCTCTGTGTCTCTCTCTCTCTCTCTCTGTCTCTCTCTCTCTCTCTCTCTCTCTCTCTCTCTCTCTCTCTCTCCCTCTCTCTCTCTCTCTCTCTCTCTCTCTCTCTCTCTCTCTCTCTCTCTCTCTCTCTCTCCCTCACGCTCTCTCATCCCATATTTTCCTTCTTCTTTGAAGTTCTTCCCTTCATCATTCCATCTGGCATTTTGACCTCACTTTCCGTTCAGCCCGGAGCAACGGACAGGGCCGTGCCCGAGTGCTTTGGGTTCGAAATGCAAAAAAGGAGAATCGCTCTCTCGCTTGTGAACTCACGCGCTCAAGTCGAGAACACCAAAGCAGCGCGTCGACTTGACCTCTCGCACCTCTCGCTGCCTAGAACAAAGTGTGTGTGTGTGTTTTCTTCCCTTGACTTCACAGGGGAGAGGGGTCAAGGGTCGAGATATGTGGTGGCTCGTTCTCCTGTGTTAGATGTGACTATGTGAGACCCCTTGACACTGTAAAGGGGAGGACGGGTGGTGGCGGTGGTGGGGGTGGTGGTGGTGGTGGTGGTGGTGGGGGGGTGGGTCTTATAAATAAACTGGACCTGATACCCATGTTAAAGCTTACAGAGAAATGTACAGTTCCTCGTCAGCTCAAATGGAGCTCATTAAAAGCCCAGTGAACACACACAAAGATGTCACACCATTTGACACACTCACGCACACACACATGCACTGGGTGTCAACTTCCCGCTGCACTCTCTTGCCAGACCCACCCCTCCACCATCTAGCGCGGCACCCTTCTAAAAATACGCGAATGAAACATTTTACTGGCGCAAAGTCGCGTTGCCGTTGTCTCTTTGAACGAGCCGGTCCACGGCTGGCTCCGGCACCAACAACTGTGTCCGTGACTCACTGGGGGGGGGGATTGGTTGTCTGAGGGCTTCAAACAGCTGAGAGATATTTTGGCGAAATCGGCCGTCACCCACTTGGGTGACGGCCCTTTGACATCCCCCCATGTGGCCCGAACGACAGCGGGATTAGCGAGAACAAGTGCGGGATATCGTGGGATGGCGGCCGCAGATTATCTGCTCATTTCTCATTTCGGCGCCCACAAGCATAATCAATGGAGGAATCGGGGAGGGGGGGGGGGGGGGGCGCAGAGTTCTGTGTGTGGGCGCTGATGGATGACGAGCGTCGATCGATTCCCTTTGGACGTTTCAATTCATCGGTTCAAAAAGAAAACGCATGCATATGCAGGGCAAGGATTCGCGCGATCTCCTTTTGGTACCTGAATGTGCGCGGACTACTTGATGGCATCATTGCTGTCATCATTACCCCTATCCTAAGCTCCTTTATGACGTGCAGCTCACATGCAATACATTCACCGGAAATCGCTGCGTTTAACGATTACACTGCTAAATGACAAACTCGGTGCCGTCTCTCACCCTCTGCAGACATGGAGATGGACCTCGGGAAGAAGATGTGCGTCCCCAAGGAGATCATGCTGGAGGAGCTCTCTCTGGCCTCCAACCGAGGGTCCCGTCTCTTCAAGATGCGGCAGAAACGCTCTGAGAAGTACACCTTCGAGAGCATCCAGAGCCAGCCCAGTGCACCGGCCAGCGTAAGCCTGAGGGGGATGCAGTCCACCGCTCATGACAAATCAAACACTAATGCACCTGATGCAGAAAACACACAGTCTTAACACAATAATCATGAGTACCGGTAGTTACCTAAAACAGCAAAACGGCAAAGGCATATGTTTTGTTCAAGAATGAATCAGTGTTCCTTGAACATTTTATTCATTTTCTTAAATGTTTTCACCTTTACATACGCATGTTTTTTTCCCCATTACAAAAACCCCACGTCTTGATTTTGCAACCAAAAATACCTCTAACGTTTCCACAGTCCTATTGTCGGGTTTTCTCGTGGGAAATGCTGAGTGTGTAAAGTGAGTCTGTGCTGGTGCTTGTAATAAAGGGCAATCATAACAAAGACAGAAAAGAGGCGGGGCCAGGCTTGCACCTGTGGTCAGAGGAGCCTTTAATAGGCTGCCCTTTTGTCTTCAGATGGGCAGCCTGCCAAGATGTCCCTGTTTCACTTCCAGGAAAGCCTTAGCATGTCGGGCAATCCATACACTGAAACGTTCAGTCAAATGAAAGCACCCTCGTCCCTCTGTCAGGGCAAGAGGAGACGTATGGACATGGTGCTCTCTTGTATGTGTGTCACAAGGGAACCTGGTTCTGTTTGGGATTGCCCTCGTGGTTAAACACCCCGTGAGCACATCTCCCCTGTGCTCTTCAAACTACACTGGCTCCCCATCCGCCAACGTATTAACTACAAGGTCCTTGTACTTGGTTACCAAGCCATCCACTCCAGCAGTCCATCCTATCTCTCAGAACTCATCACTGTATCCCGGCCCACACGCACCCTTCGCTCCTCTAACTCCACCACCCTTCTACAGCCTCGCTACAGGCTAGTCA
>JAXIVH010000163.1:121308-126308 GCA_036785325.1 Urophycis tenuis
CACACATACACATATATACACACACACACACACAGAAATATACACTCAGACAAACACAGAAAGACACACACACACACCTGCAGGGATGATAATACTCATGCACGGTCATCAATCTTGTATCGTACACAATCTGATCCACCACATGTGACCTTAACCCTCTCTCGACAGACTGTATTTCATCCCCGTGAAAAAGAAATGCATGCACCGTGCGCTCAAGTGGCCGGCGCGGCCTGCTGAATTATTGTTACTTTTTTTTTTTTTGTGTGTGTGTGTGTGCACGCGGTACATTGAATTTACTGCATGCGCATGCTTTCCCCTTCTTCGATAAAGTGCTGAGTGGGCGTCGCAATTACTGACCTTGGTGTGAGTCACTACTCGCCGTAAACATGCCCGTCACCGACGACTGCGGCGTGTCTGAAGTCGTCCACGGGCTGCGGTCTGGGTCATGTGTCTCGCCTGTCCGTTAAACAGATGCAGATGCTGATGGCTGTGGTTCATTTCCTTCTGTCCTTCCGTCCTCCGTTGTTTGTTTGTTTGTTTGTTTGTTTGTCCTTCCTTCCTCTGTTCTTTGTTTGTTTCTTTCCTTCCCTCCTTAATGCCTTGCTTTCCTCCATCCTGCCTTCATCCCTTCTATCATTCTTTCCTTCTTTTCTTGCCTCTTTCCTGACGTCCTCTTCCCTCCCTCCCCCCCTCTCTCCGTCTCATCCTGCCTCCCCCCCCTCCTCCCTCTCATCCTCCCTCTCCCCCAACCCCCCCTCCCCCCCCTCCTCCCTCTCATCCTCCCTCCCTCCCTCCCTCCCTCCCTCCTTCCCTCGCTCTCTCCCCCCTCCTCCTTCTCATCCTCCCTCTCCCCCAACCCCCCCTACCCCCCTCCTCCCTCTCATCCTCCCTCCCTCCCTCCCTCCCTCCTTCCCTCGCTCTCTCCCCCCTCCCTCCCTCCCTCCCTCCCCCCCCCCTCTCTCATCCTCCCTCTCTCCCTTCCACCCCCTTCTCCTCACCCGCTCCTCACCCCCGTGACTCCCCCCAGGGTGGCCATCCCATTCGGGGGATTCGGCGGCGCCCCCCCGGCCGCCCCCCGCCAAGCCCCGGGACGCGGACCCCCCTCCCGGACTTCCCGGACCTCCGCCAGGCCTCGGCCGCTGCCGCCGAGCCGGCCCGGCCCACCTTCAACAGACGTGCCACGGGGTGGGTGTCCGCGGGGCCCCCCCCCTACCCTCCCCAAGGTCTCCCTGCAGGCCTCCATGCTGATCCCCGAGTCGGACGACCTTTGACCTTATCGCTCTCCCCCTGCCGCCGCCGCCGCCGCCGTGAGGTCATCGGCCCAGACGGCAAGTCTCTGGTCACCTGGTGTGCCCCGCACACACACCGATGGAGCTCGGGGCAGTGTGTTTGTGCATGTGCGTGTGTGTGTGTGTGTGTGTGTGTGTGTGTGCGTGCGTGTGTGTGTGTGTGTGTGTGTGTGTGTGTGTGTGTGTGTGTGTGTGTGTGTGTGTGGTGTGTGTGTGTGTGTGTGTGTGTTTGCGTGTGTGTGTGTGGGTGTTTGTGTGCGTGCGTGTGTGTGTGTGTTTATGCGTGTGTGTGTGTGTGTGTGTTTGTGTGAGTGTGTGTGTGTGTTTGGGTTGGGGGTGTGTGGGCAGACAAGTGTCAGAGTGAAAGAAAAAGGGTGTTCTTTGCACCTCTAATGGAGGGCGTTACAGTGCGTGTTGTCAGAGAGACAGAGAGAGAGAGAGAGAGAGAGAGAGAGAGAGAGAGAGAGAGGTTGGCTTCTCCTGGCCCCGGTGTTGCCATCAATGTGCTGCCAGAGAATGCTCCACTGGCCAAAGCCAATACCGCAATACAAAGGAATTCGTCCATGTATATTATGTTTATAAGAGTATTTTATCTTCCTGAGATGATTCTTTTTGTCTCCACAAGTTCATGGTTTGCCCCGAAATAAAAAAGTGAAAAGATTCTCAAACCACACACAAAAAAGGGATACCCGTGTATATGAACGAATTGTTTTCCTCTTGTTAATAAAAAAAAAAACACCGAAATGAACCTTTCCTGTACCGCTCACCATTGTGTCCCACTGCTCTCTGACGGCAGGCCTTCAAACACCCACCCACCCCCCCCCCCCCCCCCCCCACCCCCACCCACCCACTAAGTAATGCAGGAATGACTTCACACCGCGGCGTGTCACAGGGGTTAAGCCGCGCTGAAGGCTGGCTGGGCTAAATGATGTCTCACCTGCGGACCCGGCCGTATGCAAAGCCATCATTTATCTTGCCCGGTGATGGCTCCGCCGAATACATGCTAGCGAACAGCGCCGTGCGTCAAGGTTGACTCGTCGGGTCTGACCAATTATGTAAGCCTTCACTGACGTGAGCCGCCTGACTAATGTTTGTCTTCTGGCTCTCCGTCTTTCTGTGTGTGTGTGTGTGTGTGTGAGCGTCTCTCTGTCGCTCTTGCACTTTCTGTGTGTGTGTGTGTCTCTCTCTCTCTCTCGCTCTCGCACACTCCAACACTTATTTTATTTGAATAGTCGAACGCGAGCAGATAAAACTCGGCTTATTGATGTAACTCAACTCAAAGGACCCAGCTTAGCGAGGAAGCCAGGGAGTAAGTAAGGAAGGAAAGGATCACGGCCAAAGCGGAACGTCTTACTTGGGGAAACTTGTCGCGCAAACAATTAGATTAGCTGCGTTTTTTTTTTTTTTTTAATACGGAGTGGCGGTGCGTTCAAGTTAAAGTCTTCTATTTGACCCTCAGTCGAACAGGAAGTGCCTCTTGGGGGTACTACGCACCGAACCTGCATCAGCATTCCACAGCCTCTGTCAGACATTCTTGGGAAGGCAAGTCTTGCGACACCACACCTCCCTCCCTCCCTTCCGTCTCTCCCTCTGTCCCTACCATTCTTCCCATTCCTCCCCCGCCCTCCCTCGTGCTCTCCCTCCCTCTCTCCCTCCCCCCCCTCCCCCCTGCCTCCCTCCCTCCCCCCCTCCCCCCTCCCTCCCTCCCTCCCTTCCGTCTCTCCCTCTGTCCCTACCATTCTTCCCATCCCCTCCCCCCGCCATCCCTCCTGCTCTCCCCTCCCTCCCTCCCTCCCCCCTCCCCCCCTCCCCCTCCCTCCCCCCCTCCCTCCCCCCTCCCTCCTGAGGTCGAGGTGAGACTCTTACTCATGACGGGGCCCCCGCGCCGCGGGGTGACAGCGAGGGCAGTGTGTGTCCGGCCGCCGGTGAACGCTGACACGACCGCCGCCGGTTCGCCGGACGAACTGAGCCGGCGTTCACGCAAGGCGGCAAACCTGAACTCCCTCTGAACTCCGCGCCGGAGTTTCGTATCCACGATCGAAAAAAACACCACGGATGTCCCCGGCCGTGGTCACAATGCGAAGGGGGGGGGGGGGGGGGGCGGGGAAGCGACGGACAAGGTTATGTGCTTTTCAACGTTTGTCTTGTTCGGGGTCCCGCCTGTTTCCTTGGTTCCCCCTTCGTAGCAGCGCGTGTTGGCAAGACTTAACACACGGGGAAACAATGGAAGACATTTAGTGAGAGTGGCGTGGCAAGGTGGACAGATTTGTTTGATTTAGGATGCTGAAAATGTGGGAAATGTTATTTGCGATAAGAGGCGCCACAAACATTGCAAAAATAAGGATGTATTTATCTTAATGTCTGTCTGTGAACAAAATGGCGCAATCTGTCTGATGGTACTTGCCTGTCTGGCTCTCTGCCTGTATGCCTGCCTTTCCATCTGAAGGACGGAAGAGGTCTCTCGGGGGGGGGGGGGGGGGGGGGGCAGGTGTCTCAGACACCTTACGTTGCCATTCACGTGCGGACGGACATATGGAGGGCCAGAAATAAACAGACATACAGCCTTGTCCTTTTAACACGCACGGGGGCCACCGACAGACAGACAGACAGACAGACAGACAGACTTCCAGACGCACACACAGACACACACACAGACACACACACACACACACACACACACACACACACACACACACACACACACACACACACACACGCACACACACACAGACACACACACACACACACACACACACACACAACACAAACACACACACACACACACAGACACACACACACACACACAGACACACACACAGACACACACACACACACACACACACACACACACACACACACACACACAGACACACACACACACACACACACACACAGGCCCCTGCGAAGGAGCCGCGGGTCCCATTGGGGCTCTGTGTGCTCACACAGCAACAACACACACCAGTCGCTCCACTCTGCTGGCTGGCTGCTGACACAGAGAATCGCTCCGAGGTGGAGGCAGACACATGGCCGATAACACCCCCTCCCTCCCCACACACACACACACACACACACACACACCCACACACAAACACACATGCACGCACGCACACACGCACTCACATGCATGCACGCATGCACACACGCACTCACACACAAACACACATGCACGCACGCACACACACGCACTCACATGCATGCACGCACGCACACACGCACTCACACTCACACACACAGGTCTTCCTTAATTATCTACTCGAGCAATACTGCGATTGCACGGGAAACACATTGCTAAACGCTGGAGAAGCTGTGTAGAGGACCTTGAGAACATCAGAACGTATTAAATATGGACGACCGCGGGTTAATCCGTGAGTCATCGTCTGGTTCCGAGCAAAGGCACAGTGCCACCGCACTGAGTGTGTCATAGCTCTGTGACTTCATTATAATTATTTTATACTGTAATATGTCTGCGTATACTAGAATGAGAGTCAACAGAGTATTCCCGCAAGAGAAGGTGTGGCAGAATTGTTCAGTTCTCGTGCTTTCGAGATTGTCATCGCCACTCTGTGTTCACAAAATTAGCAGATGACCCTGAAAGTCACTTTGTGTCAAACTTTTCGTTCGAAGCTGGGTTTCACTTTATTATCCAAACCCCCGGAGGGTGTTGGGACGTCGATGGCGGTGAGCTCATCTTGTGAGCGGTCACAACAGGTG
>JAXIVH010000163.1:131308-149957 GCA_036785325.1 Urophycis tenuis
GGATCCACATTCAATTAGAAGTAACAATAACTTTAATAAGAAAATTAAATGTACAATATCATGAAAATGTGAATCCTATGACAAGTGATCCTGTAAAACCTAATTATGAACGCAACATAAGTGATATCATCCCGCGACGGAGGGAAAGCTTTAATTAAAGTCCATCTCGTTCTTTATGTAAGGGGGATCAAGACAGATGGTGTTTGGATAACAACCTTCTCTTACATCACATTCTTCGGTTCGGTTCTTCATCACTATCTTCATCGTCTTTGCATTTCCATTATGTGAGATTCATGATACACATCCACTGTGCTGCAGACAGGGGGGGGGGGGGGGGGGGGGTTATTAATGAGTTGCATGCATGTACCAATTCAACTTGCGACGTTTTTCGCTCCGGTGTCGTTCACTTCGCAGCCCTAAAGGGCGATGGACAGCCAAGTCAAGCGTCCCCGTCCCCCCCCCCCCCAACTCATTTACACGGCGAGATAAACGCGTGCACACGACGACACTTTCAAAATAAAGTGCCAGTGTGCGCCGCCAGCGGTGTGTATCTGTGTGTGTGTGTGCGCGCGCGTGTGTGTGTGTGCGTGTGTGCGTGCGTGTCGTCCAGTAAGAAGGCGAGGCTGCGGGTGAAACACACCGAGGCTCCCGGAGAGGCGGAGTTTGACCTCGCAGCTCCGCAAACGCATCACACACACACTCATCCAGTATTTCAGGTGCGCGACGAGTCAACCGCACGGCTCAGACAGCCACTCGTTGTAACGTCTCGGTAACCGAATAGAGTCGGAAAAAGGAAAAGGACTAACCACCATCTACTGTTGTTGTTGGTGTTGTGGCAACCGAGCTGAAGCGTATGCGAGGATGTTATGTGGCGGAGAAGCGCGGGACACTTATTTTGAAGTTGTTCACCGACGCGAAACTTGACGCTCGAGCTCGTCTGGCGGCTTGTTTTTTCTAGTTTAGGTCCGTCAACCTCTGGCTAGTAGGGTGCTCCCAGCGCCTGCCCTCAACTACCGCTTTAGGAGTACTTCTACGACGGATATTTATACCAAATACTCAAGTAAGGTAAGTGTCGGAAGTGTTCCGAAGTGTGGTTTGGTTGGAAGTATTAGTTTTAAACTTTTCGAAGTGTTTTTTTCCTGTCGCTCACCTGAAGCTCAGGTGAGGCGGAAGCCAGGTAGGCCCGCACGGTAGCGCCTCGCTCGCTACTTTGTGCAATATTCACGTTCAGTTATCTTCATATTCACTTGTTCACACATTTAAACCGACACGGGTATGTGCGGTGAATAACCATGTAATTGTGTTGATATACGATATACGATATACGAATAGTATATCTCGGCGCTATGGTTGCTTCTGCGCACTATATTCTTGTAAATATGGTATGCTATGCGGCTGCATTTCCACCATGGGGGTGATCTATAAAGTCTATCTTATCTTATTATCTTATTATCTGTTCATCTAGTACACTGAGCAGGGATGCCGGAGTGTTACTGTTGACTCAGTGGGACTTCTATGTTTGTTGAATGGTGGGAAGTAGGCGAGTTCAGGATGGTGATGAGGTGCATCCGTGGCTTGTGGCTGCAACATGATGATGCAGAGAAACCCATTGGACCCGTCTATGGAACATGCTGTGCCGTTTGCTGATGTTTGAGATGTTGTGTGTGGTTCAGGTGCTCACGACTGACTTGTTGTCATCACTTTGGGTGGTTGTTATTGTTGCTGCTGTGTGCTCTGTTGTAATTTCTGCTGTCCTTTCAGTTGTTTTACATATGATTTACATTTTTATTCGTCTTTTTTTTTTAATGTATCCTGCCTTTATTCAAGAGGTCTCACCTGATCATCACAAAACCAGAACGTATGCTAAACTGCCCTTTTTTAATTCTAAATATCTTTAAACCTAAGCAAACCCAACTTTCCTGTTATAACTAAACCTGGCCATTTCTAACCATGTACTTAAACATCTTTAACCGAATGTCTCACTGACAGGTTTATGGTGTGGTACATTGAAAGCCATTGCCAAGAGTGTGTGGGGCAGTGTGATGCATTCAATAATAACCCATTTGACAGTGCAGTCACAAGTCAGCACTTTGGTGGTGGAATGGCGACGCGAGCCCTACTTTGAAAACCTGTATGCAGCCTATAACGCTGTGACATGCGCCTGTCCCTTTTGAGAGTGCTGGGGGACATTATTGCAGCATGTTTAAACTATGGTTCATGTGGCGGCATGCAGTAAAACCAGTTTTGAGCGGTACTGCTCCACGTTGGGCTCAGAGAGTTGTTTATGTTTTAGATTGCAAGATTACAGCCGTAGTTGAGGGGAGCCGCCGCTCCGCAGATATTAAAAAGTCTTTGTTCAATTCTGAGTACTTATCAGAACGATCTGCCGTCACCGACTGAGGCCACGGAGTGACTCGTCGCTGTGATTACTGCCATTTATTGTGAGTCACGTTTGCACAACATAAACTGCTTCTTTTTCCTTATTAACTGAAATTCCGGGGATGGGGGGGGGGGGGGAAGCCGAGTCGGCCAGAGTCACCGTGACATTTACTGGCCCGCCGAGTCCCGAGACGTCTGGAACACGGTCTGAAGAGCCGACCCGCGGTTTGTTATGTTTCAGTTTGAAATTCGTTTTTGTTTGCCGGTCCAAGAACATGTGCGCTCCGGGCTCCCCTCCCCTCCCGTTGGCCAAGTCATGCACGGAAGCGCGTAGGTGACTCAGCACCTAGTGGGTGTCCTGGTAAGTTTCAAAAGTGTGTGTGTGTGTGTGTGTGTGTGTGTGTGTGTGTGTGTGTGTGTGTGTGTGTGTGTGTGTGTGTGTGTGTGTGTGTGTGTGTGTGTGTGTGTGTGTGTGTGTGTGTGTGTGTGTGTGTGTGTGTGTGTGTGTGTGTGTGTGTGTGTGTGTGTGTGTGTGTGTGTGGAAAGTGATGTGTGTCCACGCCTGCTGTGGAACTGCGGACAGACACGCACACACACATACACACGCGCACACACATGCGGCCCTCAGAGCAGGAAGCCCACTCAGGAAACGGCGGTCGCTGCATTGTGTGTGTTTTTTTTTTCCCAGAGGCCTGAAGCCACGTCTGTAGGGAAGGGGATCGCGTTTTTTACCGTCGCTTCGAGGGTTTCATCGTGAGGTCAATTCTCCTCCCCACCCCCACCGCCAGGGAACTTTGTATCCTTCTAGGTGTATCCGTCTGTTTTAAGACGCGAGTTTCGGCACTGAACTCGAAACACAGACACGGTCGTCTGATGACGGGCTCCCGTGGTTGTTAGTCCTATGTCACATGTGTGTGCCCAGGAAAACACCCAGGGGCCACCAAAACAAACTGATACGGGCGGTGTCTGTTGCAACCGCTTAAGCTGTGATTTACAGCTGCAACAATTACACAACGCTGAAGAGTTTCCATTTGAAGACGGGCGGGGGGGGGGGGGGGGGGTTTCTGTTCTACCCCATTGAACATTGGAAGTGCCTGGCCTCGCCCGCCCTCCTCTCCGCTTTTCTGACTTGGTAGGATAATAATCAGCTTAAATACCAGCCTGAGGTAATTGACCGTAAACATCTGTAAATGACCCAGGTCCTAAACGATTTTAATTTTGTGTGTGTGTGTGTGTGTGTATGTGTGTGCGCGTGTGTGTGTGTGTGTGTGTGTGTGTGTGTGTGTGTGTGTGTGTTGCGGGGGGGGGGGGGGGGGGGGGGGTGTCCAACATCCCCTTCACTCCCTGTGCCTCTGTGGTTGCGAAGCTGTTGTGTTTTCTATTTTTAGCCAGGCACAACGCTGTCTTCATTATCTCCTCGTTTCACCCGGGTCGATCTGCAGTGTGGCGTTTGTATCGGTTCTACTTAAAAATAAAAGATGGCCGTCCCACATGTGTGTGTGTGTGGGGGTAATTTGATTAGTGTCTTTGTAACAGGTCAATGTGTGACTCACTTTTTTTCCCCTTCCACCCCCGATGAAAGACTTGTCAATTTTGTCATGATCATTATTATTATTTCTGCACATTAGAGCTTAAGATAAGTAAGCATGTCACTTAGTATGTGTTGTTGTTGTTGTTGTTGCATGTAGTGGGGAAAGGGTCTCCCAATGGTGGGCTGGAGTGGAGTGCTGTCAAGGGAAGCGGCTGTCTTGGCTGCCATGCAGGTGTGCAGTGTGGGAGCTCTCTATGGGATGATGTATTGATCTGCATTAGAGGCACTTCTGGTGAGGCTACTGTGAGCACGCCCCTCTTCCCAATGGGCAAGTTTAGTGGTTTGCTATCGGAGATTGGATCTCGCATCAGCGTTAAAGCCACAGGGTATATGCTTCTTTTTTTTTTTATTCTCACGGTGAATGATATTAACTTTGAATTGGTATTGGTAATTACATTATCCTTAAGCCACCAACAACATGAGAGCCTTCAGAGGTGATAAGGGCACCAGAGGAGCGACCGGTCTCTTTCAATAAACCAAACGTCGAGCCAAACGTCTGGCTTTACTGAAACTGAAGGTGATTATCAGTGCAGCGTTTGGTAGCATTGAGGTATTTATGGAAATTGTAGTTTTTGGGCTTCTTTTTGGCAGTTAAAATGTGTAACGCTCAAACCTTATGTAGTTGAGTGCTGTGTCCATATTGAGTATGGTTCCAAGTAGATTATGTTAATTACAGCAGGAGGATGGCTGTTGACCAAACTCCTTTGTAGTCCTTTGTTTCGTAGTGCACCCGTTTATCCTCCAGGAACCACATACGTGCCAGGCCACAAAAAGTAGATATGCTTTCTATTAATAAATATTGCGCACTTTATTAAGCCAACAGTCAAGTCATTGTGACAAAAGCTGTGAAAACCCAGAAGATTAGTGTTGGTGTAGTATTGGCGTTTCAGTTGACCGCGTTTTTTTAACCCCGAGTTTAGATATTATTCCCAAGCATTCATTTAGTCACAGAATTGATTTGCGCTGTGCATGCAATACACAGACCATTAAACCAATGTGAGATAATCTGAATGATTGCAGGCGCAATTGACTGACTCATCGTTGGTCATTTGTGGTGAGGATATCAGAACATTAAAATCTTTAGTATTTTTTTATTTTTTATTTTTTGCATAGAATTTCACCACTTGCCACGTGACGCACACTTGCACTTGCGCGCGTGCAGAGTCGGCACCGTTACGGTTTAACGACCGATCGATCGATCCCGTCGTGGTGTGGCGGGGCGGCCGTGCGCATATCATCCAAGCGAGACGTTCAATGCTTCTTAATACGGCGATCCATCAACCGGATCACCGATGGGGGATCCATGGCAGCGTCGCGGGCTCCCCGTGGCTCTGCGCTGGAGACGTCCACGTCGGTTCAAGCTCGCCGGGGCCCGTCGACGCCCGCGCTGCCGCCGCCAGGCTGTTGGGCTGATTAATCTGAGCTGCTTGCCTTTGTGTTCTTTCCCCACACGAGGAGCGGCGGGGACTTAACTGTGGAATGGATTCCTCTCTTTAGCAAGCGTGGCCCGGAATAACTCGCTAAAGATGTGTTTTGTTTTGGCAATGCGCTGACTTGGGATTGTTCATTGAGTTTATTGAAGGCACTTAGGAAACTGTAGTTCCCATTTGGATTATTTCCCCCCCCTACTATTATTAATTTCTTCTTAAGGGGTTATAATGGGGAACAGTGCAGGAATATAATATGCACTCCAGAATCAAGACTTAAGGACAAAACCTTGTTTACATAAGACCATGGCGACAACAGGATCGTTGAACTGACTGTAGCGCATTGCTTAACGTCACAAGATCTGAACACTTAAATCCAAAGGGACTTGCTGAGGGTTGAGATCCACTACTTAGCTGCTCAATTGGGAACGGCTAGGGGTGAGGACAACATGATTAAACGCAGTGCCTTTTGGCCAGGGGTTGAACATGCTGGCCACGCTGTCCTGCCCCCTCCATTACCCAGCTTCACAGACTTTTTTATTTTCTAACACTCTACTATACGTAGAGTGTCCTCTTTTTTCAACTGGAGTTTTGTCACGAAGACAATTTCCCTCAGGGATCAATAAAGTATGTCTGTCTGTCTGTCTGTCTGTCTGTCTGTCTTGTGTATATATATAACCTATTACTTCATAGACCATACATGGGTGTACAACCACGCTTGCCCACTAGCAACAGGCCAATATACTCGTAGCGCGTTGCCAGGTTCTGAATTTATTTTCAGAACAGTCACAGTAACACAGGACATCATTTGATTGTGGTAATTTTGGTCCGTGCGTAATTGTGTGTGTAAGGGGAAGCTGAGCCGTGACACGAATACAGGTTTATTGCAGTATTTTTCACGAGCTACATGGTGTGTCACTGATGTGGCCTAGGCTAGGTAGTCACACACACACACACACTCACTCACTTACTCACTCACTCACTCACTCACTCACTCACTCACTCACTCACATACATACGTCAAAGTTTGATTGACATCATGTTTGGGGTTATTTGATTCACTGAAACTTTTCCCATTGCATTCTTGAGCTAAAATTAATAATTTTTACACTTCACTGTCCAAATTTGAACCAATTTTTCAAATTTGTTTAAACATTGCCATCAGATTTTTTCTCGTTTTCCCTCATTTGGTAGAAAAAATAGAAAATTATTTATGGCCATGTCTATAATTAGGGTGAGAGTGCCGTGTTTATGACTGCGATTGTCAGCGTAAGCTCGAACAAAACAATGGATATTTCCCGCTGTTTACGTCTGTTGAGCAGAACAATTTCCGGATTTGACGGACGGTGGACAAAATGCGGTACCATCAAATTAAGTTGTTGATATATTCCTGATTAACTGTCATTTGGACCACTTTGTTTCTGTTGACCCATAATTATCATGTGTGACACACAAGCCGTTTGGGCTTTTGGAATGACTTAGTCATGATGAACATGATTGACGGGTCTATTCGTCATAGTGAGTGAAAGGCGATGTGAGAGTGTTCTTGTTCCCAATGGTGTGTGGAAAAACGGCATTGTTCCACCTGTCCATCCAGCGCTGGTACTAATCCTAACCGGCTCTTAAGCAACCCTAAGCCTAACCGATCGCCTTGGAATGCTGTTGCCATGGCCGCCAGTCGCAAACTCCAACACTGTTGTACACTCAAGATTGAAGTAATTACCCAAACACCTGACGCTTCCAAATGTCGCTGTGCTAGATTTGCCCGGCGGCACATCCAGGAACGCCAAAAACAATGTCTGTGGAATGTGACGCTGGTATCTGTGGTATGTGGCCCGGCTGGTTTTGGGTGAAACGTCGTCTGTTTGTGGAGACGGGGCCACAAAAGGGAAGCGCCATTGTTTTTGCCAATGTCACCAGTGTTCGGTCATGAATTTGCCTGAAGTTGTTGTGTGTCAAGAGCCAGTATTGACTCATATGCATAAAACCACGCACACATCTCATCTTGTCATTGCACAACTTTATGAGTCACATCCTGGTATCTTATATATAAAAAGGTTTGTCGGCTGGATTTGCGAGTTTCTGAGTTTCATAGGCCTATCTTGCCACAGGTGACAGGTGACAGACACCTGATTGTTTGTACAAATTGCATTTGTACAAACATACAAACACTCCAGTTGAATGTTAAAAAGAAAAGAAAAACAGTATAGAAGTAAAAAACGGTATAGAGTGTATAACAGTGAAATATAAATAGTCTAAAAATATATCATACATAAATCTTGGCATACACTATAGAAAATAAATAGCATACACAAATAAATAGCATGTAAAGATAAGTGAAGTCTGTGAATGGACATTCACAGTTATAAAGTTATAAAGTGACCACTAAAGTGATAAGTGACCACTTAAAGAGAGGGGGTGGCTGACTCTCTGACGGAGGCGTGGTATAGTTTGATGACCACAGGCAGGAATGATTTCCTGTCTCGCTCTGTGGTGCATCTCGGTGAAAGGAGTATTCTGCTGAAGGTGTTCCTCAGCTGGGCCAGTGTGGCATAGAGAGGGTGTGAGGCATGTGCCCCACATACTGTTCACCCCCCCCCCCCACATGTATTTTATTCTTAATATTTTCATTTACTTTTGATTACGGTTAAGTTTTTTTGTGATGATTAATAACATAACATTTTATTTTGCCACCTGTGAATATAACACATTTGTTTTCAAGTCATGGCAATTCAAATGTTATGGCTTTTGCTACACTGCAATTTCCCAGCTTGGGATCAATAAAGTATATCTATCTATCTATCTATCTATCTATCTATATTTATGGTTTCTGGGATAAGAACATATGAGACGATGACACACTTTCTGTGCACACGGAGTGACCAGGTTAATGTGTCACCAAATGGTATCCGAGTTAAATCTCGCCCACAGCTGGCATCAAAGTGCTGACGCCACAACCTGATAGCAACAAACCTGCTGCACAAGCGATAACAAAACGACTTCCCTGTGAGATTCAAGCACAGCGCAGTGAATCAGTTTGAGGTGGCCGCTCACATCGGGTTCACTTTGACGGTGGTGTGTTAAAACTATACGTTCTCTCTCCTTTGCACAGCCGCTCTGCTGTGGATGCTCTGGGTAGGACCTGCCCTGTGGAAACGACTGGGAGAACACTGATGGCTGCCGCCCTGGAGACCTGGAGGCCGTCTCCCCGACCAGCCTGGGACTCTCCATCACTGCCCGGCACGTCTTAGAGCCACGAGCCCCCGGCGATAGAACCCGAGAATAAGCACGCCGCCGGCTTCTCTTTGTAAATCGGCGTTTTTTTTTTAAAACCCTTTTAGGGCGGGGGGGGCGGGGTGGGAGAGGATTTTAATTTTTTTTTTTTTTCCTTGTGTTTTTCTTTTTCTTTTTCTTTTTTGACATTCTTGCGTGGACAGAAGCCCCCATTTTGTGCTCCGAAGATGGCGGACTAGAGGCCCATGTTTACACCACTCATCGCTGCAGACAGTGGGATCACCTAACCGCGACTCCTGTCACCTCCACCCAGGAACCAGGGAGGAGGAGGAGGAGGAAGAGGGAGGGGAGGGAGGGAGGGAGGAAGGGGCAGGGGGGGCCGCGACATCTCCCCCCGCAGCGCGCAGCCCACCAAAGCCCCAACGGGGGCCGGCCTCTTTTTTTTGTTGGTGTTTTATCGTTTATTTATTTTTTTAAGAAGGCGGACCACTCAATCCAATGGCATGGGTGAAGTTCTTCAGGAAGCCCGGGGGCAACCTCGCCAAGTCCTACCAGCCGGGCAGCATGCTGTCACTGGCGCCCACCAAAGGCCTGCTGAACGAGCCGGGCCAGAACAGCTGCTTCCTCAACAGTGCTGTGCAGGTGGGTCGGAGGTCGGAGGTCGGACCGGACTCTGACACTGGCGGAGTCCGGCCAGCCCTTTTGAGTGTGTCAAGTGTTGGGTATTAAGCCCTCGCCGGTTCAACAGTGTACAGAAGATGGACTTAAGAGCTTTATTCAGGCACTTGTAATTATACGCTTTCACTTCACAATTAGAGTGCATACTCTTTATTATTTAATATTCTTATTAATAAGGATTAATATCAGTTTATTAACTTAAGTAAGGGTTTAATGATCATTTACTAAAGGTGTTATATATATATATATATATATATATATATATATATATATATATATATATATATATATATATATATATATATATATAATGCTTATTACTAGATTAGATATATTAATTTATGGTTAATTAATGTACCCTTATTCTAAAGTTTTCCCAGTTATTATTAACTACGCTCTGTGAACCAAGTGTACAGGATTAGCTGTGATTAGCCCCCCCCCCCCACACCGTGTTGTAACACAGTGTAATTAGTACGGTAGTGCAAGAGAAAAACATCCCGTTTGCTCTGTTTAGTCTCGCACTTCTGTCATCAGTCGCCAGAGAGAGAGAGAGAGAGAGAGAGAGGAGAGAGAGAGAGAGAGGCGACCCCATCCCCATCCCTGTGTTTGAACACTGGTGTCCTCGCCCCTGAGTCATCTCCACGCCCCTGTCTCTTCCCAAACCAGAGCGTGTAGTCATGCTTAGTGCTTGCATGCTTAGTGCATGCTTAGTCATTGGTCCCAGAGTCTTCTCTGTTGGCCTAGTGGGGGATGACGCCAGGCAAGGTCGCTGTGTGCTGGGGAACGAGGTCATGGTGGGGGGGGGGGGGGGAGGTGTGAGTCACATGGAGGGGTCAGCCGTCTGAGTGGTTCAGCCATGATACTGACCCTGCGGGCCTGGGTTTCTGGGGGAAGACCCGCACGCGCACACACACACACACACACACACACACACACACACACACACACACACACACACACACACACACACACACACACACACACACACACACACACACACACACACACACACACACACACACACACACACACACACACACACACACACACACACACAGAACCAGAACCCTGTCCTAATGCCACTTTTTGACCACCACCACCAAACTTGTAGCATAACATAAACGTGTGGATTTGCAGTTGGTCTGTAAGGTCAGAGGGCACGTGTTGGAATAAATCCTTTTTATAAAGTGTCTCATGTATTACAAAGGAGAAATTACACAAGATGGATGCGTCTACACAGAGCTGTTTTTCCACTCAAGCACATTTAAAACAGAAAATAATTTTCCTGTTTTTTCCATATCATTCTTTTTCAGTGAATCATGCTTGTTCTGTTCATTTGACCCAATGTTTTTGTAAAACGTGTCACTTGAGGCTGCCATATAAGCAAGCCGTTACATTTTTGTAAATTAATTACATAACGGCTCCATCAATTTTCTTTTCTTTCATTTTCCCCTGGGGAAAAGAAGTAAAGGTATCAAGGAGGAAAAACCAAACGTGTTTGGCTCAGTCTCTCTACTCCCTCCCCCCCCCCCCCCCCCCCCCCCCTCTTGCTCAGGTACTATGGCAGCTGGACATCTTCAGAAGGAGCCTGCGACAGCTGCCTGGACACTTCTGTCTCGGGGACTCTTGCATCTTCTGTGCATTGAAGGTGAGTTGGAGGCGTCTGTATAATTGATGACCCCGCACACACACACACAGACGCACGCACGCACGCACACACACACACACACACACACAGGTTCACCTGGGTCGATTTCACAAGCTCATGACTGTCGGATTCCAACACAACTGAGAACATTGCACACCGAGACGTGGACTCATGTTTTTGAATTTTCCAGGGACCATTTTATTCGTCTTGGGTCGGACCGCAAATGCACCGTGATCTTTTGGGCTTCATCCATTTTGCTTCTTCTCCTTCTCCTTCTTCACTGGCGCAGGGCATCTTCTCCCAGTTCCAGCACAGCCGGGAGCGCGCGCTGCCCTCGGACAACCTGCGCCACGCCCTGGCCGAGGCCTTCAAGGACGAGCAGCGCTTCCAGCTGGGCTACATGGACGATGCTGCCGAGTGCTTCGTAAGTTCCCGTGGCAACCGAGGGACCCGGGGGGGGCGGGGGGGTTGGCTGCTGATGTTTTTCGCCTTGCCTGCCCACTTGCCTTGCACACCGAGGCTGCACTCAAAGAGCACCCTTCCCCCCCCTTCTGCGTGGTGCCCTCCCTCCCCATCCCGCCCTTCACCCTCACCCTCACCCCTTCTGCTCGCATCATCGCAATCGACACTGCCCCAGGAAAGCCCAGCATGGCATGTTATGTAAGCCCCGCGATAGTCTTTGAATGTCTCTCTCTCTCACGCTCTCTCTCTCTCTCGCTCTCTTGCTCTTTCTCTCCATCCCTCTCTCTCTTGCTCTTTCTCTCCATCTCTCTCTCGCTCTCTCTCTTGCTCTTTCTCTTCATCTCTCTCGCTCTCTCTTTCTCTCGCTTGCTGCAATGTGCATGTCTTTCTTATCGGCGAGGGCTCGCCTGACATGCCTCTGGTCATTCCTTACTACGACTGTCTGAATTTTTTATGCTCACTTTAGCTGGCAATGTCTTGCAAATGGCCACTTGATGCTAATGTCATGTAGCACATTGCATTGCTGTGTTGTGATCGTTAAATGCCGGGCAAGAGCGTTGTATTATTATTTCTTGCCCCCCTTTTTGTCGAAAATCATTCTTACCGCTGGGTGTGTTAAATTCATTACGAGGCTTCGTACAAACGACACATAAGGCAACTCCGAGACGATAATCAACCAAACGAGGGAACGGAGGGAAAAGTTAATTGAAAACAGAACTGCTCGCCCCTGTTGTGTATAAACCTGCGGAGGCTCCACGTTCCAAGGTAAAGCTGAGGTGAAAAACAGCTCTGGCGTTGTCATATCCCGCCGCGTGCCAAGGCTTCTCCCGGGCCTAATCCAAACCTTTCTGGAACCCGCTGTGGTGCCCGCCGGTGTGCCGGCCAAGGTTTTCGTTGCGGAGGATTAATACCGCGCACCGTCCTCCACCGCTCCTCGCCGCCGTCCCTGTGATGCTGTGGTCAGACCACGGGGGTTTTACAAGCACGCCGACACAGGCGGCCATTAAACGGCTGTGAAATTACCGCGGTGAACTACGGTGGCCATGTGCAACGCTTTTTTTGGTGAACAAGGACGTCACAAGAGGCTTTCCCGATGAAAGCGTTTGTTTCCGCCCAACACGTTTGTTTCCGCCCAACACGTTTGTGTCCGATATCTTTTGAAGGCATTATAAAAATAAAAATAAAATTAAGTTGAACTGCCTGTCAATGTCGAATGCCAGCGCTGCATTTTTCTCATCTGGCATCATTGGTTCCCATAAACAAAACAAGGGTGTTGCCTAGCGATCAATTACGAGTGATTCGACGTAATTGTTTCAAGAAGTTTAGTAATCCCCGCCTTCCTCTTTGCAATTAATGTGGCAAATCTCCGTTGGGACGACAAGTGGGAACCCCCCACCCCCCCCCCCCCCCCCCCCTCCCCCTTCTCCCCCCTCAACCGACGTTTCCTCAAGGCCGGTGACTCAGCGTCTCGCCACGCGTGTGTCTCTCTCTTCCTAGGAGAACATCCTGGAGCAGATCCACAAGCACATCGTCTCCGAGGACACGGACACCTGCACGTCCCGGTCGTGCATCACGCACCAGAAGTTCGCCATGACGCTGTACGAACAGGTAACGTACCCCCGTTGGCCTCGCTACTCCCCGTCCATCGTCGTCCCTCCCTCCCCTCCGTGCGCTGATAAGCGCACAAACTTTCCATTTATTTTTAGGACTTTCGATGCGTTTGTGCAGTTGTTTCACTTTGGCGTTTAAATAGTTGCCGTGCAATTTCATGGCGTCGGATCGCTTCGGGTTGTTGGTGGTTTACGCTCGGAGCTCTATCCCCCCCACGCCGTTAGAGCGAGCAGGTGGGAACACACACACACACACACACACACGTACGCATGCACACGCACATGGAGCACCACATGGATCACTGTCGATGGCGGTCGTGCTGCAATTCATCACCCGCCGAGGCTGGGCTAGCCCCTCTGGAAAAAAAAAAGGGGTGGGTGTTTCCAGCTTCCCCCTCTTCAGATCAGCGACGCAGGATGAATTACGGCTGGTGCACACACGCACAGACACACACGCAACACGCAGAGACACACGCGCACAGACACACACGCACAGACGCACACGCACACGCAGAGACACACGCGCACAGACACACACACACACACAGGGAGACACACATACACAGAGCCCCCGCGACGTTGTCACGGTGGCCATCGCTCAGACTCTGCCATAATCCCTCACGGAGTTCCTGCTATCGGTTCAGTCCGAAACACTTCAAACTGCTTTTGGTGTTGGGAGGGGTGAAATCCTCCTTTTGTTTTTTAGAGAGATTTTCTCTGCTAAGAAAATTTACACTGCGATTTCAAAGAATAATGGAAAGAAATGCAGTCCCGGCATGGTCGGGAGCGTGGTAACGGCACGGACGTCGGACGATGTTACTCGGCTCCGAAACATAATCACAGAGTCTAGGGCTGTTGCCATGTCCCAAATCACCCACACCGACGCTGCCCTCTCCGTGCCTCCACACTGTAGCCAGCCACTCACACTGCTCTCCACGCACTGCGGCTGTTTTCACAGCGAGCTCTCCTGTTACACGGTGATAATGGGCACTTGATGGATACATGCTAACGTCCATGTTTTTTTTTTGTGTTCTTGTTTTGTCTCTCATTCTCTTTCTCTCTCTCTGTCTCTCCCTTTGGTCCTCTCTCTCTTTTTCTCCCATTCTCTTTCTCTCTCTCTCTCTCTCCCTCTGTCTCTCTGTGACTCTGTCTCTCCCTCTCTCTCCCTCTGTCTCTCTGTCTCTCTCTCTCTCTCTCTCTCTCTCTCTCTCTCTCTCTCTCTCTCTCTCTCTCTCTCTCTCTCTCATCTCTCTCTCTCTCTCTCTCTCTCTCTCTCTGTGCAGTCTGTGTGCCGTAGCTGCGGGGCGTCCTCCGACCCCCTGCCCTTCACAGAGCTGGTGCACTATGTCTCCACCACAGCGCTCTGGTAAGACGGCCCTGGTCTGGTGTGGTGTGAAACGCCCTGTAAAGTTACACTTTGTTCTGTGTGCCAAAATGGAGGGTGGGAGCGAGGCTTCCCATTGGGGAGGGGAAGTGTTGAATGACCATCCTATTGTATAACCTTCATGTGCCGTCTTCCCCGTTACTGATACTAGCTAGTGATTACTAGCTACTGATTTGGAGAGTCGCCTCTCCCTCATCTTGTGTTTATCTGTTCACACAACTTTGGTGGTGAACCCCTCCTGGGTGTTTATAATGCATGTTTTTTTATACATTTTCAAGACACTCAAAAGACACTTCAACAAGGCAGTAAAACCCACACACAAAAAAGTCCCATTTAAACAGCATTGAAGTGAAGGCTTTGAAAAGGGACACGACGACGCATGCTGCGCATTCATAGACGTGGATTGATGCCTGTGTGGATTAGTGGCTGCAGATCTCTGCCCATTGACTCGCACGCCTCCCCACTCACTGTCTCCTCTTGCTGCTCCGCAGCCAACAGGTGTACCTTCGGAGAGACGAGTCCTTCGGGGAACTCCTGCAGGCGGCCAGCACCGTGGGGGACCTGCGAAACTGTCCCGTAAGCAAATAACTCGCCCTTTCAGATTCACGGCTTGAATATTGCCGATGATTTTCGTTTTTTTTTTTCTTGTTTTCGTTTTTTTTTTCTCCTCCAAACTCAACTGAACCCTTTATCTGTCTGGCTGTTTCGGAGAAGAAACTCCCAGACCGAAGGTACCGGGTTCAGTCCTCTGATGTCCTGCATCCTAGAGCACGATGTCCATCTCCACCTGGCCCTTAATCACCTTTTGAACTGTTTTCTATTAAAGTCATTTAATGGACGCTTGGAGGCGAGAGCACATTTTGGACACGTGCCCGTTCACCCTTGTATCTGCGTTCACTGTCACTTTGGAGAAAGGTGCCTGATAAATGACTAAATGGGTGAATCGCAGTTGAGAAGTATTCCCGTAGACCCCATTTTGTTCTGTCGTCGTACTTTTATAGACAGAAAAAAAACGTCCAAAAATGATTCTTGTAAAATGTCCTCACTCAAGTCAGTTTATTAATTTTTTTCTTGGGTACTTTAAAGCCCTGTAAAGTTTCCAGGAGGTCATACCAGTTCGCAGGGCGTGACGCGTGTGGCACCGCCTGGGCGATGCAGTCTCTCTCTCTCTCTTTCAAACGCAGTCTCTCTCTCCCCCCCCCCCGGTCTCCAGAGCAACTGCGGCCAGAGGATCAAGATCCGCCGGGTCCTGATGAACTGCCCGCAGATCGTCACCATCGGCTTCGTGTGGGACTCGGACCAGTCGGACCTCACCGAGGACGTGATCCGCTCCCTGGGGCCCCCACCTCAACCTCTCCGGGTGGGTCTGCACACCCACCAGAACCCCCAGGAACCCCCCCCGCCCCAGTAGCTCAGTGGCTACAGCGGGGGTCGCCCACTAACCGCAGGGTCGGCGGTTCGATCCCCACCTCCAACATATCCACATGTCGGAAGT
Organism: Urophycis tenuis; assembly: GCA_036785325.1. Lineage (NCBI taxonomy): Eukaryota > Metazoa > Chordata > Actinopteri > Gadiformes > Phycidae > Urophycis > Urophycis tenuis. The sequence continues at coordinate 147,217 of JAXIVH010000163.1, forward strand.
GTCCTTGAGGAAGACACTGAACCCCCACTTAATGGGTGACAAATGTACTGATTGTAAGTCGCTTTGGCCAAAAGCGCCTGCCGGATGCCCAAAATGTAGATGTGACCGCAGCAGTTCCCACAACAAGGCCGTGAACATCCCTGAGGCGACCGTTATAATTTGGTGTCTGCGTGCCCCGGGGGGGGGGGGTCCCGTGACTCTGTCTCTGCTTGGTTTATCATTTCTTTTGCAGTCGCTGCTTCAGAGCCGGCGCACCGCGCTGTGTTTTCTTGTGATGAAGCCGAGCATATGTGGGAAATTAAAGCCTGGATTTGTTTCTTAGTAAGTAGGGCCCGTTGCATAAGCAGTCAACACCTCTGCCCAGTTGGCCGGCGCGGATCAGAAAAGGACACTGCTGGCCCAGGTCAGCTTGTCAAAAAAAAAAAACTCCCTTCCCGTAACTGGTTGTGTGTGTGTGTGTGTGTGTGCTTGTGCATGTGTGGTTATGTCTGTGCGTGTGTGGTTATGTCTGTGTGCGCGTGTGTGGTTATGTCTGTGTGGGCGTGTGTAGTGCGCGATTATGAGTGCACGTCCCCCCTGTTATTGAGATTATGAAAAACAAAACAACAGACCACATCCAAGCTTGCGTAAGAGTTTGCGGCTAATTTAGCGGGATCTGCTCCTGCTCTGTACAAAGCCGTGTCAGATCACCGACGCTCAGTCAAAAGGGACACCCAAGGAAGCCCCGACTGTCCCCGGGCATGAAAGTCACCGTCGCGGCACATGCCATTAAATATGCGTCACGTTTTACAAAAAAAAAAAGCCAACGCGGTTGTCAGACGTGTTGCCCACCGGTGGCTCTCCTCTGGTCGCGGTCACGGCGTGCTGCCGGGATGGACCCCATCTAGAGAAGAAAAGAAATCAATCGCGCATGGCCCTCATTTGCGAGCAGCGCCTTACGTAACTCCCAGTGAACCGATGGAGTTATGGCATTTGACAGCAGCCTCCTCTCGTGCCTCTCTCCCCTCATGTTTGAAAGCATTCCTACACACAGATTTCTCTGGCACCCCCCCCCCCCCCCCCACACACACACACACACACACACACACACACACACACACACACCACACCACTGTGCCTACATGCTTCCAAGCACAGGCAGTGTTTCCACAAAGGCCTTGATTCATGAGGGTACGTTTCATGTGACTTTATGGAGTGTTAAAGGAAGTTAAAGGAAGTGTTCACCACCCTCCCCCTCCTCTCGCTCTCTCGCTCTCTTGCTCTCTCGCTCTCTCTCTCTCTTTGTGTGTTTTGGAGTTCATTGTTCTGGGTGAGGTGAACCGGGCGTGCGAGAAATGCTGGCCGGGGGGGGGGGGGTCTGGGTGTGTGGAGGGCGGCATGAGGTGCGGAGGCGTAAGCCGCAGGGGTCTTCAGTGTCGTTTTCATTATTTAGTTTAAAAAAACGCGCAAAAAAATGTTGAAGTTTGTTGAGGAACTTCAACCTTTTTTTTATTGTGTGTGTGTGTGTGTGTGTGCGTGTGCGCGGTGCGCGGGCGCGGTAGTAGTTCAGTGGGTAGACCGGGTCGTCCACTAACCGGAGGGTTAGCGGTTCGATCCCCCACCTCCAACTGATCACATGGCGAACCACACAAATGAACTGATTGTAAGTCGCTTTGGACAAAATTGTCTGCTAAACGCCCAAAATGTAAATTTACATGGACTAACTGTCATGAGAAACAAAGACGTCATTAGCCGGGCAGTTTAGTTGCTAGGCAGCCAATAATGTTCCCAAATCCTTACAGATGAGTTTCTGTGATGAATGAATAACTTTGTGAAGAAGTCAACGCACTCTAAACAAGTGGGACTTAAGTTTGTCTTTTTAGTAATATTTACAGACTCGGGGCTGTTTGTTGACATTTCAGTCAAGTGATTTTAAGAATGTCTTCATTTGACTCTGTATTTTGCCCCCCAGCAGGGAAAACAAACCACAGAATTTATTCTTTATCTCCACAAACATAACTCAGTCAGCCTCGGAATTTATTAAGAGCTCAGGGAGAGAGCCTCAGCCCACTAGTGAAGGCATCGTTATTAACAAGTGTGTGTGTGTGTTTGCGTGTGTGTCTGTGTGTGTTTGTGCGTGTGTGTGTGTGTGTAGCTCTTCTACAGGGTAACAGATGAGCATGCCAAGAAAGGAGAGCTACTGCTGGTCGCCATGATCTGTTACTCCAGTCGCCACTATTGTTCCTTTGCCTTCCACACCAAGTCCTCCAAATGGGTCTTCTTTGACGACGCCACTGTGAAGGAGGTAAGGGGAAAGTCTTGTAAGTCCATGAAACTTGCCTGTGTCCTGCATATGAATTGACCACGTCTTCACTCCACTGATCGTTGGTTTATTAACCTGATCAGCGCTAACGAACCCCGGGCCTGTCCGAAACACAAACCACCAGCCGTCACTATGACGTGAGCGCGTGTTTAAAAGTGAACAAGAGGCGACATTGTCAAACTGCTAACCCGCGTCAATGCCCCCCCCCCCCCTCCCCCTTCAATGTGGTCCCCAGGGGGTGAACTGTGTTGTGTAGAGGATACAAACTAGAATTGATTTCCAGTGAGACCCCCAGACGGCGTATCCGTAATTGCAGCGCGCCAGATGCCGGCGCCGCGCACGGCGGTCATTTCTCAGAGCCCGCAACTCGCCCAACCACGGAAGTACAGTACCTCCCCGCGATTGCCCCCCCCCCCCCCCCCCCACGTGCGCCAACGCC
>JAXIVH010000163.1:150157-170157 GCA_036785325.1 Urophycis tenuis
GATCGGCCTCACGGTCTCCCGCCCCTGCTCTCTCCCCCCGCCTCCCCCCCCCCCGCCTCCCCCCTCCCTTCTTCCCTCCCCCTCTACGCACTCAGCAAATGGCCCGCTGGTCGCCAGGGGAATCACCCCAATAATGGGTGTTAAGGAGACGAGGGAGGAGGAGGAGGAGTAGTGGAAATTTTATTCCCATGTTTTTCCTCTTTTTCTGTGGTTCTATAGTCCCAACAGGAATGAAGGGGATGTTAATTCCCTTGTTCCCTAGTTGAATCTTATTGTGTCATCTCTGATATGAAATCTTGCTCATTACTGTGGGTTGAAATTATCATTTTGTGTAATGTTGTTCTACCGTTTCCTTGATGAGGACGAGCTTAGCCTAAAGTGGGTGATGCCTAATCCTCCTTTTCTGTTGCAGGGAAGACAGAATTAATTGACCCGATGAGAAACCCCAGAGAGAAGCGGCCCAGAGGGCTGGAGAGCTCCGCGGATCAATCCACCCCCGGCGAGACCCCGACCGACGCCGGACCCTGGAGGCCAGAGTCACGCAGCAAAGGTTTGTTGCTCACAGGACGCAAGACACGACTGACACACACACACAGGCACATGCGGCCGCGCAGTTGCCTGGCACTTATTAAAATCGCAATAAATGTGTATCTCAGAGCAAGGTATGTCACACGTCCATGCTGGTTGGTAAATACACAGCGAAACCCACACCCCGACCGCCAACACACACCCACACCAACACGTACGTAGGCTGCCAGGAGCTTTAACAGCCCTTGACACCGAAACAGAGGCGCACGCAGGACGCTAACACCTGTCGCCGAGCTAACGCGAAACCAAAGGCTAGCTAGCGTCTCAACGCTTACGTAAGCGGCCGTTTCCCGGGCCAACTTGTCAGAAAGGGGATTAGGCGCTGACGTCTGTCCGGGCCCGCTCGCCGTCACTCTGACTCACCGCCGGGAAGAGGAGCGGGGACTACGTAAACAAACAAAAAAAAACCAAAACCCTTGTTCCTTCCTAATGGATTTCATGTTTTCTTTATGCGTCTCAGTTTTAAGATGTCATTCCTCGTGGGGCGCTAATGGCAAATCTCAGACAGAAAAACAAGGACACGCGGAGAGCTTGATTTTTATGCGAAGAAACATGGGGGGGGGGGGGGTGGCTTCTGCCTGGTCTCCCTCATCTAGCCTATCCAACTGATTTATGTTGTGTTGCGAAATGGGTTTAACTCTCTTGTCCCCCCGGTGCCCTTTTCTACGGCTTCCAATTAAGGAATCTTGGGCGGTGGGATACAGACACGAGCGCACACGTCGAACCAAGTCAACGCGCTAACGTCCGAGGCCCCCGTTAGCGCGGCGCTTTACTCCCAATTACGATGGCATGCGGTTAGCGAGCACGCGGTTAGCGAGGCACGCGGTTAGCGAGCACGCGGTTAGCGGCGGCTAGCCGTGATGAATGGGGACACTGCACAAGAGGTGACGTCGCGCGCTCCCACCGCTGCGGTGCTACCGCCGGTCGCTCTCCTCGGAAGACACTGACGCTACCTTCTGTGACGGGAAGTGCTTTGATTTAGCGCCGGAGTGCGACCATTTGAGGCGCCGCGGTTTAAGAGGCGGGGCGCCTGAAACGGGGCGGGGTCGGGACCATCTCGGGTTTGAGACAGCCTTGAGGACTAATGGAAGGCCGGGCTGCAGGTCGGCCCGGGGTGCCGATGGGGAGCGCTTGAAGATGTTTTGAGCTGTCGACTCGCCACCCAGCTTTTCTTGAGGGAGTGGAACTCGCGTCTGTGTTGTTGTATAGATGGTGATAAAAAGGGTTTGAGTTTGTTTTTGTGGGGTGTGGCAGACATCTCATTGGCCTGTCAATTATTTATTGTGGTGGGGCAGAGTCGGTCTTTCATTAACAATTTAACTTTTCAACATGACATCACTTTGTGTCTACACACACCTCCTGTGATGTAGGCCAACGATACACCCTCGATACTCCTCGTGTAATGCCGAATGAAAGGCAGTTTCTCCTTCTGTCTGTAATGGCTAGAACACCTTCGGAATGCCACACCTTTACTTTTTTAACATTTATTTCATCAACGATTACATTTTCAAAGTTAATCAGACACCACTGAAGGCCTCTTCACTCTCGGTCACGTTGAACGTCGGCTGAATTCACAGCGACTGGTGTTATTCTCAGAGGTTACCTCACAGGTCGTCTCATGTTTCCCATAATGCCCCTTTTGTATACCTGAAGATGACCACAGGACCACGCCCATAACCGTGTGTGTGTGTGTGTGTGTGTGTGTGTGTGTGTGTGTGTGTGTGTGTGTGTGTGTGTGTGTGTGTGTGTGTGTGTGTGTGTGTGTGTGTGTGTGTGTGTGTGTGTGTGTGTGTGTGTGTGTGTGTGTGTGTGTGTGTGTGTGTGTTTGCATGACCGCATGAATGCAAACCACTCGAGCAATCTCAAGTTATAGACGAACGTACCAGTGACATCCCTGTGGATGGTTGGTTATCAGTACATTGTTTTTTTCTTACACTTTTGACACAAGTAAAAAAATATATAGAATACGATAAAGTTTAACGTAACTTTATCGTATTCTATATATTCTATATATTTTTTTACTTCTCATCGTGCATTTACATTTACATTTAGGGCATTTAGCAGATACTTTTATTCAAAGCAACTTACAAAGAGTACATTTGTCAGAGGAGGGTGAAACATTTAATTGCTGCTAATACAGTAAGAAAGTCACCAGAACAAGTTTCAAGCATTTCAATTGCCAGGTTAACCATTACAAGTATATAACATCTAAAGTGCCAAGACGTACAACATCCTGTACTGTTCTCAATATACATCTCATAAACTCAACACTCGAGCATCGAAACACTACTCCCCGTGCACACGGCAGTGTGAAAAGTCGACCCCTGGTGTCCCTTTATTTACTCCTCCCCACTCGTCTGCTGGCGTGCCCAGTGGTGCCACGTCGGGCCTCCCCAACGGCAGACCCAGACGGGTCAAGCTGATGACGGAAAGCACGTTGGCTTCTTTGGAACGCGGTGATACTTGGAAGGGTTTTGTTCAGCAGCAGGGGAGAGAGAGAGGGGAGAGGGGGTGACGTGCACGGTCAGAAGTTTCTAGAAAGGTTTTTGGTTTTTGACAGTCACCGGGGGATTTTAATCGTTTCCCGCATCTTTCCTACTTTGCCCATCACTTAAAGTTCTTAAGTCGTTTTTTTCGTTTTTTTCCATCTTTTTCTTGTTAAGTGAGACAAACCTTGTTAATTCGACTGGAACCATAACAAACACTCGGGGTGCCCTCTCTTCCAGACCCTTCACCCGCGGCCCGCTCGGACTCCACACCGGACCGGCCCGTGTGCCGCTCGGCCTCCCCGCCGGGCAACGGCTTCAAGCACTACCTGCAGACGCGCCTCTACAACAGCCAGGGCAAGGGGCCCACGCGCAACGAGCGGGCCGCCGTCCTGGGGGGCCGACCGGCCTCCCACGACCTGCCTCGCTCCTCCCACGCCCTCCCCCGCTCCTCCCACGAACCCCACCGCTCCTCCCACGAACCCAACCGCTCCTCCCACGAACCCCACCGTACCCACGAACCGCCCCGCACCCACGAACTGCCCCGGTCCCACGAACTGCCCCGCACCCACGAACTGCCCCGCACCCACCCTCGGGCGCAAGATCCTCCCGCCGCCGTGCCTAGCAACGGAGGCGGCGCCGGCGACGGCAGACACCACAGTCTCCGGAGGTTGGACCCCCTCTCCAACGGGTACGACACGGACGGCAGCCATGACGCCCGGGACTACCCGGGCCACGGCGGCAGGTCCAGCAGGCCGTGGAAGCCCATGCGGGAGGCGCTCAACGTGGACAGCGTGATCGGCGCCGGCAGCAACGGCGGCGGCGCCGCCGCGTACGCGTCGAGGCCGGACCGGGGCCCGGCCAGCCCCGGCAGGAGGAGACCCAACAGCCACTCCCCTACGCGGGACCGGGAGCGCGACCGGGAGCGCGACCGCGACCGGGAGCCCGTGGCCTGGGGCGCCCGGGAGGAGCACAAGCCCAAGAGCCTGATGACCATCTACGAGGACGAGCAGCGGCAGGAGATCCGGAGCAGCCGGAGCTCTTTGGAGTCGGACGACAGGGGCTGGGGCCACGGCGACCGGGCCAGGCACCCCAAGGCTGTCCCCACCGCGCTCAAGGTGCACGGCGACCACTGGAAGATCCAGCGGACCGAGTCGGGCTACGAAAGCAGCGACCGGCTCAGCAACGGCTCGGCCAACTCGCCCGTGGTGGAGAACTCCGCCTCCAGAGAGCTGAAGCCCATACCGGAGATACACCTGGCCAGGTATGAAGGGAAACGTGTCTGTGTTAAAGTCTGTCATCGGCCTGTCCGTCGTGAATGCATTTCACTTGTTTTACACCCAGCACTGTATCAAACGGGATGCTGCCCTTCGTGGTCACTGGTGCTATTTTGTCCGGTATTTCACCCCTCGCGGCTTTTTAATCCTGTTAGTGAAAGTGTTTTCTATCAAACAGTTTTCACAGCAGATACTGGAAAGGCCTAGGAGGGGCTATTGCCCCCCCCCCCCCCCCCCCCCGCCCGGGCCCAACAACAACGAACAAGCCTCCAACCCCATTACAAAGCGCCACTAGAGACTGCTAATGGCTAATAGCAGTGGCCTCTGATCCATTTGGTGATTCATGCGATGTTAACCCTTTTGCAGTTGTCATATCTGTGATTTAAGCGATGGGAGCAGCTGAAGTGACTAGGCCGGTTTTCCCACTGCACTGCAATGCGCTTAAAAAAACACAACAACCCCAAAAGGAGATGCTTGATTGTTGTGGGGGTCACGAGGGACCATCGCTTCACTCTGTTAAAGTGGTTCTCGGGGTGAAATGCACTCAGCGAGCGAGATCCTGTTGATTGACCCTCACTGGTGGTCGCTTTTGCGTTTCAGGGATTATCAGCAGCTAAGAGGTGGGGATGTGAACGCCGACGTCATGCTGTCATCGCACTACGGTAAGATATTTCTCTCTCACAACCGAGACGCGCCTTCCCGCTTTGGGTTCGTCGTTGTGTCTGTCACAAGAGCTGTTGACACAGCACACACTTGTGTTATTGTCCAAAGACTGGGCGACCGGGAAGACGTAATTACAACACATTTCCATGTTTTTATTTCAACCAGTGCGCAGCACACTGCAAAACCCGTATTTGTCCTCTCTTTTAAGCAACCTGATCACCTTTTTGACGTCCTTAACCTTCCTTTCTGTCTGTAGAACCCTCCCAGGTTAGCTTCCAAACCGCCCCAGACACCCGACTGCACCGCGTCGGTTGACATTAGAGTCGGGTGTCTGGAGTCTGTGGCGTGGCGTGCAAACACGGCTAAACCCTGTCTGATCCGCGGTGCGCGCGTGACGTAAAGAACAACGAACGCCATCGTTCGTTGCCGTTCGGCCCGTGACACCGCCACCGCAGGGAGTTGCGAGGGCTGCACACACACACGCACACACACACATGCAAAAACACACACACACACGCAAACACACACACACACACACACACACACACACACATGCAAAAACACACACGCAAAAGCACACGCACACACACACAACATACACTTTGAGCTGCATTTCTGAGCACGGGTGCGGCCTTGTCAGTTTCTATTTTTTATGGCGTGTTGTTGAGCGCGGTGAGGTCATCGGGGTTATCGGTGAGGCAATCTAAGAAACAAGCTCGACTTCTCGCCGCTCACGACCGGCCAAACTGCCAAAACAAACCCTGCCGCGGCCAAAACAAGCCCTCGCCGTGCCCCTGCCGGGCCTGCTGCCCAGGTCTCAATGGGTTGCTCTGGTTAGCCTTTTTCTGCCCCGGTCAATGGTTCTTGCACCTTTTTTTAAACATTACTAGCTCAGGGTGTGGTGTGTGTGTGTGTGTGTGTGCTTTTTTGTTCTCCATATCCATGGCCTTCTCCTTATCATTAGTTTAGACACGCCGCCTTCGCTTGCCGTATCACAAAAGGTATATTTGAGGGCTCTGGGATGACTTTCCCATCCCTTTTGTCCATTTCACAGTCTTATAATTTGGGGATATGATTACTGATGTGCATTTGCTATTATTATGATCATCAGGTGTTATTATAGGGCTTGCAGTCCTTTGTCCCCACCCCTTCGGGCTTACGGCGTCTGTTGCGGCCACACCAGAGTCCACACCAAACAGTAATTATCTGTAATTCCAGAAATAAGGCCCGACCGGCCATCCATCTTTCGCGAGACCCGCGTCCAATAGACTTCCTGAAACTCTGCGACCGCGGTCCAGCCCACAGCGCTGCTCCAACACACCGAGTCATTACCTTGATTTATAGTTCGCCGTGTGTGGCTAAGGTCAGCCGCGTGGATGGTGGATGGAAGCGCGGAGCCTCCGTTTCCTCATCTGCCGGACACGACCTTCTCTTCGCAGGACGGAGTAAAATGCGTGTCGTGGCGTGAAAAAAAAAAAAACACACGCATTGCGCAGAAATCGGCCAAGAACAGAAAATGAGTCCCATCGCCATGAAAAATGTGTTCTTTGTATGATAATTGTTTTTTTTTTTTTTTTGTGTCTAATACGTATTCTATATCCATCATGCCGAGAGCGTAAAGATTTTTCTTCAGGAACACTAATCCTGGAGTTCCTACGCCGGCCCCCTGCTGTAATCCACGTGGGGTTGATTGCAACAGGAACAACTTGAAATACTGTTTATTCCGTGCAAGCCTTTTTTTTTTGTCCCTCTGCAAGTGGTCTCTTACAAAAAAAAAAAAAAAAAAAAGAAGAGCGCTGGATGTGCTCGGCAGGCCCGCGATAACGAGCTATCCTGCGAAACAGGCCGGTGTCGGCGCCAGACGGGGCTAAGCGGGTCGACGTTAAACCAGGGAGAGAGGCTTGAGACGCCCTCCAAGCTCCTGCCCGTCCGCCCGGCGCACGCAAGCCACGCGCCGACCGGGAGAACAGAGAGGAAGGTCGAAAAAACGACCGAAAACGCGTGAAAGGCCGTCGCTAATTCCCCGCACGTTTTTTCGAGTTGAGCGCGGCGGGCCGTTTTCTGGTCGTCGTTTTTATTTTATTTTTTTTTATTTTTTTTGTGCCCGTTCGTTTTTTTTTGTAAGGCAATACTTTTAAATTAAATGTTAAAAGGTCTCCACACGGGGCCTGCCTTAACTTCTTTAAGGATTTGCCCCCTGGAGTCAAATGCCAAAGTTCAAGATGAAAGATGGGCTTGTCCTTATTAACAGTCAACCTGTGAGGTTACTTTTTCAATGTTTGATGAAATGTAATAATTTTTCAGGGGCTGCGTAACATTTGGTTTAGATTTGGGAGTTCCAAGGTACCGGGGAGTGGAAAAATAACTCGACTAGTTAAATTATCACATATGGCCATCATTTTGGCCATGAATCTGGTCCTCAGCCATGAGTTATTGTGCTGGTGCAAAGCATTTGTTAGCAGCTGCTGGTGAACGTTTTTTGACAGACTCTAGCAAATGTGTCTGAAGATCAGTTGGCCGAGGTTCAGTTGTGGTGCGCTGGCGTGGGCCGGCCTTCCTTGGAAGCCTGGGTTGAGTCCAGCAACACACACTTTTGCAGACACAGACAGACACACACGCACAGACACAGACAAGTTTACCCGCAGACACACACACACACACACATGCATTTGCATATACAGAGCAATTTTAGAATTATGGATAAAAAAGCCTCCTGTGTTCTTCAAAAATGGGTTTTCTTGGCACGTCTCGTCCTCACACGTCCACTGAAACCACGGGAACGCGGCAGAGGAAAGACTCGGGCCCTATGGATTCATAACAAGGAGTTTAGGTGGTGGGTTAGCTTGAAAGCCGCGCAGCCTTATCCCTCCAACATCTTTGCAGCCTGCGGCCATTTCCCCCTCGCTACTATAGCTAGTCTGTCAACTGCACCGCAGTCCGTGCCTCAGTGGATCAATCCCCCCACCCCCTCCAAAATAAAACTCCTACGGCCAGAATATGCCTTCCACCGCAAAGTCCAGGCATTCCAGTCTGGGACTTTTGAGTCTGTAACCGGTGCACTTTGATGTATCCTGCAGGCCGATGCGAGCTGCCTGTGTCCCAGCCAGAGAACTGTGTTCCCCTGGAGCGACCTGGTGGGGACCACTGAAAGAACATCCCTTTAACCTTTTCATAGACGTATAGAATACTTGACTGTTGTACTCTGCCTCTCCTCATTAACATGACTTGTTTCATCATATTAACTTGCGTGTGCGTGCGATGGCCGCCTGTACAGTAAATGGATACTTAGCAAGCCTGCGACTGAGGTGTTAACGTCGTGTTAATGCCACAGGATGAGTTGACATCTATACCGAGGGCCTTGGGGCGGGCGGATGGTATTACCACACGAGACAGGGTTCACGAGCCAGGGCGAAGCCACGAAGAAGAGAGACGCTGAAATGCAGAGAGAAAACCTCCCAATGCAGAGCGCTTTTGGCCTTACGTCCTCTGAAAGGAATCGACCCCTCTGACCTCTCACCCCCCATGCCCCCGCTAGCCAGTGAGCAATGAGCAAACACGTGGGAGCGTGGTCATGTCAAAGCGTGTCAGGAAGTACTCCTCCCTTATGTCTGGAAACATGGCGTCTAGGACCGGGGCGAGCCAGACAGAACATGTGTCTAGGTTTCAACGTACTCTTGTGCCAGGATTTTTTTTCATTTTTATTTTTTTTTACATTTGCCATAATCTGTTTTGCGGTAATCTTGTGTGATCTAACATCCAGACGCATCCCTCTGCAAAACCCAGAGAGAGAGAAAAAAAAAAAGCGATATTCAGCCGCAAATTAATAATTGATGTTGTTGGAATATTATTCAAAGTGTGGATGGTTTGGCATCCTGTGCCTGAGCTTGCGGTTTCCCTTTCGTACATAACGGCACAGATGTAAATCGCAAATATGTCACAACATGCATTTTAATGGCGAGGGTAACAAATCTCCTCTTGGTGGATTTAAAATAAACCCTAAAAGTACGAGAGCAGGTCCTCTCGCCGTCTCATCGGCAGAACGGCGACGCGCTGTCGAGAAAGTTTCTCTTGCCCCGGCTTGTTCCGAGGGAAGGCTGCCTCCCCTGTCAATTGAAAGACTCTGACTCCAGCATCAATAATTGATATGGTGTCAAGTGGCTTGTTTACCCCCACCCACCCCACCCACCCACCCCACCCACCCCACCCACCACCCCCACCCACCCCACCCACCACCCCCTCCTCCACAAGCAGACATGACCTTAGCAACCCAGCCAGACTGATGTGACTCTTTGGCTCGGTGTCTGTGTGTCTGTGTTTGTGTGTGTGTGTGTGTGTGTGTGTGTGTGTGTGTGTGTGTGTGTCTGTGTCTGTGTCTGTGTGTGTGTGTGTGTGTGTGTGTGTGTGTGTGTGTGTGTCTGTGTGTCTGTGTGTGTGTGTGTGTGTGTGTGTGTTTGTGTGTGTGTGTGTGTGTGTGTGTGTGTGTGTGTGTGTGCGTGTGCGTGGTTCGTCATTCTGGAATGGTTTCAGGGGTGGACACATCTGTGATTTACATCCCCCAGAACTGTATCTGAATTCCCCCATGCTGAATACATAAATATATATACAGTATATATGTGTGTACATGTATAGGCTACCCACACACACACACACACACACACCACAGGATGCCTTTTCATATACATGTAGTCATTTCTCTAACCCGTCATCAGAGGTCTTCCGGGCATTTATTTCCAAAGTGCTGACTGAATGCCTACACTCCTCTGGCATCCCTATACGAAACCCCAGACAAATTAAGCAGGCTTGCATTAACTTTTGACTGCATTTGTGGGGTTATTATTATTATTTTTTTTTTTTACCAGAGTCCGACTCATATTTCTACTTGAAGAATCGCTCGCGGCGGGTATGCATTCTGCGGAGTGCGCGGCGTTCCCCTGGTGATCTCTCTCCGTCTGTAACTCAGCACGATGCTGCTGCGTCTTGGACAGACAAACAAAGGAGAAATAGTTTAGTCATTGGATTTTGATACAGGGTTAGACGACGTCATGTCACAACTCTAACGCCCAACGCATGTCTTTCGCCAAGGCTTTCGCCGCCATTTGGCGGTCGTAATGTAGGTCGAATATATTCGGCCCGTTTTTTTTTGTTGTTGTTTATGTCTATGTTCATGTTTATACAGAAGAGCGTCACACACCAAAAAAAAAAAAAATTCATTCATGCATTCCAGTGATTTTACAGAATTACACTGTTTACAGTCACTTATCAACTGAGGCAAAACAAACCCTGCCACATGGCTGCTGTTATCAGCTTAACCATGCTGCAGTGCTGGAGGGGGGGGGGGGGGGGTCTGGAGTCTGACCCCCCCAGTGTAATTGCGGGCCGCCAGCACAAAGGATTTAGCCGCCTAATGCGCCCAGTGAGGGCGCCGTACAGCGGGGAACAGTGGCGTGTGTGCGTGTGAGCGTGAGCGCGTGCGTGCGTGCACAGATGTTCCCCGATTCCCTTACTCGTCTCGCGGCGCCGATGCCGTCGTCCGATTGGGCGTTGTGAATCCCACCCATGCGGCTGGCGTCGCAGATTTATCATAATTGGTTTAACAGACACAACACAACACACACACCTTGCGGCTTTTTCTTTTCTCGCTCGTTTTTTTTTTTTTTTTTTGCGTTCAGTTATTTGTGAGTTCAGTTATTTGACTCTGCAGACAAAAGTTTCTTCAGTAATGAGAATGGGACAAAGATATTTCTTCACTTTCGTTGACATGCTTTCCTCCTCCCCCCCCCTCCATCCATGTGGCTCTGCGCCCACTCTGCCAGCTTCAGAGTGGGTGCAGAGGTAACTAGTGACCAGAACTTTGACGCAGCTTCCCTTTCGTGGGGGCGGAGGCGGGCTAGCCCTCTGTTTGGCCGGGTCAGCCGGCCGAGGGAACACAGAGAGCCATGGGGCAGACTCTGGAGCACACCCACTGCCAGGCCTCCCGCTGCCTGTACCAGCCAAAGCCCCCGCAGTGACCCCTGTTAGATTATCTAACATGTTTTGGAGAGAGGGGGCGGGGAGAGAGGGAGAGAGAGGGCATTGGGCAGTAGCCTCGCTCAGAAACAAACCCATCGTGACAGATGTTAAGCCGGTTTATTTGTTTATTGACTGGCCGTGGCCGACGGGCTGCTGTCTGTCTGGCCGCGGACCGACCGCTGTGGCTGTAATTATCATCGGTGTGGTCTGCGCTTCTAATGCCCCCGACGTCCCCCCCCCCCCCCCCACTGTGTCCTCTAGGTGACCATGGGCAGAAATCCCAAGATCTCAAGGATTCAAGTCCTGTGTCCAGTCCATACCTGCACAGGTAAACACTGAAATAACGTACAAACAGAAAAATACACCACGCTTGGTCTGTCTGTGTTTTGTGTGTGTTTTTAAACCACGCGTCCCAGCGGGGCTGAATCAAAGTCAAAAATGCACGCCGATCTCACAGGAAGGGAGCCTTCCGGTACACGCCGGGCCTCCTGGAGAAGCTCAGCAGCCCGGACAGCGACGACGGGGAGGACAACGTGGACGCCCCGGGGAGCCCCGCGATGCCGCCCTACCTGGCCAAGACCAGCAGCTCCGAGTGCAACAGCTCGGACGACCTCGGCGGGCCCTTCTCCGAACAGGAGGACCCCCTGCCGCCGCCGCCGCCGCCCCCGCTGCCCCCCAAGACCTTCATCCACTGGCCCAGCGACTTCCCGGGTCTCGGACCGGGGGAGCCGGACCGGCGGGACTCGCCGTCCCCGCAGAGCCCCGCGGAGCCCCCGCACCCGGCGTACCGCCGCTGGATGGAGACCCCCCCCGACCACAAGAACTCGTCCGACTCGTCCGGCTCCAAGTCGGGCTCCTCGGACCAGGAGCGGAACGACCTGTCGGCCAGCGACAGCGAGCGGGGCTTCTCGGCGAGCCCGCCGCCGCCGCCGCCGCCGCCAGACCGAGGCGGCGCCGACACGCCCCCCGGCGAGGTGGCGCTCCCCACCACGTACTTCTCCGTGGACGGCTGCATGACGGACACGTACCGCGCCAAATACCACCGGAGGAGGCCCGCGCTGTACGCCGCGACCAGGGGGGAGGAGCCGGCGTCCTCGGGGGAGAGCGACGCCGAGGCGCGGCGGTTGCCCACGGTGGAGCGGCGAGCGGAGGAAGCAGCGAGCGGCGGAGCGGGTAAATATTCCCACGAAGTGGCTCGCGGACTTACCGCCGCTGCCGCCACAGCCGTTAGCTTGTGTCAGGGTGTCATGGAGGTGTTTTTTTTTTTTTGCTTGACTCCGTGTGCGTTCTGTGTTTCCTAGGTTACCCTACGAGTAAGAGAGCCGTGAGGTGGAACCCGGTGACACCCAGAGGACTCGACGAACACGGGTTCCTGTGAGCCGCGGCGACGAATGCGAGGGAAGACATCGCGCAGAAGGAAACGACGACGATTCTGTGATTTGCAGGGATGTGCACGGTTGGCCGTTGATGTCGCGCGCCAACGACTTACTTTCCCGAACTGCACAGAAATCCGAAGCGCCAAAGAAAGCGACGTTGAAAGAATGTTGCGATTCCTGGTTCCTCCTCATGGCTTTGTAAACACGTTTTTACACGGACATTCCTGAAGCGATCAGAAGCCATAACACACACACACACACACACACACAACTTTGTTACCAGAGTACTTGGATCACTCGTAATTCATCCTCGTAATGCCATAGCATTCTCCAATGTGTTAACTTTTGAGTTGCAAGAAGAAGTCTTTCATCGTGTTTTGCTCTGTGTTCCTAGAAGGCATTCCAGTGCTGTACGTACACTCATTAGCAGAGAGAGTCGAAGAGTCATAGATTTGTATTTTAAGAATGTCGTCATGCTGCAAGTAAAGCTAGATTACGGCATCAGATTTATCCCAAAGAGCGTCGTTTATTGCTTTATGCCTCGCAATAACTAGTTCAGTGAGTTTGTCGCAAGATGGATGAAAATAATCGGTATCAAAATCAGTTGAATTGGTTGGAGGTTCAAGACTTTCGTGACTGTGCATGACTTTTAAGCACTTTTTGAGCTGAATACATGTGGACACCTCGTCTCTGGGGGGGGGGTTCTGGAGAACCCAAGCCCATGTGTTTATGAATATTGTGCTCATTTGAAAGTCGTATCAACAAATCCTCGCCAGTGGGAGTGAAGGGGGATAAATAAATTGGAAAACCCTGCTCTGTAACGGCGTGGTTCAAAGCCACGCAGCACAAAGCGTTAAGCCCGACAGGAGTCTTGGGGAAAACAAACCACACCTAGAAAGCTTCCAGGCGTGCCTGACCAGAGAACGTCCCCCCCCCCCCCACCGCACAGACTGGATCTGTGCAAGAATGTCTTATCAGAACAAACAGCCGCTTAGAGTCTGCGTTGAGGTCCACAGAACGAAGTTGGTTAAGAAGTCGAACCCATGTTCCCATTGAATCTACCTTTTGCTCAGTTGAAGGGGCACTTGCGGTTCTGGCCTTGAATGTTCATGGATGCGAGTAGATCCTGATGCTGATGTTCTCGTTGTTGTTTTCAGGTTCTGGATTGTTCTTTTGTTGTTGTCATGGCAGGAGATTGTTGTGGGTTAAATTGCACATGTATAGGATATGAGCAGGACTAGGAGGGGGCCCGGTGGGGGGGCGGGGGGCGAGGATATGGAGTTTGTTGTTTGTTGGTGAACAGGTACCTTGTGCTAATGCTCTTGTTGCACTCACACATGTCTCTCTCTCGCTCTCTCTGTGTGTGTGTCTCTCTCTCTCTCTCTCTCTCTTTTTCTGTCTGTCTCTCTGTGTGTCTCTCTCTCTGTCTGTCTCTCTGGGTCTCTCTCTCTCTGTCTGTCTCTCTGGGTCTCTCTCTCTCTGTCTGTCTGTCTGTCTGTCTCTTTCTGTGTCCTTCTCTATCTGTCTGTCTCCCTGTCTCTTCCTCACTCCAAGTTCCAGAGACAAACATCACCATATATTTGATGTTCAGCATAATGCCGCATTCCACATTATTTTATGTTCTATGTCTTAACACTCCAGTCAGCTACTCCTTAACTTTATTTTCTTATATAAGTCCTTAAATGGGGCGAATCCAGCCGTGTCGCCACTTTATTTTTGCCTTTTACTATCAACCCACGTCGGTGAGGTGAATAAGCTTTTGAGCATGTCTTTGGGAATGGAAATGGCTTGCTTATTTTGAACAGGTTATTTTTGCTTGGTCCCATTCCTAAATATTCATCCTCGATTTGGTAAAATGCTGGAAATGTCTTTTAAAGTGTTTTTATGTTTTGGGTAGTGTGAACACTTTTGTACATTTTTGACAGAGTTTACTGCACAGTGCCTTTTGTACTTTTCTATGTTGTCGACCGTTTTAAATACAATTATATGTAAATTGTATGATTTCCAGGATTGTTTTGTAACAAGAAATTTCGTTTGTATTAATTATTAAACAGTTTTATTTAAGCTGTGGTCTTGTCGTTCTGGGGAGGCCCGATGCCTTGCGCTTTGCTGCCCCCTGCAGGATATTTGACGCTTGCTTTTCAATTGCTCACAGTGTAATTATAAGTCCCATCGAATGACCCTTTTGTAGTCACTTATGCTTAACGATCCCAGGCTCAGCCATTTCACCATCATTGAACTGCAGAGCATATGAGGAGCATGGTCATTTTTGATTCAGAATGTATAGAAATGTATTTCTCAACCAAGAAGCAATTTGATGAAAGCATCGCACACGTTTTCAAATCAGTAATCTCGGCAGCCTCCTTCCCGCATTCAACCGTTCAGTGTGAGGGGTCTATGAACAGCCCACTGTTTCATGTGCTTTCCATGTTCCAAAGCCATCATTCGATTTCATTCACATGATAATTATGATAATGACCAAAACTTTAAGCATGACACTTTATTGCACCAATAATTACTTTCACCATTCTGAAATGAAGCGGCCATACGGCTGCACAGGTGAGGTAGAGTTATTTGTCTATGTTGTCATCTTTATCTAATAGTTCTCTATTTTCTTTAATTGAGAGGCTAACATTTTCAGTCAATGAGCTAACAAATATGCAAATTGTGAAGTCCATGTTTCTGTTCGAGTCAGTTCTCCAGCTTTATTTGGTCCAGTTATATTCTCAATTTTACATCAGATCCTTATTAGATTACATTACATTAGATTCAATTAGATAGTCATTGCGAGCACACATGTCAACACTGGTTTATAAACACCTCTGATGGTGGGGGCTCGACTCAAACTCCCTGTGAGTTCAGCGACCGACCAGTCGTTATAGGAAACAAAGTCTGCTCAATGATGTCAGCGGTGGAAGTCTATCAGTGTTTGGACAAGTGTCGACAGTTTCTCTTTCGCTGTCGTCTCGTTTAAGTGTGTGTCTGTCTATGTGTGTGTGTGTGTGTGTGTGTGTGTGTGTGTGTGTCTGAAAGTGTTTACT
This sequence comes from Urophycis tenuis, assembly GCA_036785325.1. NCBI lineage: Eukaryota > Metazoa > Chordata > Actinopteri > Gadiformes > Phycidae > Urophycis > Urophycis tenuis. The sequence goes on from JAXIVH010000163.1 coordinate 165,598, forward strand.
TCTTCATTCGTCAGGCTGGGACCTGGTGCTGTCAGCAGGGTTCCTCCTCCTCCGCAGCTGGCTCCCTTCATTAGGGGGCCATCGGCTGACTCCTCTCTCCCCCCCCCGTCTCTCTCTGTCTTCATGTCATTCCTCACTCTGTCAGAGTCCCTCAATCATCCACCTTTCTCACTTTTTTTTTTGTTCTTCTAAATGTCCCTGTGCCCTCGCTGTCTCTGTCTACCCCCACCCCCTTCTCACCGCCAGACCAGCGCGCCAATTCCCTCTGAGTGTCTGTAGTTTAATGATGGATGGATCATCCTTAAAACCACGTGTTGGCTGATGGCTTTTGTGTGTCGGCTTATGTCTTTAGTGGTTGTGTGTGAGTTTTGTTGTTAAGGTTAACTCTCCTCCTGTCATGGCTGGAGACTCAACTATTAAAAGCTTCAACCTTCGTTTAGCTTTAAACCTTAAGGGTGGAGATATCACATGTACAAAAGTTTTAAGTTGGCATCGCTTCTCACATTTTTATTTCAATAAAATGTTAACATTAAGCAAAGAGACAAGTTATCGAAGATACCTCAGTGGTAAACGCCGGTGATTGTTGATTGATTTAAAGAAACCTCGAAATAACCAAACTTCAAGATGACTGGTATGATCCCGTGAACATGGACCAACGTTTTAGATGACAGGCTGTGTCATGCAACATTGCATTTGGTGAATCCCAAACCAAAGGCTAATTAATCCCTTTTCCCTGAGACAGACAAGTGTTCAGTGGCGCCACCTATTGAAGACACGTTGTGACGTCAGAGGACTCCGGGAGCGGCTGCTCTCCGACCTTTAGTTGCCTCGGGGGAGCCAACGTGCGCTTTTGCATCTCCACATCTTGATCGTGAAACTAAGAAACGTTTCAGATGGTTTGGATCAAGAAAAAAATACTTATTGTCGGTCCTCGTGTAGTCTGAATACTGCCCGTCCACAGCCGTGATTTAGGGCTCACCCCCACCTACCCATTCCGCTATAATGCTCCAATCCAGTCCATGTTTCATAAGCCGTATGTCACTGTGCTGCGGTTTGGCTAAAGCGTCAACGTTATCTGTATATTTGAATTGGAATTTGAACTTTTGAATTCATATTTCAAGTTATTATGACATATTCCTGTTTATAGGTTTAAGATGAGCACTTATTTTATTTGTGCAATATGTCTGGAAGTAACGGTGGACAGGCAGTTGATATAAGCCATTGGGGTTTTGGTATCAACTTATAAGTCATCCTCAATCTACTGTAATGTATTTGCAGCCAGAAAGAGAAAGAAAGCCAAGGGACGACAGAAGTAGAGCCAAGTGTTACAGGCAATGGAATTATCAGTCAGCTCAAAAGTGTATGATAAATAAACAAATTCAGTCTTGTATAATTTTCACACACACACACACACACACACACACACACACACACACACACACACACACACACACACACACACACACACACACACACACACACACACACACACACACACACACACACACACACACACACACACACACACACACACACGCGCACACATTTCATGGCCTGAGATGTATTATGTCCCAGAAGGCCCTTGAGGTACAGCTAATGGAAATATTAGTTCAAAAGTATAGCATAAACACACAAGTTCCAACATTAAGTCCTCATACTGTATATCATTTGTCGTTAAGTTTCATAATTCATTCCAACCTCTCTGTCTCCCTCTTTACTTTAATGGTTTAGGATAATGAATTCAAGCCATTTCAGTGTAATGTTTCCCTGAGTTTGAGTTTTCCCACAGTGCAAACTCAGGAAGGGAAATTGAGGACAGGCCGAGACTTAACAGGTAATGGCGTTTTCAGTCAGTTACAAAGTGTAGTTTAAGGGGATATGCAGACCGGCCCCCATTAACTACACACTTAGTTTTCAACACCCATTTTAATCCATGTTATGTGCACCATGGGAGATAGATGTCTATCATGCACCAATTCAAATGTGTGATTATGATATTTTTAGTGTGTCACTCATCTAAGGGCTTTAAGATACCTGTATGTATCTCAAATGTACAGTAAGTTCATATTAATAGTTGTCGTACTGCTTTATAAGTTTAGCTTTCCATACAAAAGAGCAGCTGTATTGGTCGAGATGAAAGGTTCTTTGTTATTTGAATTGGCACTTACTTGTGTTCATAAAATGACCAAAAATTGGACATACCTCCCTTTGCTTGTCAAAAGCTAATCATGCACCCCAATTTTCAACAGTCGCTAGGCCGCCATCGACACGGAAATTCCCTGATTTAAGCTAATGGGTGGCAGTTAGCTCAGGGGATAGAGTGGGTCGTCCACAAATCGTAGGGTCGGTGGTTCAATCCCCCTCCTCCAACTGTCCACACGTTGAACCCCACAAAATGTACTGATTGAAAGTCGCTTTGGACAAAAGTGTCTGCTAAATGCCCCTTCACTGAGTGCATGGGCCAGCTTTGATTATAGTTTTGTGTTGCGACACACTAGACCGTATTTCTCTTGATCTTGAACTTCCTTTGCTGTGGTCTTGATGCACTCTTTATGACTTGTTTATGGGGAAGATGATTTGTGTCTGTGTGTGTGTGTGTGTGTGTGTGTGGGGGGGGGGGGGGGGGGGGGGGGTAATATAGACCCAAAGTATGCTCGATACTGTTTGTAAGATGATATACACAATGACTGGTGGCGGGCAAAATTGATTGCAAAAGCTTAAAAAAAAAAGAAGCCAACTTCTTTGAAGCCGCTTTTTTGTGTTGGGTTCTTGGGTGATTTTCATGATTACCTCTCTTCACTAACCACTCACGTTAGTACAAAAGGATGTGTTTATATATATATATATATATATATATATATATATATATATATATATATATATATATATATACATATATATATAGGCCTATATATACATGCACACTGATATTGCCCTGGTAGCACTTCTTCTTATGTCAGTGATTTATGGGACTTATACTTGAAGCAGAAAATGCGGTTTGGGCAAAGCCTTTTGTCAGGAAGCGAGTGTGAAATGAGAAAGTCAGTAAGTTCAGAGGAGATTGATGCATTGTGTCTTTGCATCCCCGCGTGCCCGTTCCCATAACTTTAAGTCAAAATGTTAATACACGCCATCGCGCGCGTCCTCACCTGCTTTCTGCTTGGGCACCGGCGTCCTTCCCAGGCCCTCGCTCTCTCTGGCGAGCAGAGGCGGCGACGAGTCGCGTCTGTTTGCTCAGCGTGTGTCGCCGGTGATGTCACTTTACGTGTGAGGCAACATTATTTGTTGACGTGTCACTTTGCTTGTGAGGTCGCATTCTTTGTGATGTCACTTTTGCCTTGTGATGTCGCTTGTTTGCTTGTCGTGTTCTTTGGGGATGTCGTTTTTCTACATGTGAACTATCACGTCCTTTGTGATGTCACTTTACCTGCGAGGGCACATGATGAGACGGTATATGAACATTTGGCCAATTTCATTTTTTACTGTCACCGTTGTGTGCATTTTGGGCCACTTTGTGTGACTGAGTGACAGCTGATTCTGTGTGTTCATGCTGATTTGTGAGGCTGCTTCTGTGTGTTGCGTGGTTGACATAGATCTACCCTGACGCAATCTGGGTTAACGCACCGCCCAAGATACCGCTGAGAATTCAGCCTCCAAAAAAACGGCTGAGGCAGCAATATCGAAGTTTAAAAAAATCAGTGGAAAAGGCTCTATATTCGTCTGGAACGTGGACAAACGAGGGGTTGATTTGCCACATTAATAACTAAGATTGACACGGCTCTCCTGAAATGGATGGATGGATGTCAGATCCAGGGTGATGTTGAGTTGTCGGTTGGTGACAAACCGACTTTTCCTAAAATTAGCACCAAACCCTAACAGCGCTTGCAAATTGGGTTGCATTGCAGAGCACTCCCCCTATAGGTTGAACACCTGCTACTACACGCAAAGCCTCTTGGTGGCTGAATGGGGTGACCTGGTCACCAGCTGATTAAAACTATCCTTAGAAAACAATGATCAATGATTCAGATTTCAGATTTTCAGACATCACTTAAGACTTTATATGTTTAACTGTAGTCCTATTAGGGCCGGTGGATGGATTGCTTTACGTCAACTCAGGAAGTTGTTAGTCTGGGACTGAGCTGGTACTGGATCGTCATATCCATAGGTCATATCAGCCTATCACTGCTCATGCATGCAATATCGTGTTTCACCTGCAGAGAAAGTTGTGGAATGCAAAGCTGTGTGTGTGTGTGTGTGTGTGTGTGTGTGTGTGTGTGTGTGTGTGTGTGTGTGTGTGTGTGTGTGTGTGTGTGTGTCTGTATGTGTATGTGTGTGTGTGTGTGTGTGTGTGTGTGTGTGGGGGGGGGGGGGGGGGGGGGGGGGGGGGGATTTGTCCTTGTTTTTTGGGGAAAAAAAAGGTGACATACTGTACAGTATATTCATACATTCAGAGCCCCAATGGGTATCTTGCAGATCACATGATCACAGATACAGATCACATAATCACATTTCTTTAGATGGTTTCACCGAGTCAATCTGGCCTTCTTTTGACCCACTGCA
>JAXIVH010000163.1:176829-234943 GCA_036785325.1 Urophycis tenuis
TCCTCAACGAGGCCATTTGAAAACAATTTTATCATGTGTTTTGTGTGTCCAAGTTCATGTTGTCTTTTTTTTTTTTTTTTTTACGGTTTTATTCGGCACTTTTTAACGTAAAACGTCACAAGTGTTTGTTTCCCCCCCCCCCCCCCCGCACCCTTCATGGGCGGGGCTATCGACCATACGGTCGCCTTGGGCACCAAAGAAGATGTCTGAAGAGCGGACGGACTCCTTTGCTGCTGCGCCAGGGGAATGCGATTGCGCGTCCATTGAGGGAAATGAGGATAGGTCCAGGGTACGGCCGTCAGGACAGAGCTGCTGGACGCGGGGCAGGCCTGATGAATATCCAAGGCCTTGTCCCCGACGCAAGCCGCACTGTGTTGGATTAGCGGGCGAGGGGGGGGCGAAACAGAGGGATTTAAAAGCCATCAAAAGAATCAAAGATGGAAAGTGGCCTCAGACATTTAGGCGACTTTAAGTTTTTTTTTTTCAGATCACAGGGACTTGATAATGACACGATTTAGCGCGGCGCTACAGAAATAACCTTAAAGGGGGCTGCCACACAGCGCTGCATTGTGGCGGTTTCAGAGGGCGCGCGGAAGCTTATTACCACGGCTTCCATTTTGAGATTGCTCAATGTGTCCGCTGGGAGATGGTAATCATGGATCAAAGTGGTGTTGAGACTTGCGGAGTCTCTTTTGCACAAATCATACATTTTGCCTGATTATGAAAAAAAAAAAGAATTCTAAATCTGTTTAGTTCTATATATATATATATATAAATATAGCTATATATTATTCTGTTGTGTGTCCTCAGGAGAGTGAAGGCAAGCTGTGAAGACAACAGGGTGCGTGAGATGGGTTATTTTTTTTACACTGGGTTTGGCTTCACCTCTAGTCTTGATCGCGGGTGCGGAGAAACGGGAAACGCGCCACATTTTATAGCGTTTGCGGTCTAAGAGTCTGCCGCCGGAGGGACCGGCCACGCGCGGCGTCTCCCCGGGTACCTGAATGGAATGGAAGTCGCCGTGTCGAGGCTCCGACGCCGGCGAGTGAATCAACAGCGTGAATCCCCCCCCCCCCACTGAACACACAAAGTCGTAGAAACACCTCACACCCACGCTCCAAACCGCTGGCTCTCTCTCTCTCTCTCTCTGTGTCTCTCTCTGTCTCTCTGTATCCGTTTCTTCTTTTTTCCCCCCATGCTGACATCCAGCCTGATATCAGTCTTGTACACCCTCCTCTTTCAAGAGAAATCGCCTCCCGCGACTCATTTGCACAGCGAAGAGGGTCGGGGGGGGGGGGGGGGAGAAAGGAAAGAACTTATTCTGTGTGTTTTCGCTGGAGCCCCTCTCTCTCCCCCCCCCCTCCAGCTAGTGTCAGAGGCAGTTCATATTTGCGCCGTGCAGGAAGAGGGATAAAGCATCTCGGCAGATACCCTCCCTGACAGTCGATAGATCAGGGACGGAGAGGGGGGAGGGGGGGAGGAGGGGAGGAGGGAGGGAGGGACGGAGGGGTTTCAATGCACGGTGTTCAGCGGAGTGAGTGAAGGTGTCATGAAGGACATTTTCCATGCTCCTTCCACTCACCACATCCATTTATTATTGTAGAGGGGGGGGTGGGGGGGCTGGGAGGTGGAACCGCGCTTTATATCAGCAGGTGTCCTGAAATGTACCACCACCCCACCCCCATCCCCCACCACCCACCCTTCTTACACCACCTACCATCTGTCCTTTAAAAGTTTGGACTATTTGTTTTTTGTCCCTCCTTCACCACCATCGCGTCGGACACACACACATCTAAATGTCTAGGCGTGTCTCGATTTTGTTCAGAGCCATTTCGTGACGACTGTTCCTGTTAACATGGCCGTGCTAATTATGGAGCATTTTCTGTGTGCGTGGTGGGTTTTGTTTAACTTGGATACATACAAACAAGGGAACACAGTTTATGTTCTCAAAAACAACGTTTGACTCTTTTGTCCCCACAAACTAATGAAGTTTCAAGGCTTTTTGACCCCCGCGTCAGACACGTCATTTTTCATATGCTGTGGTGAAGTAATAACCACGTCTGCGAGCAGCAATGCTGCCCGATAGCTTACTGCACAACGTTTTCCATGGGCGAGAGACTGCTGCGACTTAAAGACGACTCGTTATATATCGAGGCTTCAAATTCTAACCAATAGGATTGCTTCTCGCCACCTCAGTCCAGCCGATTGGACAGAAGTTAATCTCCCTGTACATCTTTGTTTTATTTATTTATTTTTTTTTTTTTTGGGGGGGGGGCGTGTTTTAGGGTGTTCTAATGCATTCTAGAAAGCTGCATTACAAACCAGCAAAACATTCCCTAATCCTAAGTAATCAGTTATGGTCACAGATCTCGAATTGACTTTTCATTGGTTGTCGTAAGGGCTGAAAAACCCGCGGGTCACGGGATCAAAGCGATGACAGCATGTTTTTTTTTTTTTGGGGGGGGGGGGGGGGGCGCCCCTCTTTTGTATTTTTCCAGCCCTCGCTTTCGCATGTCCATTCCGCCTTTTTTTTTTGGGGGGGGGGGGGGGGGGGTAGCGCGTGTTCTGCCAGTCTGCGGGCGGCTGAGGAATGTTCTGGTGGAGAGCCCTGCGAGAAAAAAAAAAAAAAAAAAAAAAAAAACCCTCTGACCTGAAGCAGAGCAGAGCAGTGGTGCTTGGCTGCCTTTCGGATGAAAAAAAAAAAAAAAAAAAAAAAAAAAAAAAAAAACCTCACGCCGGTCAGCGCCGGCCAGGATAAATGCAATAAAAGGGGGCAGACGTGTGGACGGCCCTCCGCGGGACAGACGGAAGACTTATTACGTGTAATAACGCGTTCCCTACATCAGGGAATACGGTACTCCTGGATGAGTCAGAGGCGCTGGGAATGTGCTCGCGCCGCCAGGCTGGTTTTTGTTCCTCTGGCACACTGGGGGCTTATTCCCCCCCCCCGCGCCCCCCCAGAGAAGTACAGCATGTCAATCACGTGGGTCGGCCGCGGGGGGGAAACGTGTTTGTTAGCGTTGGCTCCGCGCTCGCATTTCAAGGGCTCATTCCGTGCGAGTGGCTTTTTTTTGTTGTTTTTTCGTGTTTAAAAAAAAAAAAAAAAATTAATCTCGGGAAGCCTTTCTTTCACTCGGCCGGAAGGTAGCAGGTTTTATTAAATGATTGCCTCGACCGTACGGTGCTGATCAATATGCGGCGGCGCCACTCGCTGATAACAAACGATGGTTGGCGGGCATTCGTTCACCGACAACAACAACAACAACAACAAAAGAAAACACATTCCCCGCTACCGTGAGAAACAATGGCACGTCACCATACATCAGTATCATGTGCCACGACCGCTCGCCAGTTGAGTAATATCAAAACTAACAGGAGGAACGCGGCAAAGCCGCCGTCGTGAACAATGCCGCGCTCGGCGACAAGATGGCTTCCCCGAGCCGGAGAGTCGCCTCGCCTCAAAACGCGAGCGAAAAAAAAACGTGTTGTTTTTTTTTTCGGAGGAACGGTTTTAATAATAAATGGCGGCGCCGCCTGGGGAAACGGGCTGTAACCGGCGGTTGAATATGTTCGCTCGCCGCGCCTTTGACGAAACAATACATCAACGCGGCGGGCCGCCGTGGCTCCGCGCTTTCATTTAAAAAACGAGAGAGTCCGTTTGGCCGCCAACGCAAACACGCCCCCCCCCCCCCCCCCCCCCCCGTCACCAGACATACTGTAATCCTCTTGAACTGCCCTCAGAGCAGCCATTTGTCACACTGGTCTGTCGCTTGTGGTCCCTGGGGTGGGGGGTTGGGGTGGTGGGGGTTTGTGTTGCCATGAGGAGCGATTTGGAAATGGAGAAGACCGAAAGATGGTCAACTGCTCATTTGCGCTTTTAGTTTTTTTCTAGATTTTTTTTTTTGGAGACATTAAAGAGTGAGATAGTAGACACGTGGGAAGAGGGAGAGCAAACCAGCATCTCACAAATATATACAGTACACATGTAATGTAATATGACAAATACTTTCATTTGATTCTGTGGAAGGTGTTCAGCCGTGGCCTTTGTGGACCTCAAGTCTACGCGCAAACGCGACAGAGCGCGCAAATTCCTGCCAACATTTCCCAGCTTTTTCATGCAACAAAAGAAAAACATCACAGCTCTCTCTCTCTCTGTCTCTCTCTCTCTCTCTTTCTCTCTCTCTCGTAAATAATCCAAACAGAATCACAGTGTCCTTGTGTGAATTCATTAGAATCCACTCTCACCTCATCGCCGCATCGCCGCAGTTTACTCGGAACGCGCCTCGCAAGACAACCGGCCTTGTTAACCACCATTGAAAGTGCACAAAAGCTTCCTTTTTGTGTGTAGCTCATCGCTGTCAACAAGGTGCCTCTTCCTGTACAAAATGAACAGCCTCTTTAAGGATAAGAAGGCGAGTAAAAAAAAAAAAAAAAAAACGCCATCGCCGAGCGGCGGCGAGTTAACTCAATTTATATGTAAATGTAATATTTGCGTACACACACTGACGTTGTTGTGTCATGTCTGCTTCACACGGTACTGCAGCTTTTCCCCCCCGCCTCCTATTCACATGGCGAACGCAATCAATGGCGTCGCCTGTTTTCATTATTCTGTCGACGGGGCAACACAGGACAGTTCTTAGTCTGTTATTAGCCTCTGACGACTGACCACAACACTGTGTCAGAGCACAATAGCATTACATACTTCCCTGGGGGGGGGGGGAGCCCAAAACGTGTAACTGTACAGTAAGTGTATCCTCTCAATGTCTCATAATTCTAGGCTTTGGTGGCTGTTTTAGGTCTGGTGGTGAACTTTGATGTGCCTTCATGTTTGCTGTTGAATGTCATTTGCGAATGATTCATTGTGCAAATCGTGCCTTTTTCATTTTCTAATTTCTATTACTGCTTGCATTGAGGAGGACGAAGAGGAGGCCATTTTGAATGTGTCCATGGGCTCGGGTTATAATTAAGGCGTTTCCGACTTCCAATATATGTCTGTGCAAGATTGTACACTAAGCTAATGGTCCATGACTTTGCAAGTTCTTTACTCAGCACTTTCCCCTGTGTTGTGCCACTATGAATGTGGTGCTGCACGAGACTCATTACCAGACCCATAACATGGTGAACATGCTAATGTCTTAGTCATTAGGAAGCCATCGGTAATTGTGTTTTATTTGATCACTCATTTATCACTGTAAATTAAGATGATATGCTAGGTGACATCACATCTACCACTAGTCCAGGAAATTTATTTTGTTCATTTATTTAGTTTAACATTGAGTCTAAGTGTGATGACAAGGCTGGTTCTCTGTTTGGATTTGCTATCGTTTCTTCTTTAGTTATTGGAGCAGATGCCGTCATCCAAAAATAACAAAGCGACTGTCGTTAAGGAGCAGAGAAGCAGCATCTTGCAGGTAGACTGGGACATCAGAAATAAGATCCAGTCCCTTTTGCCTGGGATTCAAACTGGGAGTCAAACCCATCCCTTCATCATAACATTACTTTATTAGCAATACATGCTAGAAACAAAAAAACACTACACTATACAATAAGTGCTATATTACGTCTGGCTACATTCGTTTTAAAGGACAACATGCATACAGCTGTATCCCTGTATATCTGTATCCCCTCATGGCCGATGGCCGGCATCTCTGTTCGACGGCGGTCCATGTGAGGACTGGACCGAAGAAGATTCACCGGTCTCACACGCACCCTCGTCCCCAACCAGAGGTCCCGTACGGCCCCGTTTCAAGGCGTTTTAAGCTTAACCAATCACAAGGGATACCCCCGCGTACGAGCGCCGACCATGGCGTGAGAGAGATCCATCGATGCGCTCTGTGTATAAATCTTTTTTTTTTTTTCTTCCTCCTCCTCCTCCTCCTCCTCGCGAAACCGCACTGTAAAACCCGGCGAATCCCAGCGCTCCAGAAGCCGTGATTCACTCCTTCCCCCTCTTTAGAAGTTTCTCATTGTAACTCCAGTCACGACAAAATAAACTACCCTGACCCAAACACACCCCGCTCCTCTGCCGCTTTCCCTCCAAAACAAACACACACACACACACACAGACACACAAGCACACACACACACACACAGACACACACGCACACACGCACACACACACACACGCACACACACACACACAATAGTGTTCACATAACAGAGCGGTGTTTACAGAGGCCCATTTGGTCGTGTTTTCGGCGGTAGTCACCGATCCGAGAGTTTGTTGTCCTTTATGTCTGCGCAGCTGTAAACATGTGGTCCTGATGCCATCGAGACCTTTAGAGACATCGTCTGGATGCAGGGTTTTTTTTTTTCTGTTCTGGGAGGAGAGGCGGGCGGGGGGGTTGAGTGAGGTTTGGCGTTCAGACGGTCCGAGCCGTTGTGATCAGCAGCAGCAGCAGCAGCAGCAGCAGCAGCTGACGTGTCGTCATCTGTTCCCGGTTAGACGCGCACACGCGATGGGGAATCGTGGGGGGGGGGGGGGGGGGGGGGGGGGGGGTAGAGGGACATGCAAGCTCTTTCTCTTGGCGTCGAGGAGCATCTCCTCTCCTCGACCGTTTGCTCGCCAGCGAAAGGCTTTTGAAACACCGTGAGCCCGCCGCTGTGCTGGGGTGTTCGGGGTGGGGGGCGAGCGAGGAGGTGAGGCAGATGCCAAATGTGTGCCAAGTGGCGAGTGGGAAAAAAGGGGGCCGAGCGAGGAGGTGAGGCAAGGCACCTGGTCAACAAGCTCTCACAAGCTGCCTCCGTCTCCCTTTCTCTCCCCCCCCCCCCCACACTCTCCTCCTCCCTCGCTCTCTCTCCCTCCTCTCCAGCTGACACCCAAGGTCGGCTGGATACAAGCGGAGGAGGGTGTGCGTAGGTCTGTGCGTGTGTGGAGGCGAGGGAAGGGGGGAGGGAGGGAGGGAGGGGGGGGGGGGGGGGGGGGAGGAGGGAGAGGGAGGCAGGCAGGAGGTGCAAAGGGCTCCAGGTATTGGCAGAAGGGACGTGGCAGAGGAAGGCTGGGCCAGACCCCGATAACGGCGAGCTGTCGTGGCCCAAGAGAAGAGAGGAGTGTGGGGGTGGTGGTGAGGATGGGGTGAGTGGGGGTGGGGGTGGGGGTGGTGGGGGGAGGGTGGAGGGAGTGGACAGATCACAAGCCCTGTGGATGCAAGCCAGTTTTGCGCCACCGCGATAAGGGGGCCTGATTATGTGTCACCCATCAGTTCGCACCCACCCACACCACCACCGCCTCCCCCCCTCTCCCCCTTTCGCTGTCTGCCGAGGCCCATAAATCCACTTGTGACAACCACTGCTGTATGGAAATCTCTCTCTCTCTCCCCCTCTCTCTCTCTCTCTCTCTCTCTCTCTCTCTCTCTCTCTCTCTCTCTCTCTCTCTCTCTCTCTCTCCAATTGTGCTTATGTATGCTCTGTATCCTGAGGGGTGATGGTGATTTTTGAGGGGGGAAGCAGTGGATTAAGCAAGTCCTGGATGTCGACTGGATCTTGAGTAATAGAGATTTAATTGATAGATCCACCGCGCCCCCCGAGTAGTCAATCTTCCTGATCGCCTTGCTTGTGGTGAGGGATTTCAGGATGTGCGGATGAGCTAATAGTTTGTTGAGTGAGATATAAACAAGTGAAGCGAATTCAATGTCAATTCCATTTGCCGTAGCGCTTTAATCACAGCTACAGTCTCAAAGGGCTGCCACACAATAATAAACCCCCACTAAGTCCTTTAAAGGGCAAGGAAAAACTCCCCAAAACCCAAAGGAAAGAAACCTTGAGAAGGAGCGCAGAATAGGGATTCCTCTTCCAGGGACCTAGAAAGTGTGGTGGTAGTAGTCACTGAATAGGCAGACATAATGCTTGCATAGCAGAAAAAAAAGCTTTTTCACAACATAACACGCAACGTGTCTGTGTCGTATTTTCTTTGTTGCAGCTTTGTTCGTGCGATTGACATTGTCCTCGAAATACTGAACAATCTTTTCTTGATATCATATTTATCGTCTATTATCTCTCCAGAGTCTTTCAACTTTTCAAAACGCCACATGCATCTATCCTCGTCTTTCGATTCAATTTATTTGTCTGAATTACGCACTTTATTCTCCCAGGTTTGGTGAAATACTATACAATCAAACAACTTTGGGTCATCGTGCTGAATGTACTTTTAACCACACTGTTTTAGAAAGTGTCCCCTATAATTTTGACATCTTTCGCAGGAATTGCTGCGCCAAAATGTGTTCCTGTCGTGGACACACACAATTTCCTTTAAATAGCCCCTTTCAAAATGGCAGCCACAAATTATGAGCGGTTAAATGCTTTTAGCACCTATTAATTACATTAGGAAATGTAAATTGGCCAGCCAAGCTTTGATATATTGCTCTGCTAAGTCGTTTTGTCACTTTGGGAATCTACGGACGGGGGCGGAAGCTGCAAATATCCTCTGAGAGCGATCGGGAGAGACAGCGGATTAGAAGTTCGCCCCGACCCTTCGACCCGGCGCCGCGACCTTTTTTCCCCCTGAAGCCTTTGGATCCCGCTGACCTCCATCGTCATGACAACCGTCCCTGCAACGCGGGCTGGGCAAGCGGCTCGATAACTCCCGTTTCAGTATTGGATTTCTGAAAAAATAACATGCATTTTAATATATTCGATAATACAATGATATAATGTAATATATTCAAAATCGAATCGTGTAATAAAAAATATTGCATTAAATGCATCATTAAAGTGCGTGGCCACGATGCTTTGTGTTATCCGGTCTGTATAATGTCCTGTTTTACACCATACACCCTCAGTGCCCAGGGTTTAGCAGGCCAGTACATGGCAAAGGTTACATCAAGTGGCTCGGGTAACATTATTAAAGTGAACGCTTTACGTAACTCGATATCAATATCCACACTAAAAAGGGCATATTAAGGGCATATCTTAGAACAATATTCTAGTTCTTGTTTTTGACGCGCTACCAATTTGAGGCGAATTGCTCCGGATGCTTTGGGTTGTCGCATGAATAAGGATCCCAGAATGACTGATGGCAGCAGGAAGCGAGGGGGGTGTCGGCGATCCTCAAAATATAATACAGTAGATTTTGGGACAATGCTCCAAACTAACAATACAGGCGGTCGCCAGAGAGACTCAGGTCTTACTGCAGGTGAGTTCAAATCAAAACGCAAGTCCCGATTTTCGCGACTCATGGGACACATTATATTACATATTCGAATTTAACACATCAAACATTTTAATCCACTCAGCAATTCAAAATAAATTATTCCTATATGAATTTATTCCATACAGGAATAAATTATTCCTATATGATATATTGGATCTAAATTTGACAGCCCTATCTGCAAAAAAACGCTGGGAAAGGGGGCTAAATCCTGAGCATTGACAAGCTTAATTGGGCGAATCCTGAAATTACACACATTACATACAGCACATTTTTAGAATTAGAATTGAACAAACCATCTTAATGGAGCACATCATTGTTAATGCTACTCACTCCAAAATACCTTTATTTTTAAGCTTTTAGGTGGAAGAAAAAGCCTTTGCTATCTTCAGCCACACAGTACATTGTTCCAGATGGATATACCTTGAAATGTGTGATCTTAAAAACAGGAATAAAAGGACATGTGACTCAAGATATCTTGTCTCGTAAGTCTTTTTTTTTTTGGTCTTTCTTCTTTTTCTTCTTTCTGATGACTACAAAAGATGTTCGTTCTTTCAGTTAAGTGACTGACGAATGATCCTGTCCAATCACCAATCACCATTTATAGTCCTGGATGTGCCCTTGAAGCCAAGAGTGTCATGATACTGTGAGCAGGAGAGTTATTCCATCATTCACTCTGGCCAAGATATGCCTCAGCGATCGCTTCAGTCCAAAGTATTGATTTCAATGGAGATGGATCACTAGGGATATAATGGTGCTTTCACTATTTCACGTTTCTGCCAGAGATGATTTGAACACTGCTGGTAGCATATTGCAGTGCAAAAGCTGCGGCGGTAAAGCAAAGCTAACAAGGTTTTTTTTTTTTTTATTGTACTGGACTATACAAGTGTTTGAAAAGACTGTCAAGTGTTTTCTTTTTTCTCTTTTTTTTACTGTGTTCCTCCGCGAGAGAACCCAAACTAGTCACCCTCTTGAGGTAATTGAAAATCATAGACGTCTTTGTTGTTATTCCAATATGTGTGAATAGAGCAAGAGTCCATGCGAAATGCAATTTATTTGCTCTGGTTATGGTGGCTTGTGGCTTTCTGCGGCTCCTAATAATGTCTGGATGTTGCTTCTTTGACTTCTCTCAGCAAGTAAAGTTCTCATGGAGATTTGAGCTCAAGGGTATTTGAATCCAGTTATTGAATTGAAGTTCAAGCTCACATCTTTCTTTCGTATGAGGAATGAGGCATCTTTTGAAACCCCAGCGGGGAAAAAACGCTCAATTGTTACCACCCTATGAAAGATTATTATTGATATTGTGTATTGATTATTATTCCCCGTGATTGGGTGAGTCTCTGAAAGCAGATGATTAAATAAAAAGGAAGACATGTGGTTTCAGTGCATCTGCTACAATGGTGTTTGTTGAGATATGAATGCCATATAGAAGGACATCTATTTTTGCCACTAATTGTGGCACCATTCAGAATCACCCCTCCGTACAGACAATTCAATACAATTAATTTCAGCGGTGCTTAAAAAGTCATTGGGCGGCTCGAATGATTAAACTTTTTTTTTTCCTTCATAAAATCAAATCAGAACTGACATTATTGTAAGTGCCTCGACTGATCAATGACTGTACTGCTGGCAATGTCTGCCCGACCGTCAAACTAAATTAAGCCCAAATAACGTATTGCCAAAACAATCCCAGTGGCAGTTGATATATTGCGCAATCAAAGTCAATATCAAGTTCCATTTACATGTATTACATATTTACAGTACATACATAGAACCGGGTTTTGGCGTTTCCGTTTCCTTAATGGTCTTCTTCTTGTGTTAATCTGCCCTCGTTTATCAGTCTCGCTGACCCTTCTGAGGGTCTTCTCCAATTAATGTTCCCCGTGTTAATTTGATAAATAATCACAGTTGAACCCTGACGGCGCCCCTGTTCCTCGTCAAATCCCGCCCTGCGCCACGCCCCCGAGCCAGCGGCCGCCCTCGCCAATAACTCTCGCCGCGTTTTTAAAGGAAAGCACGTGCTTAACACTCTGCTCCCAAATCACACACCGGGGGGACTCCAAAGTGAACCGGACGTCACCGAGAATTAATCTCCTTCTTTCTCCGCCCTCCTCCCCCCCCCCACACCCACACACCACCTCAGCCCATCTACATGGATTCCCGGAGACCATTAGCTAACCAAAGAGGGGTCAAACCCTCCCAGGGAGGTAGAGAGAGGAGACAAGGGGGAGGGAATTAAGCCGGGCGGCGTGGGCGTGGGCAGGGGGTGCGAGGGGGTGCGGGCTATCCATCCATTCCGCTGGGTCGTTGGCGGGCTTCCGAAGGGCCCTGGGAACGCCACCACGCCACGTGGTTTCATGGGAGTCCAGGGCCAGGCGGGACCGGCCATGCCTGACCGGAAAACTGCGTCCCTGCCCTTTTCCCGCCGCGTTTGCGAGAGCCGCAGGGAGCGGGCGGGTACCGCTGGCTCAGCACTTGGCGGGGAACAGTGGAAGATAGGGTTTTTTTTTTTTTTTTTTTTTGCTGGGGCGACGTCGCTCGTTCCCGTCCTCCTTTCGGTGATTTCACAGCTCCGCCTTGCACGTGTATGCTCAGGTGCGGCTGCAGAGGCGTGCGGCGGATACGCGAGGAGCAAGGTTGATTATGTTGTCGGGGGGGGAGGGGGGGGGGGGGGGGGGGGGGGGATTCTGACAAATGCAGGGTAGCTTTCATGAGGGAACTTTAGGAAGGCGGACTTTGAGGTGCCCAGTGCTGGTTATCATACCAACCATCAAATACCCAGTGTAACATATTATGTATTCATTCATTGATTATATGTTTGGGCACAAACTCGCAATCATCTCAGTAAAATAGATGATTGGTTAAGCGAGAATGTGAGATACGAGAAGGAGGAACACATGTATTTTTTACTGAACCAACCATGTTGTCCTCATTACAAACCGGCGTCATCCTTTTTTTGAATATAGTGTCTTTGTCTTATTTACCTCCGAGCCACATGTCTGTTGTGAATTTATCTTCTCTACGACAAGATGTTGCTCCATCCCACAGCTAAACCAAGGGTTTTTTTTTTTTTTTTTTCTGCCTCGGTAATGTGTGGTTGGTTTCTCACCGGACTAACTCCAGCCGTGATGGACACAGGCTGGAGGGTAACTGCCCTTATTGGAGCGCAGGCATTCTGTGAGCGCAGCACCCACCCAACAGATGGCAGCTAACCAAAGCAGAGGCAAAACTCTTGACATTAACAAACAAGGATTGGATTTTTAAGCGGCCGGAGACAAAATCGCGCGGCTTTAACATCGGTGTCGAGAATTTTTTTTTCCTGTGTACGTGTCCGTCAACTCCGTTGGAATTAGCTCGACGTTCATTACTCACGAGTTTGTCAAACAACCGGCCCCCCCCCCCCACCACCACCACCCCATCATAGTTGATAGCCGGCCAGCTCGGCTGAGAAGCCATTTGTTCTCAACTGTCGGGCTGAGGCCATTAAGATGGTGCTTGGCTTATGGCTCCGTCAGGCACAACCTCCGCTAATGTCTCAGGCTAAAAGAAAGCGGCGCATAGCATGGTGGCAATCACATTGATTGGACTGGATTATGGCTGCCCAATTATAATCACCACGGCGACCACATCCACGGCCTTACGCAAAGAGACTCTGGGAAGTGAAACCGTTGGAAACACACACACACACACACACACACACACACACACACAGACACACACACACACACACACACACACACACACACACACACACACACACACACACACAGCAAGGGCAGTTGAGAATAAGAGGCTTTTAGCTTTTTTTCACTTCAGCTTTTTTTCAAATGTTCACTAAAACCATTAAAAAAAATCTCCCAGATTCATCTGGAATATGGGGGTTTTGTGGTATTTTTATTGATCCTCCACTTTACCTTTTTGTTATAGCTACCTGTTTTATCCCTCTGTTATCTAAAGGTCCAGAACACCCATCGATATATATGTGATATGGAAATCAATAACTGCTGAAACCGTAAATCATAAACGGTGGCTGAACAAAGAGGAATGGATGGATTTATTGATTTTTCTCTCGGAAAGCACCACCATTTGAATCCACAATTGACTTACCTGTATGTGTTTTTCTGCTGATATTCATCAGTGGGGCCTGAGTCTTAAAATATATGGAATAATAAAGTTGTTGTTTTTTTTACTAATCTCAGAAATTGCTATATTGGCAGAGACCAGTCAGCCTTCCACCCCAAATGCATTTCTGGCTTTGCATCTGTTCAGAGTAGGATCTGGCAACCTTCCATCCAGCAAATGGCCCTATTATTTTTGCTTTGGCGCCCTGCGGGAACTCTGAATAAGCAGAATTTATCTGCGTCAAACAGGCTCATCTGTGTTGTTTTTCCCAATTCACCTTTTCCCTCACTGTATCACCAGCACCCCCACCAGCACCACCACCACCACCAGCACCACCCACATATAAACATGGCCCGGCGCCTCCACATCTCTGCTTCCTCGCTCGACGTCACACACACACACACACACACGTCTGCTGTGTCTCTGCGGTATCTCTCCATTATTTCCCAGGCTTTGTTTTACCTGAAATGTAAATCCCAGGACGTATCGTCAATGTGATTCTCGACAAGAATCGTCCGCTGACTTCCAGAGTCACAGCATCTGCCCTCATGTTCCGTGCATCCGGAGTACACCCTCCATCTCTTCCCGATGATCTCCACTGCGTTCCTAATTTGAGTGACGCAATATTGTTCAAAAACGAGTGCCAGTTAACGGCACAACAAGATGGCAGTTGTCTAAAAACACACAGGTAATTGAGCGCTATTTTCTGAGCTGTGATTATAAGACCGCGGCGACCTGGGATGTTGTCGCTTGCACAATTATGTGATCAACTGCTCCTGGCTGGGTGAGCGACATGGAGGGAACCTTCCACCGCATCACAGGTAGCCTCATAATCACAGCGCCAGAAATAGTGCCGAATTATCCGCATGTTTGTAGACAAACTGCAATCTTGGCGTGTTGTTGCCGCCATTCATTTTTGAATATGCAACGATCCAGAACACGTCATAATTATTTGGAAAGTGATCACAAGTGTATTTCCCTCACGTGGACGGGAGCGAGGCTACCGTAGCTATGCGAGTCAATGGAAGGGGGCTAACGCAAAAGCAAATGCTAACCCAGACAACTCGTGTGCGTTTTGCAGCTTGCAGCGATTAGTGCGGCTTGATTCAACGCCAGTTTGCATTGGCGGTGTGCCATTCCATATGATTATGCTTATATAATTCATATAAAACATGGTAGACATCACCAAAAATGAGGCATGTAATTTGACAGCAGTGATGGATGGAAGGAAAAAAAAAAGACAAATAATAGCCTTTATTTCTGTGTATTCGACATTATTCATCACAAAATGTTAACTTATGCTAAACATAAATCAACATTTTATTTTCACTTAAGCTTCAGACCAATATATGATGTCATGTGTCCTGTTGGGTTTATGCCCGCTATGAGATTTATGCATAGTAGACTTAACTTTAGAAAGGCAGATGGATGAAATATATTTAAACAACCGATCGTCACATTTACATGTACGTGTACATTGGGAATAGTGTGGGAAGGCTTTTAATGTAAAGACAACAAACTGTTAAACAGTTGCGACAGTACTCAAATTATTGCCTCCTGAAAGGGTACTAAGCCGACCAAATTATTTGTTTGTGTTTTTCTGTTAATTTGCTGTCGACCCACTCCGACTGTGGCGCTTTCTGTCTTTTGTTCCTGCTAAAACATTTGAGCACTTTAATTCCAGAAAAAAAAAGAATTTGGACACAAAAAAAAATCCCCAACCGCACTAAACAGTAGATATGTGTTCTACTTGTTCTTTTCAATTTCCACCCATACAGTAAAAGCTAATTACATGCTAATGTTTCCCCTCCTACACAAAACAACACAAATAACTGTGTTCTCCGCTCCATTTATATTGTAGTTCAAGATAGAAGAACAACAAAATATAACTCCTTCCTACACATGTTGCCTTTGTGGTTTGACTGTTTGAAGCCCTCCTTCTCAGGCAGTACACATCTAGATGCATGCTTGTCAATACAGAACCATACGGTAGACCTACATAGACATATTACAAAGTAATTGTTATTATAGCAGGATTCACTGTACAATACTACAATGCTACAATGCCATTCAGTTACAGCTGAAGTGGCTACATTTGACCCCAATGTTCTCCCTCTCTCTTTCATCTCTCTCATTTTCTCTCTCTTTTATCACCGTCTTTCTCTCTCTCTGTATCGCAGTGTGTGGCCATTTTTCAGTGTTTGGCTATTACTCAGACCATGCCAACCTCAGGTTTGCATTACATTACAAACCTAAGATTACAATAACATTTTGGCAGGATTGTTGCTGTTGGTGAGTACATAAGGAATTAGAATTTGTGTTGTAGCTATTCAGTTGGTAGAGCTAACTGATACAGTTAGTAGTCATTTTCTGCTGTGGTTGCTGTTGCTATTGCTGCTGTCGTTGCTATTGCTGCTGTTGCTGTTGAACAACAGGCCTCTCAGGTGTAGACAATTGCCTTGATTGCTGGGTGGAGCTATAACTGCACGATTAGCTTCCCTACAGATAAGTGCTAGTGTGGTTAGCGTCAGAACCGGCAAACAAAGACAGGGCGAACAAAGACTAAGGGATTCTCTCTGCGGGAGGCCGTCAAGGAAGCCTTCTAGAGACCTTAACCCTAGTGTATTGTATTGTGTTACCAATTGCCATGTGTGTCACCCCATCCCACTCAGGACATCTACCCAACACAGATGCTGTCCACGACCCAATACTCAACGCTGCACCCAGACAGAAAACAGAAACCTGGATCACCCCAGACAACACGGCCACTAGGGCCGCCCTCTCTACCACCTACTCCTTCTCACACATCCCAAGACCGTCAGGGCAAGGAGGGGGGACTGTTTTTTTCTATCACTGTTATGCGGACGACACTCAACTGTTCCCCCCCTCAGATACTATGAGGGGGGGATTGCAACACTGATTGCAACACTCAATCTCAATCTCAGAATGTTTGGCAGACATCAGCTCTTGGACAAGTGTGCATCAACTCAAGCTCAATCTTCCAAAGACTGAGCTTCTCTTCATACAGGGGAAAGACTGCCCTCACAGGGACCTACTGGTCTCGGCTGAGGACATTGACAGTATGGGCCTCATCGACCGCGAGGAACCTTGGCATAATACTCTATAACCAACTGTCCTGTACTGCAAACATCACTGCAGTGACCCGATCATGTACATTTGCTCTGTACAACATCCGCAGGATCCGGCCTTTCCTCACGAGGGAAGCCACACAGCTCCTGACCCAAGCACTTGTCATCTCCCGCCTCAACTACTACTTGCTCTTAGCTGGACTCCCTGCAACCGCGATTAAACCTTTGCAGCGGATCCAGAACGCTGCAGCATGCCTCGTGTTCAACTGACACAAATTCTCCCACATGACGCCCCTCTTCCATGACCTCCACTGGCTCCCTGTAGTGGCTCGCATCGAATTCAAGATGATGGTACTGGTGGAACGAGCTCCCTGCCAATGCGGAGTCACTCCCCATCTTCCGGAAGAGACTCAAGACTCACTTGTTCAGAGTTCACCTGAACGCTGCATAACATCCATCCATCCCCCCCCCCACCCTAAAAAAAAAAAAAAAAACTAACCTCATGCTCTTGTATGTTGTACTTCTTGTATGTTGTATGTTGTACTTCACACTTTATAATTGCTCTTTGTAACTTGGCACTTAGCCAGAGCTGTTGTATACTAGCAATAACTAACCTAGCAATTGAAATGCTTGAAACTTGTTCTGGTGGCTTTCTTACTGTAGTAACAGCAATGAAATGTTTCACCTTCTTCTGTCAAATCTCCTTTTTGTAAGTCACTTTTGATAAAAGCGTCTAAATGCCCTGAATGTAAATATAAATACATAAATGTAATATAAATGTAAATGTTGTAGAAAGATCACCAGCTCACCATTCAAATCTTTTGGCTCCCAAGCGGCTCTTTGTCTATGAACTTTGGTTGTTGTTTAAAATGTGTTCATTTTGGCGTCTTAGTAACACCTATTTAATGTGATGATGAATCGTATTATAGGTGTGTCGTCGTTGTACGATGGATGAAATGATAGGTCTCATCGCTGAACATGAGGATAGTGTACTGAAACATGGCCTACATCAGGCATTCTGACTGTCTGACTGTCGTTTATATGGTGGAATTCATCAAATGTATTTCTATATCGGGTTTTGAGAAATGCCACTGGCTCCCCATTCACCGGGTTTCCCACTTTAAAAAAAAGTATTTCGGCTCTCATAGTTAATCTGGAACAGCCGGCTTGTTCCTGAACAACCCATCACTCGTACATTATCACTATGTATAGATGTTATGTGCTGTTGTAAAAACACTGCAAGGCAACAACTTCTGAATGGTAAGAATTTCTAGATAACATGTTGGATGTCTTTGGGTTTTCTGGGTGTAGGCGGCCGACGCTTCGAGGACACTTGGCAGAATATACACCTCGACCAGCTTCCCCATGGCTGTCGTTCTTTCTGATTCAATTAAACCTTGTGAGTGTTGTGTAGTGTTGCCCTGCCACCACAATGCATATTTTGATATTGTCATAAAAGGGGAGGCCAACATGGTTGAAAGAGTTATCGGCGGGGTTGAGTTAATTTTGTTTATTTGTCGCTCCACAACCTTGAACACTAAAGGCATCTTTTGTGTTTCCCCCACACTTGTTGTCGTCCTTTTAATCCCCCCCCCTCTCTCTCTCTCTCTCTCTCTCTCTCTCTCTCTCTCCATCTCTCTCTCACACACACACATAAACAATACAAAAACAACGTTCAGGCTCTCTGGGGTTCATTGTGCGCAAATCTATTTGGCCAGGTTTTAAGCTTTTCGTTCTCCTCCAAACCACCGCTCCCCTGGGTGAACCCCCCCCCGCCCACCTCCTTCACACAAAACCCTTGCGGTTTGACTGATGACTCGATAGCCAACACACCAAACTTTCTGACCGCTTTCCCAGGGCCCGCTTCTTCCCCCTGGCGGCCCCGGTCGCCAGCTCCTGGCCACCGGGGTAATTCCAGCCCGATGGGCCCTTAGCAACGGCTTTGGGGCAACAATCGGTTTGTGTTCGCCTGCACACAACGACCCGCACATAACGACCGGATCGCTCATTTTTTCGGTCCTTCGGTTTCTTGTTTCTTCTTTCTGTTTACCGACTTTCATTAACCTTTGTCTCAACCTTTTTTCTATTCATTGCCTCCATTGGACTGTGAACCGTTTGGAAGTCCAACTAATTATTCTCATGAATTTGTGGCTTTCTGGTCGGGGGGGGGGAAAGTGGTGATTTTGAACGGGGGAAAGAGCCCGATTGTTGCTGTTATTTCAGGAAATCAATGATTATTCACTTTGCGGAGAGAGCGCCGAAGGTTGGAGACGCGGGGTTTTACGTAAAATGGATGCAAACCCAGTTCAAGAGGCTGTCGTGGTGACGCACGCGTTACCGTTGCCCAACACGGGGCGAAGTTGCGTTTGTGTCTCTTCTGCTCTATTAATACCACTGTTTTGGAAAATGGGAGAAAGGTGAGTGGAGGCGTGAATTGTGTCAAACACCGGGCAGATTATGTGCCAGGGGAGCCTGCTGTGGCAGCCACCTACATAGGAGGGATTGGCGCCTATCTTTGGATACCACCCATAGCTCTCCATTGTTTTCCCGGGAGTTAAGAATATGTTTATGCAAATTCCCCTGGCGTTTTTTTTTTTTTTTTAATTGTGGTGTTTTCGGGAGCCCACCCAATGTTCCTCTCCCACCCTACATCTATAAAAAGCTAATTTCATCAGCGTCGTCGTGCCCATTTTGAGGAGGCATTAGCGGCTTATTAACAGGTAGCCTACAGCATGTGCGACTCGCGTCACTTTTTGATGTGGGTGGGGTGGGTCGGACTTTTGAAAGACTTCTACCTATAAGTGGTCGATCGGGGCCGCGTCTGCGCCAGAAAGATCTTAGGAAAATCTACTCGTTTTGTGAGAGAGTTGCTTTTGAAAATGTATGAAAAGGTAAAAATCAGTATTTCAGGGAAAATGAGGTCCCAGTATAAAATGTCCACAGTATGGAGATGGTTTTTAAATCCTAGCCACTCACTTTCACCCATTAATGACATGACAAAATGAAATAGTTGCCTCAAAAGGAGCTTTGAAAGACATACCTTAAAACAGGTATGCTCTCATGCTCTTATAGAATTCTCATGTATATGTTGTCACCACCTTTTGAGTGCTTGCACAGTCCTCAGCCCTTTGGCTGTTTCGAACGCACACACACACACACACACACACGTCTCCATCCCAACACAACACACTGTGTGTATTCGCAGCTGCCATGGATGCCTCAGAATTTTATCCCTAACCTATAATTACCGTTACTATGGAGAGCATGTCTTGTTTTCCCCTGTTTACGCGTGGCCCTTCAGCAGCCGTGCACTCGGGGGTTTTGGAACTTTGCGCTGTTGTGGTCCGGGTTCAGGCCACCACGCCGGTGTCCTCCCCGCGGATGGGCCGGTCCGTGAGACTGTTGAATGAAACGGTTCCACTCGATGATAGCGATTTCATTATTATTGAACTACGAGTCGAATGCTCGGTGACTTGAGCGATCTCTGTCTCTGTCTCTCACACTGATACACACACACACACACACACACACACACACACACACACACACACACACACACACACACACCAATCCCAGCAGTGTGAGCTTAGCCTTTCCCACCCCCACCAAAATACCCTAATTTTCTTGAATGTACAAATCGCTCATTGGCTTATTACAGCCCCCTTTTTATAACGGGGGCCGCCACTCAGAAATGACCTTCCCTTTGTTCCTTCGCAACCAACGTTTTAATGATGCATGAAATGTGCAGATTAGCCCAACTGGCATTGGTGTGTCCCTGTGTCGGGGGGGGCCCAGAGGTGGTGCTAGGTGCTTCCCTGTCATATTGATGAGCAACCATAGCTGTCCCCTCAGAGAGGACCTTCATGGTCATCACATGGGAGCGGGTCAGCAAATGTCAACCATAACAGTTTCACGTTCTCCGGTCCGATTTCAAAATGGCGCATTTTTGTGGTAAAGTGTTTTTTGGTAGTGGTGCATGTTAGCTTACAGTAGGTGTGTGTGTGTGTGTGTGTCTGTATGTGTGCAGGTGTGTGTGTGTGTGTGCCAGTGAGTTTTCTGGGCCACAGATGCGTGAAAGGGTTAACCTCATGCTGTACGCGTGCCATCAGTTGTCAGAGGAAATATAATTGGCTTTATACCTGGCTTGATGTCTGTGTGCGTGTGTGTGTCACTCATTTACGTAAATTACAAATCCAACAAAGCAAAATGCCTCCAGGCACTATCAACATGAAAAAAAAAGAACAGAGAAATTAGTTTTGAGTAAAGTCATAAATTACATTTTCCTCCGAATTTAAATTAAGTGAGCTGTTACTTGAAAGTCAGTGATCACATCTTTAATATTTTATCGGGGGAGGGGGGGGGGAGGAGGGTGGGGGAGAGGGGCAGAAGGGTACATGGTGTTATTGTCTCTCGCTCATCACACGAGGGGGGGGGAAGAATGGGGGGTGGGGGGAGAGAAAAAAAAAAAAAAACGTATAGCAAATTTCCATCACATGTTATTATGCTATTGCTGTGTTTTGATTAGACTTTTTTAATGAGCTTTAACTGCAGCCCCGAGGCAGGAAGCGTGTCAGGGTTTCAGAGGCAGTCACGCTCCCGCTACGAGCGGTGTGTGTGCGTCAAAAGACACGAGAACGAAACAAACCTCAGAAACAAAGAGCGAACGCCAACGTGACGCCTGGCCGCTCCGACACCAGCCCCCGCCGCCCGGATCGATGTTCTGGTGTTGAGCCGGCCCAGAGGGATACCTGCCGCCGACCAATGAATCACCTTTTTTGTCATTTCAATTCCATCATGTTTTTTTATCCAGAGATGGATGAATGGATGGATGCATGGGATGGATGGATGAATGAACGAACGAACGAACGAGCGCCATTGGACTTGGAAGTGACCACAATAGATGGATGGTTGAATGAGAGGTACCGGACTTGAAGTGACTACAATAGATGGACCGACGGTCTGCCGCGGAACCGAGTGGAACGTCGTGGTGGCGAAAATTCTTGGGCCGCAAAAAAAAAAAACGACCTTTTTCCTTTCTTTTGTACGGCTCTCCCTCGCGGGGTTGGAGCGGGCGAACGACAATACATATCGCGTTCTGTCGAATGCAAATAAGACTCGCAGAGAGAGAGAGAGTGTGAGGGAACGGAGAACCGCTCGCTGGTGCTATTGGCATCTACTTAATGGATGTTTAGTAAATGGCCCCAGCTTCTGCCGTGTTTGTCAGCATTAACATCACTCGCTTCTGCCGAGAGTAATGCCATAAAGCTGCCGCGGCGACAGCCCGGCGGTGATTTGTCGCTTTCCAAACACGGTGCGCCGTGACACTTCAATAATGGGCCTGTGTGTTTTACTGAAACAAATGGCGCCGTGAGTGGCGTGATGGAAGCCACTCGTTTCATTTTTATTCAGGCGGGGTCGTCCGTGGCAAAGCAGAGGGGGGGGGGGGGGGGGTGCGGTTGGGTGACGGGGGCCGAGATCAACAAAAGCAGATCCATATCGATGACGGATTAATGGAGAGGAATGGAACTCCGCTGGGCTGCGGGCACCCGGAGAGCCCCCGTCTCTCCCGTGAGCGACTGTCGATACTCGCCTCCATAAGGTGCAGAAGGAGGTCACCTGGCCCTGGGAGCCAGAGTCATCGCGCGTGGGTTTTTTAGAAACCTTTGCCTTCAAGGGCCCCCTGAGATCCGAAGAGGTCTTCTTTTTGAAGACAAAGTGCATGAGGGCCCATCCTCGGGTCGGGTCTCATCGCTGCTCTCTGTTACGTCTTCAAAAGAACCAGCGGTAGTCGCCGGCCCTTGGTTTTGGGCTTCACTTTGAATTGTTCTGCAGACCTCCTAGAGTCCTAGATGGATCCTATTTTATCTCATCGATAGACGACAACACAAAGATAAACGGCAGAACAAGTTTGGAAAAGACCTTCCTGTATGTTTTTCAGGAAGAAAAAGGAAACCCATTGAATGTGCCTTTGCAAAGGAGATTTGTTTTTGCGTGGCGTCTGCCGTCATTCATTCACATTCCAACACCCAGAATATCCAACGTGTGCAATAGCAGAACAGCAGGAGGGGGGGTAATGCAGTACCTGTTGGGCGTTCATCCAGGAGGGGTATCTGAGGGCAGTAAGCTGGCAGCAGAGAGGGTGGGACCCCAGGCATGGATGCGGCCAGAGTGAGCAGCGGTGTCTGACGCCCGTGATTTCCGCGGCTGCGGCCGGTCTGTGTGAGGCGGGATAATCTAGGATTGTGGACCGCACTGAGAGGTGGCCGAACCTGAGCCAAGGGGGTTATGCCAAGTGATGACTGCCTACCACAGCTCCACGAAAAGACGAGCATCCCTGGTGTTTGCACCAACCGATGGTCTGTCTGACCATTTCGTCTGCCAGGAGAAGACTGGCTGTTGTCGTTCTCTCATCGTCTCGCTTTCAATTACAAGACACATCAAAATGGTGGTGGTGTTGCTTTTTAATAAAAGACTCAAACAAAGTGTTTGTTTTGTAGTGCGTTGTTGGTCATGGCTAACATTTTGTGTAGTTAAGAGTCCTGTGTCCCAGTGTTGTCAAGCTCTTTTTCTCTTTAGCGAGGTCGCTGTAGCGTGAGAGTGAGTACAATGACTTTCACTTCAGGATTTAGCTTCCATGTTGTCTCAGCGTCCGCGTCTTCAGAGACGAGATTATATACGTTTTGAACAAAAAAATGTACTGGCCCGTCCAGTTCTGTGACACGAGACAAAATGTGTATGGTTTTTTTATGTCTCTTTTCAAAATGCTTGACAAGATGGATGCTCCAGTATATACCTCACTTTGAATTTACAAAGGTAGTGAAGTATAAATGCCATTGAGATCCTTCAGAACCGGTGCATGCACCGAGCTTTCCTCCAATCTGCTCCGTTGTAAATGCGAGTCCGTCTTGACTGTCAGTTGTCACTGGCACTGTACCGAGACCCCCGCTTCCCCTTTTCTCGCTCGGCATGGAAGAATCATAAGGCAATTTAAGGCACCATTTCCTCTTCCCCCCATGTTGCATAGACAATTCTTTAAAAATCACTTTTTTTTTCCATGTAGTCAGCTCAAAGTGTTTGTCAAAATGGCTTCATGCCGTTTTCTTTTTTTAAATGTTTCTCCCCCCCCCCCCCCCTCGCGTCTTGGGAGACAAAATGGAACCCAGGGAAATGAGGTTCTTAGAACTACTGTGTTGCTCAAGGCGACGGCCGCTGGCCTGTGATTTGTATTTGACAACTCAAGCAAG
Organism: Urophycis tenuis; assembly: GCA_036785325.1. Lineage (NCBI taxonomy): Eukaryota > Metazoa > Chordata > Actinopteri > Gadiformes > Phycidae > Urophycis > Urophycis tenuis. The sequence goes on from JAXIVH010000163.1 coordinate 200,430, forward strand.
CAGTCACAAGTGTACTTTGTGTGCCCGCTCATTGTGTGACGAAACGTATTGACCGAATGGATGTGCAGGCGCCCGGAAGACCCGCGCGCCTTTGTGAAAGGCCTGGCAAATTCTGCATATGTGCCCCCTCTGTCGAAGCGAGATAGTAAAACATTGAAAAAAGGGGACAAACTGTGTGTGTGTGTGTGTGTGGGGGGGGGGATACCTTGTGTAGATGGGTCAAATGAGGAAGAGGAGTAACAGCTAAACCACATCTGAAGAGGGAATGAGACATCGGTCAAAGGGGCCGAGGGCAAAAATATTGATGGATTGAAACTCTAATTGTGTTTTAAGTCGTGAAGGGGGCCATGCTGCTTCCTTTGTTAGCGTGGCTAACGTGGTTAGATCTAGAATTTGTCTTTGGATTCTCTACCATCGTAACGTTATTTTTTCCTTTGACATTTTGACACGCTCTGTATGGATCGAGGATCATATTTGATGTGCTTTGACTGAGACCACAATTCTGATGTTGATCTGATCCACGCATTTTGTATTTTGTCCTTCTCCCTTCTTTCCGGCACGTTGTCCATGAAGCTGTTTGCAGTATTTCAGCATCGTGTTGGACAAGGGAATTGTTTTTGGATTGTATTCAAGCAAACTATAGGCACCCTAAAGTAACACCCCAAATTATCCATACGGCTACACACATTTTGTCCAACATGTGAAAATAAACAGAACTTAATTCCTCTCATTTCCCCTTCCTGGAGTTCTTGAACACATGAAAACATGTTTTAATAGTGTTAAACAACTAGTTTATATCTGAAATGGATTTTTGGAAGTGTAAAATGTGTGTGAGTCTGTGTGTGTGTGTGTGTGTGTGTGTGTAATGGCAAAAGCTTTGAAAGTAATAGATAGTGCCCTAATTAAACAAGACAATTAAACCCTGCATTTTAATGTCCTGTGATTGAGATCCTCATAATTAATATGAGCCTCCAGGTGGGATTAATTTGTGTCCACTGTAAAGCACAGCGGAGATGTCGGCGTTGTGAAAGTTACCAAACGTTGGTTCCGAAAAATGTGCCGTTTTCAAAAGATGAATCCGATACATGAATAAATGATCCCGTGTGTGTGCGAGGCGATCAGCTTGTGATTTCTCGACTCGCCTGGAGACACAGATATTAATTCCACATTTCACGGGCATTAATGATGCCAGTGGCGCGCGCAAGGTAACACAATTTGGGGCTTTTTGGGTGGGCTGACACGCTTCATTCCCAGTCTTTTGTCGCTCCGACGAACATTTGTTGAACGAAGCGCGGCGCTATTGTGGGAGGTTGGACATGATTTACATTCACATTAACGTTTTACCGCATGTCCGTCTGTCCGTGGCTGCTTTCTGATGATTACACCAAATTCCTTACGCAATTAACTCTTATATGTCATTTTAATGCATCTGCGCTCGTCATTTAAGTTGGCAAGCAGCCCGACTAGCAGTAAAACAGTCAATTTGCCGGGGTAACATACATGGAGTCCGAATGTGCGAGACGATTGTCTAAAAAGCATTGCTTGTTGGCGAGGTAGTTTATGAAATCCAATTTGATTTGTTCCCCTTTTTTTTCCCCATGGCCATAGTTTCCCATTCACCAAATTATGCTAAAAGCATAGCTGGAAATATTGAAACATGAATAACTTTTCCATCAGATGGACTGATAAAGTAACGCTCATCATGTGAAGCCTCATGTGTGGGCTTACACTCCTGCCGGCCAGTCTGCTGCTTTATCACCTTCGCGGGATCCAATCAAAACCTGAACAATCATGGGCCCGCGAGCCTTCTATCAACGTCTGAAACCAAGTCACTATATCCTCCTTGGAGAAGTGTATTTGATCTCAGAAGTACAGGGTACAACACTCTTGAGTCCCATTTCAGTCATCCTTTAGCTTTCGCCATCGTTAGCAGCGCCGATTGTAAACACGAGTGCCATTCGCGGTCACGCATCCGGAGTCCAGATCCCCGGCTCACGGTCCCCGGCAGCACCAGCCGTTATTAAAGGGAAGTCAAAGCGGCTCGTCCTTCGACTCCGCGCGCTAATAATTGTCCCGCTGATTACTCTTCATTAGGCCACCGCACCTGGACAGAGCGCGGGGGCCCCCATCATCTTTATTTCTTCTTTTAATGGCAATCCACATGATTAATTGGCTCCATTTTTTTGTTTTACATCACCGGCTGACACGCCGCTCCCTCTTATCGGTTTCTCGTCATTAGGTGGCCGGTGCTTGACAATGGGTTCACGGGCCCGGGTCGACAGGACTTATCAGGATAATGTATTGCCCCGGCGCCGGGGCCCGTCCGAGCTCCCTTCCGACCGCCGCTAATATTTCTTCATTTTTTTTTTCTTCTTCTTTTCCTTTTTTCCTTTTTTTTCCCCCCCTCCCACCCCTCCCGGGCAGCGTTGGGTTGTTGGGGGCCTGGTGGCTCGGCGTGGCATCATTACCGGGGCTGTAATGTTGTCCCCTCACCGGGAAGGGGGCGAGGGGGGGGGGGGGGGGGGGGGGGGGTGAAGGGGGTCCGGTGAAGAGCATCGTCTCACATCTGGACGGCGGCGTGGCGAAGGCTCGTTGGCCGGTCGTATTAGCGCTGAATTCTGCAACGTGCAAAACATTTCTTAATTGAAACGGGCTCTCTGCAGGTTTTAAACGGGCCGTCTGAACGTATGGGCCGGCCTTTACTTGGGGCCAAGCCCCCCCTCGCCCCCCCTTTCCCGCTCCCCCTGCTTGGTGGTCCTGACAGCGTCGTAATTGTGTTGATGTCCGCGTAAGTACCAGGTGAGGAGCCCCCCGCGCGGCCAGGACAGGCAGAGTGACCGCTCGGAGCCGCGCTCGCCGCCGCAGTTAAGGGACGCAGCGTCCGCCCCCGTAATGACGCCATTTTGTTATTGGTCCGCCGCCAAGATGAAAGTTGGCAGGGAGGGCCTCTGGCCCCCACTCCCCCCACACCACCCCCTGCGGAGGCAAGGATGGACGGTCATCGGTTGGGCCGAGAGGACCACTTATAAGAAACTATTGTCACACCCTCAAAAGGAAAATGTGTCCTTTGCATCTGTTCCTATACACCCGCTCCACACACACACACACACACACACACACACATGCACCTCTCGCTTTCGGCTTTTCTTTGCCTCTGCGTGTTGTTTGGGCTCTCACATCAGTGGCCGTTATGGTGTGGCGGTAATGGATGATCCCTTAACATCCCAGCTGTTTTCCATTGTGATTGGGATTCTCCGTGCTCCTGTTGGTGCGTGGCGGCGTTGTTGTGTGTGTGTGTGTGTGTGTGTGTGTGCACTCGTGCACCCGGCTGGCTGGCTTATCTGCTGCGTTAACTTCACATATTCTCTCTCTCTCTCTCTCTCTCTCTCTCTCTCTCTCTCTCTCTCTCTCTCTCTCCCTCTGTGTGTCTCACTTTTGTTAAGCTTCAATACTTTTTTTCTGAACACCAGCATTGCCGATGCCAATGTTCAGAGAACCCAGCGACCTGATATTTTCTTCTTCTTTTTTTTTCTTTCTTCCAACGGCCCGAACCCGCGTACGGAGGGGGGAGGGGGTGGATCTTGGAGACCTCTGTCAGATCACGTCACGCCGCCTTTTGTGCTCCTCTCACCTGTCAGCTCCCATAATGCACGGCGGGCGCCGTGCAGGCGTTGTCGCGCGCCGCCCAAGGTGGGCCCACCGGAGCGCGGTTAACCGGGATGGATGGCGAGCGGCGTGGCACACGCGCGGCTGAACAGGGGTTTCATTTTGTGAGCCATTTCACCACATCATTCACCATTATAACGTACGCGCGCACACACAGACACCTCGCACCCGTGCCCGTGCTCGGGCCTGGTGATGACGCGCGTGCAGCTTTCCGCGATGCCTTTGTCGTCCAACCCCTCCCCCCTCTCTCCCCCTGGTTTTTTAAAGGACGAGTCTTATCGTTCTTAAAGGACAGGTGAACAAGGTTTTTTTTTTTTTTGGTCATACACGGTACCGACCTTGATGGAGTAAATCTGCAATTATGTAAACTGTTCAAAGCCATTTTTTAAAACCTTTTTTTCAAGCCTTCCCCAAATAACGTGCCTCTTTGTAAATCCAAGCAAATTTGCGACTATAATTGAAGCCCGCGCTAGCTAAACCCTCCCCGATATTCTCGGGAGGGTTTCAGTTTTTTACCTTCCGCTCTCGGTGGTCAACGTTCTCAACATTCCCGAATTAAGACAACTTTTCATCCCCATACCTGGCGCCTGTATCCGCGTTGGTAGTCAAGCACGCACAGACTGTTGCTTGTGGGCTAACAGTCAAATGAAGTCTCGAAAACCAATCGTAACGCAGCCTGATGCGACGCCAGCGTGTAGTGACGGATTTTGTGTATATATTCAGTAATACACTTTTTTTTCAAACAGACTTTGTCTTCCTACTTGAATGCGAGAAACTCAGTGAGGCTGATTTGTTTTCGGCGGTGGAATCCCACACCCCCTGTGGTGGTTTCTTGAGAAACTCCATATTTCTGAGGGCTCAAGGCTCGCAAGTACGTGTGGGCCCATTACCGGCACACACCGGTCACTCCGCACCACGATGTAAGCACAGCGGACGTAGCTACACTTCCCCCACACCACACATACTGTACCTTGTAAGCTACGTGTAGCACATTAGCCTTGAACATGGCTCTTGCTCGGGGGTGCCTCTGTAGGTACATAATCATACTCTCAGGAAGTAGAGAGAGTTGTGCGAACAGCGGATTCCATACATTATGCATCAACGGGGGGGCAGGGGGGGGGGGGGGGGGGGGGGTCTCCAAGGCAGGGGTGAAAACAATCAAAAATGGAGTATGACGCGTTCACAGGCCTGGGCCTCCAACAGAATACTGACTCGAGCCTTTTCCTCTCGGCGTGGCTTGGAGAGAGAGAGAGAGAGAGAGAGAGAGAGAGAGAGAGAGAGAGAGAAAGAGAGAGAGAGAGAGAGAGAGAGAGGGGACTCGCTGGGTGTGGAGACAGATGGGCAGCACAGATTGCTGACATTAGGCCGCTCCTGATCTAGATCATGATTCCTCATCAAGCTAATCATTCATCAGAGAGAGTCCATCTTGGAATTTTAATTTTTTTTTCTTTTTTTTTTTCCGGCGGAGGGCAAGCTGTGCGACAGCCTTACACACTGGGCCCCGTGTGAGGAGGAGCCCTCCTGTGAGTCCTCCACGAGATGGACACCATAGTCGGGTCGTTTTTTAAAGGAACGCTGAGCTGTTGCCCATGAAAACACATTTGCAGGGAATTTGGGTGGGATTCCTAGTGTTGTTAAATCGACCATCTTGTGTTATTATAAAGTATTACGACTGAAATAATCTGGGATCCAGCAAGTCCTACTGTGTGTGTTATAGCAGAGCTTCTGAGGGGAGAAGGGCACAGATTCTGGACCAGAAACCTTGAAACTGTAGCCAGAGTAGTCAAGTGGACGGCCCTGAGAGTGCAGTCATGTATTTCTACAGTGGCACAGTCCCACAATGGTGTGGATTAGAGCCCTTTTACAGACGCTCTCTTATTGTTTACTGGTGCTAGCCGACTGCGTGTTTGCCGTTAATAGCCAATTACGTGTTTACAGAGATCCCCGCTTTCAGCCTCACCATGGGTCGAAAACCAAACACCAAGCCAAAGAAAAATAAGCGCCCCCCAATTCGACTCGATTTCCGGCACCTGCGATTTGTTAGACCGCGTCTTAAGATTAGCTCGTAAAATGTCGGCGGCTGTCTGGGCTGTCTCGTGCGTTCACGTCGATGAATCCGAGGCGTTATAATGCTAATAATTAGGCGGTCAATCGGCTTTTTTTTTTTTTTTTCCACCTCCACAACTGCGGCGCGAGAACAAAGTCTGCATTGTACGCGCGGGAGGAGACGCAGACGCGGCGGCGTGGAAGCGATCGGAGAGGACACCCTCCTCCGTGCTCCCGCGCCGACTCACCGGTGCTGTTAATTTTATGACTCGGGGAGTGGTGAACTTTGCCGCTGCTGTTGTTCCCATCAAACATTCATCCGAAGAGCAAACGCCTGCGTGTGTCTGTGTGTGTGTGTCCGTGTGTGTGTGTCTGTGTTGTGTGTGTATATGTGTGTGTTTGTGTGTTGTGTGTGTGTGTCTGTGTGTATGTGGTTGTGTGTGTCTGTGTGTGTGTCTGTCTGTGTGTATGTCTGTGTGTGTGTCTGTCTGTGTGTATGTCTGTGTGTGTGTGTCTGTGTATGTCTGTGTGTGTGTGTGTGTCTGTGTATGTCTGTGTGTGTGTGTCTGTGCGTGTCTGTGTCTGTGTGTGTTTATGTTTGTGTGTCTGTTGTGTGTGTGTTTGTGTGTCTGTGTGTGTGCGCGTCGCCGTCAGACATCACCGGATGCGCGTCATCAGGAGACGGGAGAGCATTGACTCAGGGTGGCCGCAGAATCCCTCGGATTGTTTCAGGGAGGGAAAAAAGCGGCGAGCGGCGAGGTGGCGAGGCCCGCCCGTAACGCCCGTTCGTGGCGCGTTTTGCGCGTGACTGCGTAATGCACGGCGGTACTGAGACGGAGCAGACGCAGGAAGTGGCGGGTGGCTGTCGCCGCGGATTAGCTGGCGCGGTCTTAATGGAACAACGGATACAATATTGATTTCAATTTGTAACCCCCGGTACGACGGCTGATGATGAGGTCGAAACTCATCAGAATATTTAAACGGGTGATGATGATAACAGCAGCGTTGATTTGTCCGACGAGCTAAGTGTGAGCCCGTCTGATTTGCTATTGTTGCTCTTTGTGCAGGAAATTGTGTCTCATTTAAGATGTTATATTTATCAATTATTATTATCATTTGTTATTAGTATGAACGTTATCTTATTTATTGTTCATCAGGGACTGGTCATTTTTCGGACTGGGGAGGAATGGAATAGAAATCTCCAAAACATGTATACTGATAAATTGATTGCACATACAGTAGCACTTACCATCAGACTATGACATCATAGATTATGTATTGACAGACCTAACAGCACTGTGATCTATTGTCCGTGGCAGGGGTCAATACTCCAGTCAGGACTCCGCTGTCCCTGTGATCTGATTATACCTGACCTTTAACCCTAATCTGTTTGCTTGAACTACGACAGCCGTTATCGGTCCGATCGCTGGCTAAAGGGAACGATCCATAACAAAAGACGTCTCGGGTTCGGGGCGAACGATGACCGCCCCTCGATCGCCCCTTCCGTCCGAGTCGGCGATACGCGCGCCCCTCCGGACCGGTCGCGAATGAAGGGCCCTCAGTCGGCGCCGTGGCGTCCTCTCTCTCTGCCCCACGCTGAGAATCACGGGCCCTCATTTCATGTGGCGTTTCACCAACCAACGGCAGGGGGACGCCGAGAAATGTGTGTGTGTCCGCCCCCCCCCCCCGCACCCACCGCCCGCCGCCGCCAGACACACACACACACACACATGATCGAAGCCGGCAACGCACAAAAAACACCGCGGGGTAAATTGGATTTGAGTAATGGCTCAACCCTGTCACCTGAGAAAGCAGAAACGATGTACCAAAGAGCACCAGGGATTTTTTTTTTTTTTTTTTTTTTTTTTTTCGTCCTTCTTCCCCCAGCGAGTGCAGCCGAGTGGAGCGGAGTGCTCTAGTCAGAAGGGGGCTGCTGGCTGCTGAGTGATTTAGTTGGGTATTTGTCAGTAGCCCTGTAGCCGCGGGCTTATGGAGAGAACCGCGCTGTGTGTTGTTCTGTAGCGCCGCGGCCATGATTAATTAGGTGCCGCAGCCGCGCGGTAGCTCTCTCTACGAAGCCATGATTTTCTCGAAGGGGGGTGAGGGGCATATAAAAAATGAGCTGAAATGTTAGGAGAAGGTGATGTGGTTTTGGCGGTCGGGGTGGGTGTGGTGGGATGCAGCACAGCACATAACCGTGTATCAAAATCCCCCCCAAATATGGTAAATATGTTGGGCAATGGGAGCTGCCGCACTGTTGAAAGAGCTTGAAAGCCTTTGGACTTTTAGTGTGTGTGTGTGCTGCTGAATTGTCATCAAGTCCTTTTGCGTACCTCCTCATCACACGCTACCACGGTAACAGACGGATAAATGCGCACGCCGTGGACTGAGCAAAGACTGCCCAGTGCCCCCCTTCACACACACACACACACACAATTGTTCCTGCAGGACCAGCATGGCCAGTGGGAAACAGTGGAAAGAAACAGTCATCAATTCTGTTTATGCTCCCTGTGTGTTTATTTAGCAAACTCAAACTCCCACAAAGCATCAATGGAAAAAAAAAAAACATCACAATACACAACATGGACATCAAAACATGGACACTACAAAGCGACGAACAACAAAACAAAAACAAAAAAAACCAAGCCATACTATATTTACCGAACGACGTTTCAATATTTATTTTAAATGGCGTACACATTTTGTATTGTACTTTTAAATGTGTTTATTTCAGCGATAAATCCCCACGCGCTCCTTCCTGCCGAGCCACGGCTTGCAAAAACCCTGCCGCTAACCCTACTTCTACTGTGGTGGTGGTGTCGCCGTGCATACGTGCAAGCTGCACACTCTATAGGCGCGCTTTCCATTGATCGTTCCCTCACGCTGTGGATGGAAACAATGGAATCCTCTCAAACCCCATCGATAAACCTTTTGTCACATGTAACCACTCCCCCACCCCCTCGGCACACGCTGAAGAGCCCAGCTTTTAACCTGCACTGTACGGGTCCACACATTAGCCACACGGCATGCGGGCCTGACCGTCCACCCTGCTCCTCCTCCACCCTGATCCCCACGCGAGTCCCACGGATCAGCCTGCATACAGATCAGACCTGACGTTTGGTGTTTGCTTTTCCCTCTGCTGCCATTGACGGCGCGCGCGCGCTGACCGCTAATGAGGACAGCAGGTCCGCGGGCTGGAGACCGTGGCTCCCGCCAGGCTCAGCGCCCCCCCCCCCCCCCCCCCCGGACAAACAGAATATGAGATGAAAGGGAATTTCTGCCTGCTCTCGGTTCTGGACGTGGGGGACTTTGTCCAGCGTGGGGAGGGGAAGGGAGGGGAGTTTGGTGAGGAACGACCATAACGCTAACCTATTTCTGTCTGAGCCTTTTACTATTCAATCATTTACCAGACGCTTATATCCAAAATTGTTCAAATTAATACAGGTATAGGTGGTTATGGGCGGGAGTAGCTCAGTGGGTATAGCGGGTGGACAGAGCGGGTCGTCCACTCACCGTAGGGTCGGCGGTTCGATCCCCTTGATCCCCCTCCTCCTCTTACTCTCCACATGTCGAACCCCACAAGTGTACTGATTGTAAGTCGCTTTGGACAAAAGTGTCTGCTAAATGCCCCTCTACCCTTATAGGCCAAGTAGCGGATATCGGTGATATTGCTCAAATTTCATCTCCAGGTAAATTGTGGCCACGGGGGACTCGAGCCCGGCACCTTTCGGCTGGGCGCCAGGACCACCACTTACACTCCGAACCTGTCGCTCCGGCCCAGAGAATAATCACTCGGTTCTCGAGTCGGAGAGCGACGAGCGGGGAAATAGCTGAGCTAACAATTACACTTCCAGCATCCAGCGGTAGAGCTTGAGCCCCGTATCACTTTCTCCATCAAGGGCCCCTATCCCGTATGACACGCCCCCTCCCCCTTTCCACCCCTCAGCCAGCCCCATTCTGATCAAGTAGGGCTGGTTTAGAAGCTGGTGAAGTGGTTGCAATTTTCATATAACAGTGAGGAAATGGGAGGCGGGCTCTTCAGATGCTATCACCGACTGGGTTATTAAGTATAGTGGCACTTGAGAGGGGGAGAAAAAAAAAAAAGACACATGATTAATTTTTCAACGGAGGGCCGACACAAGTAAGGCAGTTATATAAGATGTATTTATGTCTGGCGTTGTAACTTTGTCAGCTCGCTGCTGATGCAGGATATCGTTGAGGTCTGAAAGAACAGATCTGGGTTCCTTGTTTGGCCTTGTGAAAAATAAGCGGTCGGTTTGACCTTTTTGAAGCAATCTTCAGCGAAAACTAAAAAAAGTCCAAATGCACCCAATGATTTGTTAAATGTTCTTGTACATTGTACATGCGCGCACCGGAATAGATTTTGACATTGCTAAGGACAAAAACCAGTTATGTCCAGGGGCTTGTCAAGTTTTATTATCAAGCGTTCTATCATCATCAACAATTGGGACAACTGAGTCACCCCCTATTGATCGACAGATATCTACCATGCCTCTCTAAAAAAACAGATCATTGTGTTTGCTATGAAAAGAAACAGAAGTGCACAACTAATTCAGACTAGTAGAGCCCGTACAATAACCAACTACTGATAGGCCACCAGAGTCTTCTTCATCATCACTGCCTGGTCATAATCAGCTCCGGAAACACAAAGCTAATGGAGGGCAGAAACTCTCTGCTGTATTCCTTTATTGCTTTAGAAGAACCAGCCTTCTAATCCAATTATGGTCACACAGGCTCGAGGAATCTATCCCAAAACCATCATTTTGTTGGACCATCCTGTTTGGGGTCAGTGTCGTTTGAGTTTCTAACACCTCAGTGTCGTGACTTAGCTGCCCCCCCGTTGCATTATTCCATCACTCGGTTGAACATGATATGCATGGCCGTGTTCCGATATCCATACTTCATGAGTGCACTTAAAAGAAGTACACTATCCGTACTCAGTAAGTGCGTGGATTTTCAGATGTTAGTGTTGTTCCAAATGGTGCACTTACCGGAAATGACTATCAGCCGCGTCACCCGCCAAACACATGTGAATCCATTACGCCCTGTGACGTCTGGCTATTTTCGAACTGAGCGTGGCTCAGTCTGGCTCTGCCTCTTCTGCTACGTAGCTAAGATGGCTGCAGTTTAGTATGGAAAGTGTACACCATTGCATACTATGCGTAGCCTACTAACCGTTTGAAGTACACTTCTTTTCGCCACGATCGTAATCGCAACACCCTATGTACTCAAACTAAGTATAGTAAGTACAGTACGTATGGATATCGGAACACGGCCCTGGTCTTTGGGTTTGGTGTGCATGCTTGTGGCCTGTGTAACGTCTGTGGCTCACCATCCCCATTGAAATGACCAAAACGGACAATGTATTAAAATTAACATAGATTAAATAAATATCCAGAATGAACCACAACTGATAAGCTCAGACCAGAGAATAGAAAAAAAAAAACTGAAATTGCTTGTTTAATTGTGGCACATTTTTATTTAGAAGAGCAGCCTACCAAAATGTGTGAACATGGACATATGCATTAGTACAATGGACCAAACCCTTACTAAAGCCAGCTCTGTGTAACTTTTTCAACACAGCCATCATTTTTGTTTAAAACCATCCTCATCCAGCATGCTCCCACACAGAGAGCCACCAGGGACGTTTCACATGCAGTTGTCTGAGTGTAGCTATAATGTTGCTCCCCGTTGTAGCGTGTAGTCACACCGGAGCCTCAGAAAACCACTCTGTGGTTGTTTGTCCATCCATAATTCAACCGATGTGGTTTTCGCAGCTTACTTGGATAAGCAACAATCATCAAGAGGACGAAACACATTTTCTCTATTAGACAACACGTTTGTTTTTATTTTGTCAAGGCCAAGGATCAGCGTTATAAAAGGCCAACATTTTCCCCTGCCCGATGCCAAATCAATCTGAATTAGGAAGAAGTAACTGAGGCTGAAAGTCTTATTTACCTTTCGGTGTTGAGTTTATAAATGCTAATGTCATTAAGACGAGATTGTATCGGAGACAGGAAGTGATGGTATGAATATGAATTTGAGTTGCGTCATCGTGAACAGTAGCTTTAGAACGAGTGTGGTAGATAGATTGTGGTTTATTAGGTCTATGGGCTGGTGTGAGTCAGCCTACGGTCACTTGTGACATTCACTTTTATGGACTGCCTTGGACTGGTGAGAACATGGCTTCTGTGGAACGAATCAAGTGTCAGCTTTATAAGCATAGCTTATCAAAAAGAAGACGTACTCATCATTATTTCAATGTTTTCGCAGCGTTAAAGAGAGCAATTACAAGGGCAAGTTCAGCCATAAATGTCAGTAAACTTTCAATTCTAAACCAGGAAAGAAAGAAAGGGTTTTGGAGTTGACTTAGCACACAGTTTTGTGACAGGGGGGGAATTAAAGTGCTGTGAAGTTCTGCTTGTTCTGTTATAATTGATCTTTTTTAATCCTTGTTCTTTGCCTTAACTGGACATTGCTTTTTCCTGCCTCTATGATTATCACAGAGTGCTGCCATTGTAATGTATACCCCATGCCTCGACTTAAAAATGCCAACAAACAGACTTAAAGAAAAGTGCAGTAAAAGGCACTTTTTACTCTCAATAGAAACCATGGAAGTTGAAGTGAGACTTTAAAAATGCCTGTTTCATTACTTTCTCTATTATTAAGTATGTTTTCCGTCTATCCAGACCAAGGTGTCTACTGATTGAAACTAATGATAACAGGGTCCACATTCATCATTAGCAAATAGCTCAAGCGCATTACCATTAGCTACTATTACTATGTAACTCATGGGTATTTATTTTTTGGGTACATGTCGTTAGGAGCATCATTCCATGTATTTTTGGATTTGGACACAAAATGCGTAACACCGTAATTACTGTGTGCTTTGGAAAGCCATTCCGTCGCAATTTGAACCTAAAACCCTTTGTGTTAGCCTTGGCCCCTCTCAGGAATGTAAGAACTCTCTCCCTTCACCCACCTTGCTCTACGCTCCCTAGACTTTCTGCTCACAACTTTATTGGATTTTTTTTCCTCCCACCGTATATGTTTCCTGCCATTCAATGTGGAAACTGTCATATCTGCCCTCAGTGATAAATTGCAGAGTCTGCCAATACGGTGGATTCCACCTCAATCTCTTTAGCAGCGAGTGAGGTTGCCGGAGGCATGCGATCACAATGTAGTTTTATGCAAACAGAAATATTTTATTCATACACTCAAGTCAAGCCCTTTTTTATTTTTTCTCTCCCGCTGTAAATGGTTTGAAGGAAGCATGTCGGGAAATATATTCACCCGCTTTCAGTTTTTTTTCTAAATCAGTCAACTATTTATGTCGCAGAGAAAGACTCAGGTCATGTGGGCCCCGAATTAGCATTCAAACATTTCAAATTCAAATGTTACACGCTAAACGGGAGATGACGGAGAATTAAGCTAATGACTAAATAATTTGAATCGTTAATTGAATTCATTAATTATTCAAGTTAATTGAGTCACGTCTCATTTTGTTTTTATAACCCAGAATGTTTTAAGATTGCCACCGTCACAATAGACTCCCAAGTCTGACTGTAAGCAAATCTTCTGTGACTAAATGAAAATATACATGTAGTTGAGAGAGAGAGAGAGAGAGAGAGAGAGAGAGAGAGAGAGAGAGAGAGAGAGAGAGAGAGAGAGAGAGAGAGAGAAAAGAGAGAAAAGAGAGATTTGAATACATATGCATATGTTTTCTTACAGGAGTCGGATTGATAAAAATTTGTGATCGGTCATCAGTTATCCATGCAGATTGTGCACTCTGTTATCTAAAGTATATGTAAATCTACTTGAATCTGGTAATGGACAGCGGCACTGTGGCACATCCCTCGGCATAGAAATCCCACTCCAGCCTTTTTGAATTGTCATAGGGGAAAATGGGAAGGTGCCTATTTTTCAATTTCTTACTTATCTCTGAGGCAAAAGGCTGCACATGGTGGGTGAAATGTCATTCTTGACAAACACACAAACAAAATATTTAATGTGTGAATAAACCGGGAGTAAAACTGACTCTCCTCTTCCTTCTCCCATGCTCCGGCTCTCTTTTTTGTCCAAAAATCCAGTCTGCTCAGAGCTGAATGTTAACTAATTATTTTTTGTTATCTCTCCCGCAGTGGCCAGAGGCCCTATCAGACTTATATGCATGCAGCACAGATAAGACCTTATTGGCAGAGAGAGAGGCGGACCATTTTTAATCATAAATACAGGCAGGGCTCTGCTCATCAAAGTACCACTGTCTGTAGTTTGTCTAATCTGCTCCTCTTGCCTAACTCAACCTCTTTACCCTTTTGCCTTTCTTTGCCCAGCAAGCTTTTATGTCCTCCATTTTCTGTCTCATTCCTTCTGCGTTTATTGTAAGTGTTTTTGTGTGTGTGTGTGTGTGCTTACTTTAGAGGGTCTGTGTGTGTGGGTGTGTGTGTGTGTGTGTGTGTCTGTGTGTGTGTGTGACTTGATGGACTCCCAGGCTAGGGTTTGTCAGCCCATCCTATTAAGATGGCCGATGCTGGCGTCTAATCAGAGCGTGCGGTAACGGGGGGGCTGAGACGAGATGTACGTCCCAGACCGTGGGCTGTGAGGGGGAACACAACACATTACGGTTCGATCGTGTAGCGCAGCGTGGGATCGAACCCACGACACACACAAGATGACACGACAACACTCTGGTGGTGCTTCAGAACCAGCCAGGGGCAGGGGGGGGGGGGGGGGGGGGTCTTGGTGCTGGAATGAAGAAGGAATGAAAGGTGCGCCACTATAGTGGCCGTGTTTGGTGCTGCCTGTCGGTCCGACTCACCACTGCATGTTGAGAATGCCGTGGCATGTAGAGGTTCTCACCGTGATCCTTTCAGCTGCTCTCTAGGTTCCAGTTCCAAGATGCAATCTGCCTATTTATTTACAATAGGAGATGGCATGAATCAAGTTTGGACTTTGAAAACTAGATAAAGCACAGATAGACAAAGCGTGTCGAGTTAAATAGCGCAACTCGACTGAACGTCATTACCTCTTGCATCTCGACGCTCCGTCACGTGCATTTGCATTGCATATTTTTGCGTGGCGTGTCAACGCGCGTGTCCACCAGTAAAAATCCATCTACAAATGAAGCGGTTTCATTTGGCATAATTCATTAAGCATAATTCATGTCGTTTTTAGTGTTGACATCAATAACTACTAGCTCCTGTAACGCACAGCCATGCGTGTTTTGCTTATCCACGCTGCACTGCACTGTTCTGCTGATGTGAGATGAAAAGAGTTGTGATTCCTGCCGAATGGACCCAGAACTGGATCCAGTCTGAATACTCCAGAACTCAACCATAATGCTAAATGGTAATTGCACTGAGTCAATGTCACCTAATGATGCTTGAATCAACGTAATTGCCAACTCTTTCTGCCGAGCGCCGTCCTGGCTCTGACTGCAAATGAGATGCAGCCCCCCAACTTTTAATTTGCTCCCGCCAACCCCGAAAAAGGACTTAATTTTTTTTTTTTTTTTTTTTTCTGAGGCCCGCATTATGTAAGTGAAGACATATCTGCCTCTGACTGAATGCATAATCAAGACTCTGGATGCTTGAGTGGCTGACGGGGTATGTCGGTGAAGGTGGGCTGATTAGGAGGCCTCTTGTGTACGGCCGCGCCACCCACGGCTCGATCTGAATGGTGCTAAACATGTCATGGATGCCGCATGAAGACTTGTCAATATGGCATTGTGCTGCAGCGCTGCCGGGAGGGAGAGAGAGGGATGAGAGAGAGAGAGAGAGAGAGAGAGAGAGAGAGAGAGAGAGAGCAGAGAGAGAGAGAGAGCAGAGAGAGAGAGAGAGAGAGAGAGAGAGAGACACGTGCATGCTTGAGATTGAAGGTTGCATGACAAAACGTCAGTCAACCATTGTACACGGTCAGTCAGCCAACCTCAAATTGTTAAGTATTATCGGGGTTGGCCTACTTTTGTGTAGTGGGCTGGAAAATCTAGCTTAGAGACATTGCTCGATAAATGATTTTCTCCTTCGTTTGGAATAAATAGACCTGTGTTGTCTTTTCTGTTGTAGTTTTGTATTTTTTTTTTATTGTCCTATTTTATATCAAGGCATCAGTATTGAGGATTGGATTGGAAGCACGGCTCTCTACACCTGTCATGGTCCTGACTTTGGACCATGAATACCAACAATATCCCATATATACTGTATATATACCTATTATAGGAAAACACACTCAACAGCCAATATCAGTAGACACAGCACAGGTCTTCTGTTTTACGTTCAGGGTTATGTTCTGTCCATTTTCTCAGAATGACCAGTTTGTGTTTTACGCAGAAACATAACCCACATGCACCAAAGTTTCAGCTCATCCTGCAGAAAATGCGGGGTCATCCATTGGTCTGGCTGTGACTCCGGCCCCTGGCTCGGTGGTTTGCCACACCTGAACAGCCTCCCATGTTTTAGGCCTGAGTGGCTCCAACATCCCCTCCCTTTGCCCCTTCCCCCCCCCCCCCCCCCCACACATAGCTAACAGCGCTGCATTCTTGATACTCATATCTGCATTTAATTGACGGCATATTAAATATTAACGTCTTCATGTGTTTGATGATGTGTGATGATCACGGCATACATTCAAGTGCCGTAGACTGTGTCAAACACGCCTGGGACGGCTGAGGAGTAGGTTAATATACACAGTATGGCCAGAGTGTGGCCTATGATCTGAAACATGAAATATTTAACAGTTGGTGAAATATTGATGCTGCCCCAGGGGCGTTGGCAAAGACTATTTTTATGGGCCTATTGTTATGGTCTAATATTTAGGACACTCCTGGCTGTAAGGTGAATTTCTGAGAGGCAATGTGAGATGTTCGCAGGAGGGATTGTATGTGGCACAAAATGGTGAAATAAGAAAGCGGAGGACATTCTGAGTGGGCATAGTTAATATTTTACATTTTTTTTGTGTCAGTGTCTTTCACTTGGATTGCACTGTTGAGTGCTCTGCCAAAGTAAGGGCCCTGTGGTTTAGCATGGTTACATTTTTTCCGACTCCAACGGCAGGCTCAATAAACAGGACATCGAAATGATGGTCACATTTTTAAGGAAGTCAATTTTATTTTGAGTAGGCAAGCGAGAATGAAGTCAGAATATTTCGGAAAATATTAACTATATGTATGTAACTCAATTTTGCATGGACCTTTAGCACAGCAAATAGTCGTGGAATATGAGTCATATTCCACGACTAAAATAATCAAAATAAATGATTAAAAAAAAAAGTAAACACATACATTCATGCATGTACAAACTTTCTCCCAAATGAGTAACCAAAACTAAATCCAAAGAAAGACAGTCAGTATGTTTTAGCCAAATTGGAGGGAAAATGCTTCTAAATAATGTCAGCAGCCATCGGTGGGCCCATATTTCCCAGTGATCTGATAATCATTTGCTTTGAAAGCCTTCTTAAGGTCTTCATATTTCCTCCACCGGGCAATGTGTAGAGTATGAACTCTTGCTCACCTTTCTGTTTATCACTTCGAAAAAAAACAACGCCATTCACAGGCACGGCGGGGGCCAGAAAACACACACACACAGACACACACACACACAGACACACACACACGCACACACACACACACACACGCACACACACACGCACGCACGCACGCACGCACGCACACGCACACACACACACACACACATGCTCACACACACATGCTCACACACGCACACACACACACACACACACACATGCACACACACACACACACACACACACACACACAGACACACGCGCGCTCTGCAAATACTTTGCCCCTCTCCTCCCTGCCCATCCGAGGTTCCTGTGGATCTGCAGGAATCGGTAATGACACGATCCATCTCCAAGCCATTTTCAATTCGGCTGTGGGAAATGAGATAGGACGGTAATGGAATCTCATTGATCTGAGTTTGCTCGCATGTTTATGGCCTGTAGGAGTGGAAGTCATTCCACAACAGCTTTTTAGTTTTTCCGTTTCATTTTCCCCAACATTAGGGCTCATTTGTTCATCATTCTGTGTTCACGTCACCCAGTGAAAATCGAATGATAAATAAATGCATTAATTCAATACAAATTGAAATCAAAACAAATTCACTATGGTTAGCATACATAATTTATTTACTATTATAGCACAGGCGTTTTTTTGTCCATTCAATGTTTTGGGTTCACAGAAAAGATGGATGCATGTTAATTTAGAGCCATGATACGACGTAAGAACTTTGAAAAGTGTGATAACACCAAAGCACACGGAACACCTTTTTTGCCCGGTTCCCAAAGTGCAGATGCCTTTTGGCTTGAGACCCATCACATCTCCCTCACCAGTTGTTGACATGTCTAGACAGGGAAGCTTTGATGGCCCCTCATAAGCACTTGACCCTGCCCGTCTCAACGCTTCCAAGTGTCTGAAATCCGGACGAAGGAAGCTTTTTGAAATTGAATTGAATTGAATTGACTTGAATTGACCCCCCCCCCCCCCCCCCCCCCCCAGCAGGGTTGGACTGGGAACGTACTGAAGAGGGTCCATTCATATTCTGGGAATCTCACACCCCGCTAACGCTATAGTCAGAACTTCTGGGTGGAGGCTGCACAGCGCCCGGGCCAGAAAACTAAAATTGCGAGGGGACGGAGTGCTGCAGTAATATTATACAGTAACATTTTCCTTTCTGCTACTCCCAGGAAGACCCCTTTTAAAGGTTTAAAGTGAAAACCAGTTCACTTCTTGACAGGATGTCAGTTGATGTTTTTTTTCCATGACCTGACCCCTTCGGTCGCGGCACTGCCCCGAAGATGGTGATTCCGCTCGCGGGTAATTGGTTCAGAGCGGTTCTCCAACGGAACCGCTCAAACAGCCGGACCCGGTATTTAAAATGCTCGAGACCCACTCCACATAACCAACCTTCCAGCCCCCCCCCCCCCCCCCCACCCCAAACATTTGGGTCGTTGTACTGTGTCAAGCAAACATTCGGTTCTAATTATATACATACAGTTTGTTATTATAGACGAAGGAAAAAGATGACATGCCAACATGTGATTACAATAGAAAGTGATTTTGTAAGAAAGCTACGCTTTGCTCTAGCTAGCATTTTCTTAAAATGTCGGAACCTATATGAGCTCTGTTTTTTTTTATGCACACCTGACGTGGATTACTCTGTAAAACGCGCGGTACACACAAAATGACTGGACGGTCGTGATTTTCCATAACATTTGTCTGTAACGTTCGCTACCGGGGAGTTGAGACTATTGCTTTCGGTGTCGCGCGCCTCGTGCCGGACGGTTCGAGCTCCGCCTCATCTCCCCGTACCTTCGTACCTTCGTGTACCTTCGTCTCTCGGATCCCCCTCCGACCCCCACTCTGACCCCCCCCCCGCCCCTACCGGTGGCGGGCTCCTCGCTCTCGACTATTCGACAGGCCGCGGCGTAATCACATTCCAACGGGCAATTCCCGGCAAATGTCCGCCCCGTCTCCGCGTCGGGGCGTGAATATGATTCCGCTGACGGCGTGATACCTTCGACAGCGGCGGCGGCGGCGGCGGCGGCCTCCTGACTGTTCCTGTACATCACAAAGCATCAAGTGAGGTGTGAAATTAACCGACGCAATGACATGTCCAGATTGTTTCCTGTACGGAAAAACAGTAGAGAGAAATTGGTTTACATTCAACTGAGCAGGAGGGGTGTGTATGTGGTGTAAACAACCATGAAGAGTGTGTGTGTGTGTGTGTGTGTGTGTGTGTGTGCGTGCGTGTGTGCGTGCGTACGTGTGTGTGTGTGTCTGTGCCTGTGTGTGTGTGTGTGTGTGTGTCTGTGTGTGTGCGTGCATGCGTGTGTGCATGGGCAATGTTCTTCCAGAGCATAACGGCAGTCACATAGAATGTGCCCATGACAGTGGAAATATGTGGAACTGTCTCTGTGAGGCCTTATCTCATTGGTCCTTTACAATTAATGGAGTAAGGGAGGATAAAAGGCCAGCTATTGTTTCAATCTTCCTTTTGTTGTGTTGGCAGTAGAGAGGAAGTGCGTGTGGTAGGAAGGGCTTGTGTGTGTGTGTTTGAAAGTGTGTGCATGTGTGTGTGTGTGTGTGTGTGTGTGTGTGTGTGTGTGTGTGTGTGTGTGTGTGTTTGTAAGTGTGTGTGTGTCTGTGTGTGTGTGTGTGTGTGTGTGTGTGTGTGTGTGTGTGCATACACTATAACTTGGCCTAGCTTTTTACCAGCGTTGTTGGAATGGTAATTTGAGATCAAAGCTGTTATATGCAACCCCGCGTTGGCCTTTATTGCATTAACGCCACCCTGGTGTTGCTGTAAACGTACATTCATGTGGTTTCATCTGCGTTCAAACATTGCGTGAAACAGTGAGCGTGATAGCACCTGGATTTTTTATACACCTCACATTCGGTCCCATACATACAGTAAAGCAAGAAAATCTCCTGAGAAAAACATCATTTTTTATTTCCCTTATCAGCCGGCACATTTTTTTTTTCTTCCAACTGACTTCATATTTAAAATCTATCTTACTCCCCGTTTTATACAAATGTTTTATCGAACGCTCCCTTGGCAAAATGCGCGGGAGATAAACGGCAGAGCCCGGGCCCACAGCTCCGACGGTCGGTGAACAGTATTATCTCACGCGCGGTGGTATTAACCTCATGCCGGAGGCAGCCGTCGAGGCTAACGCGACAACAGCGCTAACTTTTTGGCAGTTAATCAGATCACCCCCCCCCCCCCCCCCCCCCCCACAGACAGTTTGTTGGTAGCACTTGACAGGACGTCACTCTGAACGCGGGCGTGACGTTTTTTTGTGACGCGGTTGACACCTTAACGTCTGTCTCCATGGCGACGGTTGCCGGCCGTTTACTCCGTTGGGTTTGTTTTGTCGATGTTGTTGTTGTTGTTGTTGTTGATGATGCCGGCGCCGCTCCGTTTGGCTGTTGTGATTTGGCGGGGCTGATTTTGCGTTGGTAATTGCGTTGGTCTGTTATTATCGGCATGCTGTCTTCTCCTCGTCGCTCTCTGGTTGTTTACTCGGAGTATAGAAATGGCGCGTGTGTTTGTATATCTGCTAACACTTTACAATAAGGATACGATAATGTAAAACCATGAGTTAACATTTTCACATGCAGTTATACTCACAATTAACTAACACTTAATTAACTAGTTAACAAATGGTTTATTAATTATTCATTACTGGAGTTTGTGTTAACTGAGGTATTCATTTGTACATTATTAAATAGGGTTAGGGTTAACCCTAACCCTATTAAGACCTAAAACCTTATTAACCCTACCCTACCCTGCCAACCCTAGTTAACTGTTAACAAACTCTTTACTGTAATATTAACTGTTAGTTAATATAAGTTTATTCTTATTATTGAATTAACTGATGTTAATTCAATTTAATGGTTAATGGCACTGCCCTTGTAAAGTGTTACCAGATATCTTTATTTAATGGGTGAGTTTGTTGGTGACTAATACGTTTAGTTATTTTTTGTGAAACATGTGCAAATGATGAAACTCAATAGCAAGTATCATTCAAAGGCTCGTTGGAATTTAGGAGTGCTCTTTATGTGGGGAGCAATCCAGTCATCAATTGTTTATAGCTGAACAGGCCGGTGATTCCCAGGTCTGTTTCCCCCTCTGACCTATTGACCCAGACATTTGTATATCACAAAAAAAGTGTAATTTCACCATATCTCTGAGCATCACTGCATTATTTATTGTGACCAGAATTGTAGCACCTCAATACTTCTTTGGCAGACCCCCAGTATAAATCTCTTAAGATATGACTTTCTCAAAAGCTTGATGACGCTTACAATGATGAAATATATATTCAATAGCATTCGATCAATTTAAAAGTAATCTCTATTCTAATTATATCCGTTATCATCATAAGACATGGTATTGATAATATTAAAGACAGCGTGAAACATCATTCAGAGTGCATTTTACTCACAACATGATGTGTTTTTCTAGTGCACAGTGCAAATGTGCTACTGGCATTTCAGGCCTAATATTAGGGTTCGGATTGCGTGAACCCTTCAGAATTTGGTACAAAAGTGACAAAACACACAGTTAGCACGTGGCAGGCTTCCTTGATTAAAACGTTAAGCCTGGATGTAAAATAACTTATTACATATTTTCTTTTTTCAATTAGAACAGGTAAATGGCTGTTGAAGTAAGCTAACAAGGTACAAAAAAGTCAATTTTCACTTCATGATGTCTTTAAGGGTAACTACCTCTTTATATACAGCCAAATTGAATCTTAGACATATCCAACATTTGCCAGAGCTGCATTGTCAGAGTCTATGTGAAGCAGTTAGCGGCGTTAAAATATTGATCCTGTCTTGTTAAAGTGCTAAAGGTTAATGTGTATCCATTGATCTGCATAGAGCTCTGTTTCTTAACTCTGTTGTGGCGTTCGATAAAGCCCTCTGGATACTGTTTACACCCTACTTCTCACACGGGTTTAACAGCCTTATCCTGCTGTGCTCTCACGCTGCAAGCGATGTCCATGTTTTCTTTACACAACAACCCAAACCACGCAGGGAAATCAAGTATTCACTTACCATTATTGTTTATTGTGAGGATTAGGGAGACGAAGGCAAAGTCCGTCTGAAAGATTTTACGTTGCAATCTCAATTTCCGCAGTCTACCCGTAGGACTGCCTGAGCAATTTGCCTAACCTCTAACCTTCTCCAGCCGAGCGATTTTGGATTAGAAGCCCAATGTCTACGGCCTGTCTATAGGCATCCTTAAGCAAGATGGCCGACCCCTGACCTTCTCCTTATCTCTACCTCCTGTGAGTAACTTTGGATTTAATAACTGGCTAAATTTGATAGTATAAAAAAAAACCCAACAGCTTAAGCACTACTGCTATATATATAGTTTTCCTTCATCAAATCAGGCACTTTACATTTGTGTGATAAGCAAGTAAAGTATTTCTGGTTGTTTTTATGTTATGTTTACCGTCGTCTGGAAAGTACAGAGTCAATTTGGGGTTGTGAGATTTTTCGGGGGAAGTTTGACAGCTGTGAATGTTTTCATTGGCCCTACCTGACCTCGTAATATACCGCGCCTCTATGTAGGGCGAAGCACTAGAAAGCCCTTTTTCTTTACTGATGAGGCTGTAGGAAATGTAGGAACACCATTAAAGGAGTGCTTTGAGCGTCTGTGGCCTTGCTACAAGAGCAACCTACACAAAACACTATAAACAGCCCCTCTGGCGTTGACGTAGACACAGGCGTGTGGAAATGAAGCCGGCTGCGCGGCAGAAGGCGCGTGCTCTGTCTCTATGCTGCCAAAGATCTGCGTGGTATTTACCACTATGATTATGTTATTGTCCTTTAAGGGGCCTTCACCATCCCAGTGTAACAGCAACAACAAGTGTTAAACACTTGTTCACGAGTGAAATTTAAGTTAATTGATTGTAAGATATCCGTCACAAAAAAACAAAAAAAAACAAAAACAAAAGCCAACCCGGATTCACCTGGCAGGACATTATGAAGCACAAATAAAAGCAGTTGAGGGTATAGTGGTGTTAAAAGCATTATCATAGAGAGCGAGCTGTCAGGGACGCGACGCTCAGATTCAGTGCACCGCGGGAGCCCTTCTCCCTATTACAGAAATGAATGGTTTCAATATCTGTGCAATGGCGTGTTAAGAACAAACGGAATACCATTAACATGGAAAGAGACCATTAAAAAAAAAAAAAAAAAAAAAAGCCCATCTTATTCCTGCTGCCGGCGAGGCTGTGAATTCAAACCACTGAGCTGAACTGCTTTTGTTTACAGAAGTCGTGGCATGTTCACACTTGGACAGTTGATGATAATTGAGATTATCATATTAAGTACTTGGAGATATGATTTCATTAAGAGCTTGTCTTGGATGGGAAAGCAATCTAAATATTATTGAATGAGGCAGGAGGCGTGCAGATCCCATGCAAATTTCCCCGCCCTCCACCGAAAAAGGTTTCCTATGCCGACGCGATAGCGGTGGAACAGAAAGCGATGTATGCTAATTATGGCTATGTGTATGCCATTGTGTTTGCAGTGAATGAACTCACCAAACCAACAACAACAGCTAACATGGCTAAAACCCCGACCACTTCACTGACTTATGGAATGAATTGTTCTGTTAGCCACCCCCACTTTCGACATCCAACTGACAGATCAGTCCTGACTGTTTTGCATGCTCATGTAAATGTTGATGGCTTCTGAAGGCACACCCAAGCCTCCCCTTGTCAGTCAAAAGAGGCCTTGGTTGGTTTCACTATTTGTGAGGAGTCAAGTCTACCTAATTGTCATGTGACCACCAACAACAAAAACACTATATTTACACTAAACATTAGAATTGGCCTATATTGTAATTTCCTGGAATGAGGCTCATACATTCATAGGTGGGCCATAGATCTGTTATCTTTAGTCTGCAAATCTTCTATTTACATATTTCTGGGTTTTATAATATATATATATAGTGTTTTTTTTAAGAGAGTGAAGGAACTAAAGAGAAAAAGCTAAAATTATCAATTGCTATTGTGAAAACGATTCTGCCGTTTTTTGTTATGATTATTATCACTGGTTTAAAAAAAAAAAAACCCAACTTCAAAAATGGAAGGGGGCAAACAAATAAACTCACAAGAAAAAAATACACCTGTTGCTGGAATCAGTCAGGCTTGCAATTTAATTTTATCAGTCTGCGAACAATCACTCATTAGGTGGTGGGGATGATAATGGAGGCAGTCAGCTGTGACGCTCTGTTTTCCAGCCCGCAATAACATAACACAAGTCTTTCTCCTCTCTTCGCCTTTAGGGAGCGACCTACTCAGCCAAATCTTCATTGGCACGGGTGGATAGTGTGTGTGTGTGTGTGTGTGTGTGTGTTTGTGTATGTGTGTGTGTGTGTGTGTGTGTGTGTGTGCGCGCTTGTGCGTGTGTGCATGTGTGTGTTTGTGTGTGTAGGGTGGGGGGGGGGGGGGGGGGGGGGTTAGGAACTGTTGCATCTGAAAATACCACTAATGTCATGGTCTTTAACCTTTTTAATATCCACCAAAATTCAATGCGGCAAGTACGTGTCACATTTACATTTCAGAAATTCATTAAGTCGGTGGTTTACCATTCACTCAAACAAGCGTGCAATCAAAGCGAACCCAGAAGGCAAACTGTTGTGCGGAGATACATATAAATGCCTGGCGCCGTATAATGGACCCATCTGTTGCAGGATAGCCTTGCCCGCAGTCGCGACCTGTGTGTTTCATCAACCAGGCTTAACCAGGTGCTTTCTTTGCCATTTCATTTGATTTTGTTTCCCAGTGGTAGCTTTGGATCCCCCATACTGGGCAGAATATACAGCAGCAACAAGGAAGGGTATATATACTGTATATATATATATATATATATATATATATATATATATATATATATATATATATACAGTATATATATACACAAGATGAAGATGCCACAACCGACTGATGGTGAATGCACACCAGGGTCACTGTCCTGATTGAAGAAGGCCTTGAGTATAATCTTTATGAAATGGAGCTTCTCTGAAGGCATGGCGACAGGGAAGACTCCTCAGCTCTACACTCCATGCCTACCATACACTACATGCCCGGCTTCAGGGACACTCGGGCCAATCGTGAGATTCCCCAACAGCTGCGCCACAGCGGGCCGCACCGGACGGCGGACAATATCAGCCATTTTGTTATTTTTCAATTTGTAAATCGCCATTACCGTACGCGGCCCTTTGGCCTGTTTAGAAATGCGCGGCGCGAACTGGAACGTGACCGTGGCCACACTGCAGTGTCACGGCTGCGATGCGCCGTCGCGCTGTGAACACTGTCCGTACTATCTATATAACTGTTATATAACTTTCCTTACTGTATATACATCTACCATACTTTTTATATAACTGTCCATACTGTTTATTTATTTATTACTGTTTAATACTGTCAATAGTGCTCACACTGCTCATACTGTATGTAGTACACCTTACACCTCCATCTGTTTATACTGTTTATAGTGTCTGTATATATTCGCGATCCCTTTTATTTTATTTTGTTTTTTTTTCTGTGTTCTTATTTTATATTTTTATATTTATATTTCTGCATGCGTGTCTCGCACCAGCGATCGAGGGAAATGGCATTTCGGTTTTTGTGTATGTGCTGTACGTTCATGAAAACTGACCATAAAGTTGACGTGGTCTTGATTCTGGCGTTCCCGATCGGCCGTGACCTAATCAACCCCGGGCCACATCAGTTTGTAAGGGACGTTGACGGGTCACTAAGGGCCCCGGTGAGCTACATTCAGATTCATAAATTGAAGATCACACAGTCCACATTCTTCCATAGTGGACCTGAGTGGACCTGGCTGAGCTAAGGACATATAGAGAGCCCTTGGTTAGATTTATGACTGGTTTCTCCATAGAGGGCTAGTGATATGGGTAATGCTATATAGGAGCAATGTCATCGTGCTATTATGTTGTGATACTATAGGTAATTGTTTGGCAATGATTTTGAAAGCCATTACCCTCAATCTGTACACTGCGCCTATGTACAAACAATAACTCAGCAATACACCACGGCTTGGGAAGCGTGACTCCCAGCTTTGGGTGGTGACCTTGATGTCCTGTTGGCACGATGTTACGTTGTGCGTGATCAGGTGGATTCCCAAGCCTCTGTCGTGGTGGGACAGATTTGATTACGTAAAAATATAAACCGCCTCAGCGATTACGCAGGGGGAAGTATTGCCAAAGAATCTGTTCAGGGTTTTAGGCCCCGGACTTCGATAAGGCCATGTCTACTGCTTTGGATCGTTGGCTCACTTGCGTTTGAATTTCATCTCAAGGATGGGCAACCCAGACATTTTTCTTTAGAACTTTTCTGATACAGAGCAGAAATCATTGTTCCTTCAAATTTGACAAATTGTCCAATCAGCCAGAGGCAACAAAGCATCCCCCCTATGCTATCAACCTACCACTATATCGGATGTTGGTACAGCGTTCGCACAATGCTAGTGTTTGCTTCATTCCTGACATAATGGGTCTGCACATGATGTGTGACAAATATGCAATAACGGAGAAAAACCAGAGTGTAGCGGGAGTTATTTTTCGGGTGTGTTTTGTTACAACACTTGTTTTGATATTATTGTTCGTATTAAAGATATTTTGCAGGATATTGGCCAAAATAGAAAACTTGCACACTTGAAACTCTGCGTCATGTTGACAGCCCCTTGTAAGCTTTATAAATCACCCTGCATCATCGCAGGGTATCTTAGAGGATAAGGCTTAGTTATAATTCATCCGTTTCTCCCACAAGACCACTTGAGTTTCCTTATTAAGGCTATGGCATGCTTCATGATGTGAACACATTAAAGAGCTTAATGCAGAGGAAGACCGTTGTCCGTCAACGCTATGGCAAAAAGGAAATTCTTATTTGTTCTGGCTGGCCTAGGAAATATATTTTCTTTTTTTGGTACACTTTAAAATAAACAGGGAACTCAAGAACAATTTCACTTTGGTGGTCCATTGTTCACGTACTGTATCTGGACTCAAGACACCACCACCACCACCACCTCCACCACCACCACCATCACCACCTCCACCACCACTGAATCAACTCCAGGATGCCCATCAAGGCCCCCGTGGTGGAAGCCATCTCTTCTCTGGAACATCGACTGTACTTTCTGTATTTCTCCCACTGATCTGTACAGGAGCTCCCGTCAGGCTGTGACTGATGTGCGTAAATTGAAAGTGTGATTTCTAGGAATACTCCGGGGCCCCGGCAGCAAAGTGTACATGATATCTTTGTCCAGATTTCTGGGAAATTGCGGGGGGGGGGGGGGGGAAAGGATGTTCCCTTTTCCTATAAATACGCTTCGGGATATTTTCGGGCAAATGGCGGTTGCCCTCAAGTGAGGAAGGCCTCATTGGGCAGCCGGTTTTGGAAAAGGACGCCACGGCCATTCGCCTTTTTATTGCTTCTTTGTGCTCTTGGCAGGCAAGCGCCATCTCACTTATGAAATTAATTGGGAAATAATGTCCATGGAGTATATCTACGAGTTGATTTTACTGCCAGTGTGGGGTAGTCTGGGGTCAGCATTTGAGGAATAGTGATGATGATTGCAAATCATGGGTTTATATAACATTCATTTTTCAGGGTTACCCCCAGTGCCCACCTTCTTGATATGAAAAAAAAAAAAAAAACATTTTGTTAGATGGGGGCCACGTTTCGTGTTAGTACTTGGAAAGCAGCGGCTGTACGCTGGGATGAATGTCCTGTGGCTGGTTCTTATCCCGTTTCAACAAATCATACTGAGCCAGATGGAAGACTCGGCTTGCATTTCCAGGTCCATCATTCTGGCTTCAGAAACCTCACACACTAACCTGACATCACATTCAATACAGTAAGCGGTTTTATTATCAATGTTTATGTAATGAGGACTGCAAATATGCACTTAGGTTCACATGCATTTCTTTTGTTTGTTTATCAAGCTTTTAATTTTGAGCAAATGCAGTGTTTCTCTGAAAACGAACATTATTCTAAGGTAGTGGTCTGATTATGTACACGCTGGCCTGTGGTTCCTCATTATGTAGTGTTTGCACAGTCTCATATGTTGACACGTTCCACATCATCACAATCACAATAAGCTCCCAACATGCGTTTCACAAACAAAGCTCCGCAAACACAAACAACGTATTCGTGTTTTTCAAATTCACGTTTCAAACGTGTTTCGCGACCCGTGTGCGTGTTTACATATAACGATTGATTATCGGTTTTGTCTTTTGAGAGATCGACGGCCCAGATGAGATTCTGTCCATGATGAAGTTCTGATCTTTAGCAGCAGTAGCTGAGTAACCCGTGTTAGATCAATGTTTATTGGTTATTGGATTATTGGTTATTTTTCAGAACGCAATTTTGTATATTTGTTGTGGATATTAAGCTGTAAACTTAGCGGTAAACTATACACTTTAGAGTCATACATACATCTATGTGAACTTGCGCGAGTATTTTCTTAGTCTTCATAAAATGATGCTGGACCCCTTTACGCTTGTTCTGATGTCCTTAAACACCGAACAGAAATGTATCATGGCCTTGGGATACACAAATTAACAAGCGACCATCTCTGGGCTGTTGTCCGAGACGCATGTTTTATTCAAGACTGACCGATTTTTTTTATTAACGAAAACTGAAACAATGGAGTTGTACTCGAGATAGGAAATGTAATCACTGTTGCAGCCAAGGCTTTTGGCACGGTGCTAGAGTCTCTCTGGCCTTGCATGGGCACTTTTCAACACAAGTCATGACGGAGTGGAGAATTACTGACCAATAAATCTTCGATCATCGGTACAACGCCACGGTTTGGGCACAAAATCGAAAATGACCCACGTATGAAAATTGAGCATTTGATATGTAAATGTGTTGAGATTGAGCCAAGTGTGGCATTGTGAGTCTCCCGCTGGCAAGGCGAAAAAGCCACGTGATTGTGGGTTGATTTTCATTCCTACACTGTATGTATGCCATTTTGCGTATGCTTTTATCCTCTTTACCACATTGTATATGTTTCTTGGCGCGGGAATTCAACCTCTCACCGTGGCATTGTTAATGCCATGCCCCGCCAGTCGCGCTACGACTGTGCAAACAAGTGAAACACCATCCAACTCGAGCCCCCCCCCCTGTTACTATATATGATACATTTTATGATTCTGCTTTGCGCGTGGGTGGAAGTACAAAATAAAAACGAACAAAATGTGCCGAGAAACATTGCGGGCAAAACTACAGCAAAGCCCGTAACCTTACGCTGAACCTGAGCCGGTCTCTGGTACACACTCTCTCTCTCTCTCTTAGCTCTCCTTCGGTGCACTCAAAGAAACCCGAGGCCACATGTTATTCTCCAGCCACCGCCGTGCACGGCTTTCACTTTACAAGATGGTTGCTTGTATAACCATGGAATAAATCTCTTCCGTGCCCTGCAGGGCTCTCCCAGAACATGCTCCTTCCTCTCTCGTTTCCCCCCCCCCCCTCCTATCTCACCTTCCTCTCTTCCTCCTCCTGCCCTTGATCCTAACCCGAGCGCCCTCCCCACCCTCCCCACCTCAACCACCGGTCGAGGCAGGCCGAATGCTGTGGACTGAGCGTTGGGGGGGGGGGGAGTGGGGTGGCTCTAACAGTGCAAGAGATCAACCGTTAGTCGAAAATGGAGGCGGTGGCTTTTTTGACCCTTGAACTGAATGATTGCTCCCCCCTTCGCCCACGCAGCCCAACTTCAATGTTACCTATATCAGCCGTACGCGGTGTGGAAGTACAGTAGGTGCCGGCCGGCGAAGGTTTCCTGTCTTCTTTTGCACCCGCGGTCAGTCTCCACGTTTCTTTGTTAATCTGTTTGATTGAGTGTTTCTCATTCATACACGACTTAATTACATTTCACATTGTTTTGACGGGTTTTATCAGAAAATATTAATTTTGAGTTATAATTAGGTCTCCTGATGCGGCCTACACATGAGATGGGGTAAACATGGTCTTAAGCAGACATCAAATTCATTTGGATATGGAGTAAAAAATATGCCACGTGTCTACAATTTGCCCTGAAAATGGGTTTTATGACCAACCTACTAATCAAACTGGTCAATCCTCACAGTATGCATTGTTTAAAATACACATTCTCCACAGCCATTCATCTATTAGGAGTGTGCTCCGATAATAGAAACATATACAGTATACACCATAAGAGAATGGAACTGTCTCAAAAACCCCAGACCAATGCTTACCATGCGAAAGGCATTACATTCTGTGGGAGAGTGGACTCTTTCGCCTATAATGACTTTATTCGATGATTAACCTTCGAGAATCTAATATAACACAGCAGCCGCCTCCGGCGAACAGAGTTTCCTGTTAGGTCGCCAACACAGGAAGTGACCTCCAGGAGTGTTTGTTGAATTCATCCTCCAGAGTTTTGAGTATGCACGCGGTAACGCGATCTGTGTGTCGTTCGAGGATCTTGCTGCAAAGTTATACGACCCCATGGCGAGACTCATAACCGCCATGCCTTATTTAAGGCCCGTATTCCCACACATGCACACACACACACACACACACATACACACACAGACACACACGCGCAAACAGAAGGCATATGAGAACTGTATCCATTCCAGACTATTGGCTGTATCCACTCACTGACAAGAATCGGGACATGCACACACACACACACACACACACACACACGTGTGTTGAGTACACAAGACCACTAGTGTACATTTCGAACACAAAGAAAACAATAATAATTTTGCGTTGGGATTAGTTCATGTTTGTTTTTCTGAAGGGGCCCCATTGACCTCTGACCCCATGGGGGGATAGGGGGGGGGGGGCACGGACCCACTCAGGAAATCTCTCCCTGCACGTGAACGTTGTTGCATTAGTCAAAGAAATAAACCAACCAACGAAAAAAACTCTAATCAATTCATCAACCACTCCACCACAACCCCCACCATCTGGAATGACAAAAAAAGAAGGTTTTCTTTATTTCCGAGACAATGCATTAACGGGACTCTTTTAAACCAATCAGCCGACAGCGTCGGGAAACATCTGTTAAAATCCCTTTCCAAAAAAAAAAAAAAAAAAACCCATCCCATTATGCGTCTCCGATATCCAGTCTGGTGCACGGCGGCTGTCAAACATTGTGCGCTCTCACACGGAAAAATATTGCTTAATAAAGCGGCGGACGCCGTCGGGAACGCGCGCGTGTCTCTCGCACACGGAGTCTCGCGCGCCGCCGCTGTGATGCGGCGAGTCCTCGGCCGCGGCGCGATAAGGGGTTGCGTAAACGCCCCCTGGCTCGACGATAGGCTCGTCGGTCACAGCGCCGTCGACTTCGCTCCCATTCCGCCCGGCTCTCCCCGCTCAATTAACAAACCGCCGCCATTCAGAATGAAAATAAGAAACGATAACCGCGCCGATAATGAAAATCGTGAGCGTCACCTGCAGGGGTTGGGTGCGATTGCGTTTTTATGCAGAAAAACGAGGGGGGGGTAGGGGTGAGTCAAGTTTGGTGAAGAGATGCATCTGTCCCCTATCCTTGTTTACACTGTTGAGCTCATGAATGCTATGGCTGCTTTCCCAAAGCAAACATGTCTCCCCTCCTTCCCCCCCCCCCCCCCCATACGCTGCCCCCAAAAAACAGCCCAGGGGCTGCCGGAAGCCAAGCCATTGATTATTTAGCTGACAAGACGAACTCGGCGATGCTTCCGAGGCCAACGCATAGCACCACCGCGCCATCTGCGACTCGCGGGAACGCTCGCCGCCGACGTCATCGCGTGCGTCCCGCTCGATTGAGTAGCGTGAGACTCCCGGCCAGCCCCGCGGAGTTACTGCGTTCGTGGGGGGGGGGGGGGGGGGCAAGAGTGGCCTCAATGCCGCGGTAAACTACGGGGACGATTAATGAACGCCGTTTTGTCGGCGTTAAAAGCCTCCCCAGGGGGAAACGTTTGTTCGGACCGCTGTTTTTGTTTTTTTCTTTACTGAAGAGATTCCTGGGCCTCGTAGCTCATTCGCTATCGGTCATAGATTTGAACAGCATTACCTTTTGTTTTGGGTACCTAGAATATACAGTAGGTATGCACTCTGCTCTGCTTGGTACAACACATTTTTTTATGTGACATTTAGGAATTTTAGAAGCGATGCACTTGCTCTGCCCCCCCCAAAAAAGAAAATGTGACATTGATGTACAGTTTATTATTTACTATATAGTGGTTTATTTGCTTACACTGCTGCAGATCACTCCTGATCTGCTCCAGTGTATTATATTCCTACATTAGCAGCATTACTTTCTCATTCCTGAGCTTTAAAAACACACACACACACACACGCACACACACACACACACACACACACACAGTGGATGTGCGAGGCAGTAGTGCGGCTGGAGTTGCTGACACTCAGAATTGATCTCCAGTGAGTTGCAGACTAATGCGCTCATATTACACTGAAACGATGTGGCTTGGTGTTTTCACTGTGTACACAGAAACCAGGTTGAGTGAACGAATACAGTGGTAAAAATAGGAGCTGGGAATGCTTTGTACTTCATTAGTGGACCGCTTTTAATGATGTCTTTTCGCCCTGCAAATTCTTTTAACCTGATGAGCAGGATTATTTTACTCGAAAAGCAGAGCGGAAATCCTGAGCGATTCCTCTGGAACGAAGCATACATTCTCCAGCTTAGATTTATTATCGTCGCCGCCCTCCGCTAATAAACAAGCAAGACTAATTGATCCCTGGAGATGGCAGACAAGGCAATAGGTCATAAAACCTGGACACTTTGCTCCCTCTCAACCTGCTATGGCTTCCCCCCTTCCTTAGAGTGCCATAAGCAGCGGCCATGAAGAAATAGCCAGGACATAATTTGAGGCCATACATCTTAGCAGGCGGCCATTTTGTCATCTCACGTGCACTTTCACAAGGAAGCAAACAGTGAGGGTTTCCCCCCCCCTCCGTTGTTAGGAGCTTAGGTCACATGAGGACCACTCCTAGCCCGCGTCTCACCTGGGTCCGCAGTGGACTTATCGTTCTCCTCTCAGATAAGTAATATGCCTTTTAACTACCTTGGTCGTTAAATGTATGTTTTTTTTAAGGTAAGCGTATCATCCTGCGTTTCGGCATGGATGTGGACTGAAATATACAGTAGTGTGTGTCGATATGTATTTATTAAATATTAGATCCACCGCGGGGCAAATTGCCCCTTCATGAATCATAGTTGGGTTGGAGATCAGAGACTTGACTAAACGTGGGCAATATTGTGGTTTAAAGTTGCAAATTGTGTTCTTTTTTTCCAAGCACTGCGGCAGATACAATCAGCTGTGTATTGACAGTCAGCTGCCTCGTTATCAGAGTTTTACGTGAAAACTTAATTGTATTTTTTTTGGGGGGGTTGGGGGGGGGGGCGACTGATAAGTTTCTAAGATCACTTTAAGATGGAGAAGAAGCCAGGAAAGAGGGAGCACTAGTGGTCAAGTCTATTTCTTTTTCTTATGTTTACAATGATCAGTCTCAGTGTCGGCACACATCCACACACACACACACACACACACACACACACACACACACACACACACGCACACAGGCGCACACACACACACACACAGGCGCACACACACACACACACACACACACACACCACACACAAGGCGCACGCACACACACGTACACAGGCATGCAGACATATGTTCAGAAATATGAAAATGAGTGCATGCATGTGCACACACACACACACATATACATTCACACATACAAGATGCAAACACACACGGACACACACATAGACATGCATGCAGACATATGTTCAGAAATATGAAATGGATTGCATGCACACACACACACACACACATACACACACACACACACACACACACACACACAGGCACACACACACAGGCACACACACGCCTACACACATGCATACAAGCCATCTGATGGTACAACACATTTGTATTTAAAGGTCAAAGACACAAAATGACCCATGCATGTGATGAGACTGCTGTTCAGCCACACATTTATCTGCACTACATATGTCAAACGTAGACGCCGTCTGTGTGTGTGTGTCTGTGTGCGCGTGCGCGGTGTGCGTGTGCGTGCGTGCGTGTGTGTGTGTGTGGGTGTGCTGCGCTTTTCACAGCTGCTGCCAACTGCTGCAGAGGCTGTTATCGGAGCGTCGCCGCGACAACAGGGGGAGCACACGTGTGGACGGAGCGTCCAAAAGGCCTCGTTATTGCCACACAACC
>JAXIVH010000163.1:235143-261575 GCA_036785325.1 Urophycis tenuis
CTGAATGGAGGCGGGGGGGGGGGGGGGGGGGGGAGATCCAGATCATTTAGAGTTTAATTCATGACTCCCACATGTGAACCCTGAAGTCTTGTTGGCTTAAAAAACACAACATTTTTCCTATTGAAACGCGTCTGCCCAGAAAACGGGCCGTTGAGTGGTCTGCGGTAGCTCCGGAACACTCACAGCTCAGCGGCAGACAGCGGGCAATGCCACGGCGCTGGATCTGCCGCTTCCCCGAGACCCGAATCACGTTCTCGCCGCGTGACGTACGGCCTCGTGAGAGGGGGGGGGGGGCACGGAACCGATTTCAGCGCCAGGCGGAGGCGATTGTCGTCTCGCGGTGGCAGGTGGGGCCAGCCGTTTGCCGTTTGAACTCTGGGTATGGGGAATCGCCGCGCACGCGGTCTCGTGATTCATGTTGGCGTGTGTGTGTGTGTGTGTGTGTGTTTTGTTTTTCCGAAAGGCGGCACGACATTCCACTTCAGCTGGACTGGATCCTCCATCCGCCGCCATTGTGGGTTTTCGGACTGAGCGTTCATGAATCACATTATTATTATTGTCATTATCTTTGGCCGTTTGCAGTGCAACGCAGTGGGTTCGGCAAACCGGCAATACAGTTATACTTATGGTCCGTCTGCATTTCATACACGTCTGAGAATTGTTAATTCCGACTAATGCTAATTACTGTTTAGTCCTTTTGCAGACACAATACGTGCCATTGAGGCCATACAGCTCACAGCAACTTTCCTCTCCGCCCGCCGTTCACTTCACGCGATGCAACGACTGAGCGGCTGTGGACTGGGCCGCGATAAAGCGTGTCCACACCAAACCAATTTAAGCAATCAAATCGAGCACTCAGCCAGAATTGTAACAATTATAATCAGAGTGAGTGTGTACTTATAGGGGCGTGTCCGTGTGTGTGTGTCGTAGGTGGTGGAGCCGATGGAGGGGGGTAAGTAAACAATGTCTGACCATTCCCGCCCCCGCCCCCACCCCCCCCCCCCCCCACCTCCACCCCCGATTGTATCACGGATCGAGGACTTCAAACTCGGTTTCCACACAAAAAAACGCAAACGCGGACCGCCCGGTTAGCGATCGCCATGGCGACGACCCGTTTCCCCCCTCTCCCGACGTCAGGGAGGGCCCTGAGCTTTGAGGTTGGCCCTGTGGCCCTCCGTCGCCCTGCTCCCATACGTCAGCGGGTCCAGAGGCCCCCTGTCCGGGGCCAAGTCCAGGGGACACTGTGGTCAGGGGGCCCTCTCTCTCTCTCCCCCGCCCCGCCTGCCCTCCCTCCCTCCCTCCCCCTCCGCCCCTCCCTCCCCGTATAAGTACCATGATGTCAGTGTAATCATATTGTTTGTATAGTAACCGCGGCTGTCTGTGAGAACTCTAACCGCTGTGGCCGGCCCCGTATGGAACTCATGATGTGTGGGAATGAATGATGGCACCGACGTCAACCCTCCCCCCCACCCCCCCCCATCCCCCCCCCACACACACACACACACACACACTCTCACCCACACACACACACACACAACACACACACACACACTCTCACCCTCACCCAAACCTCGCCCAGCCAGCCCCCGGTTGCCACGGAGTCGCCGGCTTGACTGACGCTCTGTCTCTCTCTCTCTCTCTCTCTCTCTCTCTCTCCGTCCGAGCTCTTGAGCAAATGCCGCCGGTAGGTGTTCCATTTCCACGGGGTGCGGCGGTTGGTTCCAGGCCGGAGACGCACGGCACGGAGGAACCAGGATGTTCGTCAGAACCCCCCCCCAATTTTTTTTGGTTATGATTAACTTTTTTTTTTTTTTTTTTTTTGACAGGCAAACAAAAAATATTCTGCGCAAACGGAAAATTAATTCCCCCGACACCCCGGGTCATCCCTTGTTTTTGTCATTTTTTTGGACCCCTTTATTAGACGTTATATTCCGACACTTGGGGGGGGTCCTTGCAAAACACAAGGCCCGCTGGAGCCGCTGTGCCACTTATGAGAACCAAAAAAAAAGACAAACGGTTCTGCGGAGCGCGTTGGATCGGCGCCGCCGTTTCATTATGATGGTTTATCGACTCAATAACAATGGCCTCCTCCACCTCCACCTCCACCTCCACCCTCCGCCTCCACCTCCCTCGGCACCCTGCCTTCCCCCCCCCCACGATTCCTTCTCAGTGTTAAATGTCCCCTTGATTTGCTCTCTGAAACAATCCATTAAAAATGAATCAGGAAGCGACATACTGCTGGGCCCCTGACTTGAGATGCACAGGGTACGGATAAAACCCCAATGACAGGCCGCTGAGTGACAGCCGCACTAATGACACAGGGGCTACCACCAAAATAAATGAGCACCATTGTAGGTGGCGTAATCCTCATTGTAGGGCATTCATGCCAGATTTACCCCGGGAAGCTTTCGGCTTCTGCCACCGGTGTTGCGTTTGCTTACTCGGCTCTGGTTTTGAGTCTCTTCATTGTTTTGGCTTTAGGAACACATGGGATGGAAGACTCAGTTTTTTTTTTCTTTTCCTAACCTGTTGGCTCATTTCCACACCATTACGTTGTTCACCTCTTTAACAAAGGGATGTCCAGAACAAACCCTTGTTTGGAATGGATTTTCGCGTTTGGGTTGGATTATTGTGGTTGTTATTTTTGCTAGTTATGTGACATCTGCACGGCCACAACATAGACATCGCTAAAAGGACTTGGGCCTCTTATGATGTCTTTTCTACTCCTCTTATGAGGGGGTAATCACAGAAGGGTTCCTTTGATTTCCTCTTGAGACTGTAATTGTTACAAAGAGCTTGACTTGGAATTTATCATTCTTGTTGTGCTATTTTTCTCATGTTTTTATTTTCCATTAAAAAAACATAGGGCTTGGACAAGATCATATACGCATAAATAATACACGGTATAAACACACAGTAGCGTATAAATGTGTGTGCTATTCTTTATTATTTAATGTTATTCATGAACACATATCTGAAACTATATGCTGTGGCAAGTACTTTAAAGCAACATTAGTCACTCAATAACCGTTAATAATTGTTATTTCAGATTTTTCCTTTTGGGGCATATATTTAATGACTCATATGTGCATATATGCTGTTTTAAAGAAAATGTGGTTTGCAGAGTCGTCTGAGGTGACACTTAGCTAATGTTCCAGTGTATTCCATCCAAGGTTTTAAAGCTCCATTCCACCAAAAGGAAAACGCTATTCGTCATTTGCTTCTTTTTTTTTTTCCAGTGTCACATTGTGTTTTCTCCATGTTTGGGCTGATATCTTCATTTATAAGAAAAAAAGCTAAAACAAACATTGTAATGGCAACTTCTTGCATCCATCTTCCACAGCGGTTTCAAGAGTCCCTTACCGTTTGCTGCCTCCGTGCGACCTGAAACTACGCCCCCCCCCCCAAAACAGTTGTTTAACTCTGCCAAGTTCTTGCGTGAAAATGTTTATCACCCCTGAAACTTGAGCTCCGGTGCCCTACGACGACGATGTGAGTGTGGACATGTGATTCATGGTCGCCCGAGTGTGATTACCGCTCCGTTCTTTATGCGTCCGGCGTGCTTTGTTAACCTTGTGTTTTCTTAGAGGATATTCTCTGGTGCGAGCCAGTGTGGCCAGACCCTGCTCTGCAATTTGCTTGTTTGTCTTGTTTATGCGGTCCCTCGTGCATTGTTATGAGTAGAAAGGAATATCTATCCCGCAGTTTGAATGGCTTGGTAATGAGGGCCGCGAATCTGCCGCCGGCGCAGCGCAAACATAAATTCACGAAAATAAATTCCAATGGTTTTAGAGACACCGCACCTGTCCGGATGCCCTGCAAAGCATCACGACAACACCTGAGTGTCAGTTCCTCTCCTAAGTTATGCGGGGTGTTTGCGTCTCTTTTTGTTGTTTTTTTCCCGTCCTCGTCCATCTCCTGATCGGAGCTAAAGATGTCAAAGTTAGCAGTGCCTTTGTGAGCTAGCTATAAAAAAAACGGCAAATAATTGCCGTGTTAATTTTGGACCAAGGAAGGAAAACATGTTTCGCCAGTCTACCCAACTATCAATCTAACTATCATCTCCATCTCTGTCGTATGGGGAGCCATTATTACATATGCCCCGTAATTGGGCATAATTAAAAGGCGCCTAAGTGGGGTAATTAATGTCAGTTGTCAAGCACTCAAAGGCTGTGCCGAGGATAATGGCTCCCTGTTGCTTTGGCGGAAAGACCTTTGGATTCTGGGAGAGACTTTTGATTGCAATTATCTGACCTTTTGGTACACATGAATGATGCAGGTAATCACCAAATCATTTCAGTCAACATCGTTTTCCATGTGCTAAGGCAGACCGTCGCACACCGGGCCCAGGGTTATTTTACCCTGACGCAATGTGTTTCTCACAAAGCTACACGAGTCACCGAACACGGCGGGGTGAGGCTTAAAGGGACAGGACAGCACAGATGTCTTTCGGTTGGAGCGCCGTTTGTCTGTGAGCGCTCCTCGTGATTGGGTGAAATGGGGCCAAAAGATTCTTCTGAGGCCAGCGCCACTTGTGCTGTGTGACTGGCCGTAAGATTGTCTATCACTGGGAAAGTAACAAGTTTCACCAAACACTACAAACCTAGAAAATGACTTTGTATTTGTTTGTTTATCTCAAGGTAAGTGTACATGTAATACATATTGTATTATCATGACTAAAGGTTAATGGTATTTTACACATTTATCACACATTTGTCACATATTATAGATTGATAATTGGACCTCACCAAATAATCTATTCATGACTTCAAAATAGAAGTTATTACACTGTTAAATAACCAAGCGGGGATTTTACTTTGCTTTGTTTCTGTTGGAGTTAATGCTTCAAGAAGTCGGTGTAATGTGGAACAATTTAGCGAGGCTTTGGGATGTAAAACAGAAGTAACTGCTTGTCATTTTAAGCAGTTCAACCATCACAGCCACGTCATGTTCAGCAACTGCCGACCGTTGGACATGTACGAGAGAAAGAAAAAAAAATCCACAAGTGGTTTGAACTGAGATCAAAGGGTCGCTTTCATAGGCCTTCAGTTCAATCCATGATTCACATAATATTATTAATGCATGACCTCCAACACAAATGTAGCACGGCCCATACAGACGGGGAACAATATTTATGGATTTCATGCATGTCCGGTCGCAACCACATGAATGGAATCCGCAATCGAGTCATTTAGCTTTGAGCTTCGCAGAACAAACCCACAAGGTTCATTCTACCTGGGTGGTCATTCACAATGTCTCTGTTCTAAACACTAGAAGCACCAGAGGGGCATATTCTCAATATCAATACTATTTTTCATTTATTAATTCATCAGACTCTTTTGATCGAAAGCAACTTATTTAGATACACACTATCTTCAGTAACAGGGAGCAGAGGCAGCTTGCTGAAGGATGGCTATAGGGGAGATGTTAGCGGGTTAGAAACCCAGAACTTCTCATGAGGGAGTCGGTGCACACTAAGCACCCAGATTCTGACCCTTGCCAATCCACATAATTCTGTTCTCTCCTTGGAAGCGCTAGCGTCATTTCTCCATCTGAATCTGGGTGTTGTCACCCCGAAGAAAAAACACCACCCATCACTCATTTCGGACTTCACTTCCAGGAACTCCCCTGACTACTTTCCCACCATTGGGGTTCACACACACACACACACACACACACACACACACACACACACACACACACACACACACACCACCTGTGAGGTTGAGTATGTGGTCTGTGCTCCTGTTGTTCCTCCACCTGTTTTTTTTTTTTTTTTTTTGAGAGAGAAAAAATCTGCTTACTTTGGAGCTTATTGAGCAGAATGAGTCATACACGCGGAAGAAACGTGACTGCAAAGCGAAAGGTACGGGGGGCTCACCAACAAGGGGAGGGGGGATAAGGGGGGTGTCCCCAGACAGACTGTGAGAACGTCTGTGGGAGTCAATGATCCAAAAGTGGATTGCAGCACGTCTTTCGACTGCTGAATCCACAAAGTGAATTTACCTATTGCAAATAAGCAGCCTTCTGAACAGGGACGTGAACCCTGGACCCTCAGATTAGAAGTCTGAAGCTCCACCAGCTACCCAGGCTTCAAAAACACTATATTGTTTGGGGGATTAGCTCAAACGGTAGAGGGCTCGCTCAGCATGCGAGACGTAGCGAGATCGATGCCTGCATTCTCCTATCTATGGAATTCTTCACCATTTCACAATGGTCTCCCTTTCAACTAAAGAGAATTGTCTGCTGCTTTGTTGCTAAACCGTGACCTTGGACAGTGTCAATTATTTCATTAAAATAGAGAAAGATGTACTCTGAATTGCAACATCAGACAAAGCACCTTCCAGTGGATAGCGCTGCTTTTCATCAGCTCTGCAGACCTTTGATCGAGTCCTGCCAAGAGCACCATCAATTGACATAGAAAGTGATTTTAGAAACAATGCTACGTGAACTGTAATGTCAGTTACGACCTTCTGACCTTCATATCCTCCTGAGACCCAGCCCATTGACTTATCTCCTCTATTCTTCAACTACTCTATCACTCTATCACCTTTTCCTTGGTTCCCAGGAGGTTATAACAAGTGTTTCTGTGGTCCAGCTGTCTCAACCTAACAGGGAGCTGTGGTTTAGAGACCTGGGTTCAATTTCCAGCAAGAACGCTCCTCCTTGAAGTCCACGTTCATGTTTTAAACAATGTTACGTGAATTGTAAAGTAAGATACAACCTTTGACTTCCTAGACACTCAGTGGCTCAGTGGTGTCGTGGGTAGTACCTGTCGGCTGTCTCTTCTGGTGACATGGGTTCAACTCAAGCCGAGAACACTCTACTTGCAGTCATTTGTTCTTACAACAAATATCAAATTGTAAAATCTGAATTGTGAAACAAAGGATGAACTCTCACCCTGTCACCATGTCGGTGCCTCTGTGGTGCAAGTGAGAAAGCTGTTGGTTATCTCTTCCGAAGACGTGGGATCAATTCCCGAGGGAGTGCATTCAAAGCAATCCATAGATGGATTGCTGTGAATCCACCCGGGAAGTGTGAGTACATCCATGTATTACCATAGTTATGAATAGATGGTTGTTAATGAGTGTACCCATGGGTGCATTAATTCACAGTCATTCCTATGGACACTGAAGGGATGGTTGTGAATGGGGTCATCCATCCATTGCTACGTAAATGGATGGATGAGGGGGTGGATGGGGAACTTGAATGCATGGCTTCAAAATACAACTGACAGCTCACTCACCAGAGACACTGTGTTTGTTTTAAAAATATAAGGCCATATTTTACTAAAATTTGGTACCTACAGCCCTACCTACACTTGTGCCACTAAGACGCTTCCAATGTATTTATCTAAGTTTGTAATTGACAAAAAAATGGCTGCACTGACTTTAGACTTGATAAAAACACAGTGGTCCAACACCAGCAAATGACATGGCTCGCAAAATCATCACTGACTGTGGACACTTCACACTGGACCTCAAGCTACTTGGATTCCGTGTCTGTCCACTCTTCCTCCAGTCTCTGGGACCTTGATTTCCAAATGAAAGGCAGAATGTGCTTTCCTCTGAAAAGAGGACTTTGAACCACTCAGCAACAGTCCAGTCCCGTTTCTCCTTAGCCCAAGTAAGACGCTTCTGATGTCGTCTCTGGTTCAGGAGTGGAATACGTCTGTGTGCGGTGGCTCTTGAAGCACTTACTCCAGCCACAGTCCACTTCTTGTGCTTCCTCCCCAAATTCTTGAACTGCCTTTGCTTCACAATCCTCAACCCTCCCAAGGCTGCCGCTATCTCTATTGCTTTTTTTTTTTTTTTTTTACCACACTTTTTCCTTCCACTCAACTGCCCATTGATATGCTTGGATGCAGCACTCTGTGAACAGCCAGTTTACTTGACCTCAATGACCTTTTGACCCTCCTTGTGGAGGGTGTCAATGACTATCTTCTGGACAACTGTCAAGTCAGCGGTCTTCCCCATGATGGTGAGCCTACCGAACCAGACTGAGAGATAATTTAAAGGCTCTGGAAACCTTTGCAGGTGTTTTGAGTTAATTAGCTGATTAGAGTGTGACACCATGAGTCTACAACGTTGAACTTGTTCACAATATTCCAATTTTCTGAGACACTTGACTATTGGGTTGTCATAAGCCATCATCATCAAAATTAAAATAAACAAACGCTTGAAATATATCACTCTGTGTAATGAATCTATATAATATGTGAGTTTCACCTTTTGAATTGAACAACTGAAATAAATTCACTTTGATGATACTCAAATGTATTGAGATGCACCTGCATGTAGTAAAGGGAATTAGCTGTAGGTAGTGGAATTGACACCTTCATTCTCCAATCTATTGCATTCCTCTGCCTTTCACACGTTCTCCATTTCAACGAGAGTTACATATGCTTTGTTGCTGGCCATGACCTTTGACGGGGTCAATGATTTCATGACAACAGAGGAAAGGAACATGAAAAGGCGTAAAGTGCTGTATAGGACAAGATCTGTACACTCTTTGTAAAGACTCAATGATCACACATGGCGTCTTTAAACAGTCCCTTAAAAGCAAGTATGAAGCTATCTATTGCAACCTAAGCAGCCAGCTCAACAGGGCCTTGATCTGCTCTCCCAGCTGTGCTACCCAGGCTCCACGAAAGTCACGTTGTTTCT
This sequence comes from Urophycis tenuis, assembly GCA_036785325.1. Lineage (NCBI taxonomy): Eukaryota > Metazoa > Chordata > Actinopteri > Gadiformes > Phycidae > Urophycis > Urophycis tenuis. The sequence goes on from JAXIVH010000163.1 coordinate 243,810, forward strand.
CGTGATCAGAGGTAGCGAGAGGTAACGCGATCTGGAGAGCTGGACTCTCGCACCGTGAGGTGGGTACTTCTATTCTGGATGTCCTTTATATAGTACGGGGAAATTAGCTCCAATGATAGAGCGCCTGCTTTACTTTTCATACACACACACACACACACACACACGCACACGGACACACGCACACGCACACAGACGCACCACCTGCGAGGCTGAGTATGAGTAGGGAGAGAGGGCGAGAGATTTTTTCTCTCCTTCGTCTTCATCCCCTCCCCCCCTCCCCTCTCCAAACGGTGCCACATGGGATTCATTTCCTCTGAACATATACGATACTCCAGAGCATTTCAGGGCTCGCAGCACAAAAGCAGATGTATGTCTCCCCAGCCGCATGTCTTTTCTCTAACCTTCTCTCACACACACACACACACACACACACACACACACACGCCCACCCTCCCCTCACGCCGTTCTTCAGGCAAAGCATGATTACCTGAATTTAATGAGATTTTTTTTTTTAATGTGATTCTTTTTTTTTTTTTTCTTTTTACAATATTTTCTCTCCTTTTATGCGATCCCCGGGAGACGAGCCGTGCGCCGCTCTCCAACGTAAACAGCGTAGTTCTTTTTTTTTTTTTTGCACGGGGGTCGGCTGCGCCTTTCTATATAAAGTACACGCGCTTCCCACGGTCTCTCGTCGTCTCCACAAACCCCAACCCCTTGCTTCGGGTTTTTTTGTGTGTTTGTTTTTGGCGTCAGCTTCCCGAGCAGGTGTGTGTCTGTCAGCGGAGGACTGGAGTAATGTCGGTGCTTTGTCTCCTCGTAGGGGGCTTTTCATCTTTGCCTCGTTGCGCAACGTATCATGCATCCCCCCCCCCCCCCTTTTTTTTGGCAGGTTATGATGTATGCAGAGGAACTTGCATGAACACAAGTAGCCTACACACACACACACACACGCACATACAAATGCACGGCATTCATATGCAATCCATATAAGATCATTTGCACTGTCGCCCGTCAAAGGAAAGACTTCCGACACTGTGATGTGTTTTTTTTTTCCGCCGTCCACATTTCACGCACCATATGTTGTTATCATAATGAGTTGTCATTTTATTTCCTCGCCGATGTCTCAAGTTAGTCAGCATCTTTACTGGGAAAATGCCAGTCATTACATGGAATAATTAGTTCGCGGCGCAATGACAGAAACGGTATTGATTCATTCTGTCGTCAGTTGGCTCTGAAGGCGTCCGACCGATTTGTCAGCGCATCTCTAGAACTAATAGTAATACAACTCTCCTCGCTAAGGCTGATATGCTTACTATAGGGAGTCCCTATATTGTGCCCTGACACAGTGTGTCGTCCCTATTAGGGACGATACCCTTTTCTGGACAGAAATGTAGGCCTATACACACACACACACACACACACACACACACACACAGCCTAATAACAGACACGTAGGGTACAAAGGCAATAAACAATACTCTTGAGCTCCATAGCTTTCAGGGTACGAACTGAGGACAGGAAATGCTAATGCTAATGGGTTCTGGCTATGACACGATGCACACATCTGAGGTAAAACCTTGGCGAGGCTTTTTGATCCCTCGGACATCAGGCACCTAATGGAGTCGAACATTTTGGGAATTTGCAGCACCAGTATCCCCCACTACTTTATTTTGTATATAAAAAGACTAAAAGTACTTATTTATCACAAATTATTCAAGGACGATTTTTTTTTGCTGCGAGGTATGCGGCCTCATAAACTGTAACCTAGTAGTGACACAGTTTAATTATTAACCAGTAACCAAGTTTGTAGACCCAAGTGTATGAATGTGAATTCAGGCTCTCGCACCCAAATCAGCCCTAAATGTGTTCCAAACTCACTCAAAAATACATAGATTAACTGTATCCATTCCCACAGACCCTTGGACCTGTTGAGCACATATCCTGGATACCCAGACAAAATCCCTCGTTTGTCTTCCTGGGAACTTTAGAACCCCGGGGCAGCTCTGTGTTCCTGTGGTCTCCATTCCTGGACTGTGGAGGTCATGGCTCGCTCCTGGGGGTCCTCAGCTGAAAGGAACCGTGGGAGTTGACAGCGCAGACAGCACCACCCTACACGTGCTGCTCGGGACACCGGAGGTGGACTGGAACGCTGCCTTGATCTGGCAAAATGTCAACCAAATTGGCCTTGGTTTCCCCGAGACCCTTCTGGTGGTCTCCAGGGGAGGCGGGGGGGGGGGGGGGGGGGGGGCAGCTGTTCTCAGGCTTTTTCTTTCTCCTTTTCCCGTTTTTTGTTTTTGTAAAAAATAAAAAAAGAGAGGAAAAAAAAAAAGCTGATGACGACCATATGTTTCGGTGAGACGTGGTAATAACGGCACTTGCCGGAGAGTTCACTTTCCTCGGCGATATCTCATCGGCCCGGCTTCGCGTTGGGGAACCAGGCGAGCCAGGAGAGCGCGCTAACGCGGGAGCGCCCATTCATCATGGAGTCTGCACATGGACACCGCCACGACCCAAAGCCAACAAGCGGCAGTCGTGTTTTGTTTTTTTGACAGCTAGCACCTTGCCGCCAATTCATCCCGTGGTCCTACGGTTCTGCACACGGTCCCCGTGTGCGGTTTCTAATCAACGGAAATATAAAGGCTGTGTGGGGTTTAGAAATAATTTCACGTAACTCTTCCCATTGGCTTGTTTTCGATGTATTACGTCCCGGGGTGGTGGTGGTGGTGGTGGTGGGGGGGGGGGGTTATGATATTTTGACATGTCTGGCAGATGTGGATCCACCACCATGGATGGTGGATCCATGAGCTGTCTGCCCCAGTGAACGTAGTCATTAGGAAACTCTGGTCAGCCGCTGGTCGTTACCCCCCCCCCCCCCCCCCCCCCCTCCGCCTGTCCCCCCCTGTCCCCCCACCACCATCACCACCGCCGTCTGGGGGGAAAACAAATTGCAGCCAAGACAGCTGAAGGAGACACGCTGGAGGAGGTGGAGGTGAAGGAGGCAGGGAGGGAAGGCAGGGAGGGAGGGAGGGCGGGCGGGGGGAGGGAGGAGATGGGAGGGACAGGAGAACAGTTTGAGTTGCTGAGGGACTGACGAGAGTGCCCATTAAAGTCACTGGTGCATGGGAGAGGGTCATCATGCTGTGTGTGTGTGTGGTGTGTGTGTGTCTGTGTGTGTGTGTGTCTATGTGTGTGTGTCTGTGTCTGTGTGTGTGTGTGTGTGTGCGTGCGCGCGGGGAGAGCATCAGATAATGACACTTAGGAGTGAGCCATGAGTCCTGGCATTGATCTGCCAACGACACACACACACACACACACACACACACACTCCTCACGCTGCGGGGAAATAATGCTCTGAAACGCGAGGACACATCGCTCTGAATTTCCGCAGACACGACAGAGGACAGAAATAAATAGATCTTAATATCCTGAGCGTCGCCGCGGAAACGGAATGAAAGAATGGAAACGCATTGGGGGGAGAAATGGGGGTGGGGGGGGGGGGGGGGCTGGGGGAGTTTGGGGTGGATCAGGAGTCTTTTTTTTGGGGGTGGTGGTGGTTTGTGTGTGGAAAGTCACAGGACATGGGGTGAAGTGACAAGGATTGTGACGGCAGCCGGGCGAGGCTTTGAGGCGCTGCAGACAGGATGGGGCTTTCTCTCTCTCTCTCTCTCTCTCTCTGACGCTGGCTGAGGAGAGCAGTAAATGAACTGAAGAAGTGCCATTCATTATTCTCTCTCTCTCTCTCTCTTTCTCGTTCACTTTCTGCTCCACTCACCTCTATTCTATCCCCCAGTCATAGAAGCCTTGCATGCACACACACACACACACAACACACGCACGCACACACGCACACACACAAACCATCCACAGATAGTTTTTAAAATTTTAATTTGATAACCTACAGAGTTCATTACACAGCGATGCGGTGTTAATAATACATCGAGCTGGAACGTACAAATCCTGAAAATCCCATGCAAAACGGAATGCTACGAGCTTCCTCTGCCTGTGCGGAGGAGGAAGAGGAGGAGGAGGAGGAGGAGGAAGATCAGGATGCGGGGTGGTGGTGTCTCTGCCCTAGAGGATTTCCGGGAGCTGTCACCGTGTCTGCGAGACAGCTGAGTTTATCTGTAGGCTGCCAGCGGAATTAATACAGATAAGCTAAAAATATGACAAAAGTTTCAAAGTATGGAGTCGGGAAGAGAGATTGTTCCCTTGTACTAAACAGCACCAGTAAAGAGGAAGAGCCAGTGTATTTATATATATTTCATCTGTCCATCAAACCTGAATAGTGTCCTTAGTATTGAGATATTTATACATTTTTTAAGATATATTAAACATAAAACAGTAGGAAATTGTCTCATAAAACTATGTGCGTGACCCATGTTGTCAAGTGAAGTATTGGGCACAGAACGTTTTTGTCCTCTTAATTTTTACTGCATGGGATTCAAGGGTTTACTGCCTGAAATAAAATAGCTGACAAGTTTATGGGCATTGACCTCCATTTTTGAAAAAGGGAAGCAAAGTTTTAGTCCCATAATTCTTTTAGCCTGTGCCTAATTTCTGGATACGGTTCTGGCGATTCTTCCTACATTCAGTGATCATAATCTCTGAAGATGTGTGAAAAGAGCTGTATTTGAATATGAATCCTGGCCTGTCACCAGTATTATTAAAAGACTGACCAGTTCCCTATTCCTTTATACTTACTATATTCCGCCCGTCTTTTCTACTTTTTCTGAATGCTTAGGCTGACAATTGTCCATGAAACGGCGTTTTCTTTGTTTCAGGAAGTCTACCAGGGACCTGGCCTTCCTGTCTGACTGCAATGTCACGAGGGATGATGGTGCTGGTGCAGGACCCGCCAGTTTGCCTCCTCCACAACGTCCACCCTTCCCATCCCTTGGAATCAGGGGATTATATTATTAACCATGGCTCTTCTGCATGCAGAGATAGAAGCCTGACAAGCTAGCAGAAGTGGTCAACGTGCTCTACTCAGGGGAGGGGGGGGGGGGGGGGGGGGGTGTGGCGGCTTTTGGGGTCATGGCAGGTAGGCTGGGTGCGTGGCCGGGGGTTAGCTGGAGGTTTGTTATCGGCCCCTGGGGATTCTTGATGTTTAGAGCTTGGCCCAGGGTTCTGTAGGCTTTGGCAAAGGTGTTGACGATGCGTCCGGGGGGTCCTCTGCAGTGGCGCCCGGTCAACTATTTATCTTAAGTGGGGATAGACCACTATTTAGCGAAAGTGCCAGCTAATGGATGACAAGACCCTGCGAGGTGGTTTATAAGCTCCCGGAGCCCTCCGTAGGTGACACAGTCAGCAGATACGTGATTAAATTGACTTTGATGTCACCACGACCTCCACCCCCTTCGGTAAACTCCCCCATAAATATGTATGGTCAGCCACCTCGCGGCGCGGCCGAGCAGCTCGGAGATGTAGTGGAATTAGAAATATCATAAATCATGCCCCGGAGTAATCTAAAAAAAAAAAAAAAAAAGTACTTGTCACAATGACTGTCTGATTGTGTCTCTTGGAGGCGTCCAGAGTTTGACGCGTATCCCAGTTGGAACTCCATTCAGGCACAAGTTATTAAATTGGCTTTCTGCTGTACCCCCCCCCCCCCCCCCTCCCCATCCCATTCAGTGCTCTAATAATACATCCTACATCTGCTTCTGAATACTTTTAAAGACAGGCTAATATCCTAGCTTAAGTAAACCAACTGGTCCACTGGCACTGCTCTCTCTGTTTCCAGCTTTTTCCTGACCAAAGAAGGCAATCCTTCATCCTTGTTATGTATCTCTGTATCTCCCCAGCTCTCAGATGGTGTTTTTTTTGGTGTAGAGGGAAAACTGTACGGGGGGGGGGGGGGGGGGGGGATCTATATAATCAAATCCTATTAAAGCGCAATAAACAAGAAGACACTAATCCATCCCACGCGCACTCCTGCCAGCCCAGAGATGTGGCTCCTGTAAGACACTGGCTCTGGCGAGGCTGAGTGGTATTTAGTGGTACACCTACTCGTCCTGATTCAACGGCATAAATTAACTGTAATTTTCGTTTTTAAGCGACTGCCGAGTGGGTAGCTGTTTGACTTTTGGGACGGTCTGATTGTCGCGATGGTAGGTCGAACCTGGCAAGCGCAAGAGGGACGAGACCTACGTTTTGGTGACACAACAGTGATGGCGGATGGCGTTCTCATTAGAACAACTGACAACTGTAATACGAAACAATAGATTCTGCCCGAGTGACTTAGGCTTTAATATTTGTAGTCTATTCATATTCAGGTAGCACAGAGTCTCTTATTGCTGACAATTTATTGAATTCATCCCATGATTTTGTGGAAAATAAATTGGTGTTGCTTTACAAGATTATGTGATCGCGTTTTGGGGCAATAGCTTTTGGGAGTTAGTTTTCAGTTCATCAAAGACTTACAGACCTCATCTCAGAATGTGTGTGCGGGACCGCTACCGCATCATAGCTAGTTAGCACCAATCTCTCTCTCTCCACCACAGCTTGTTTTGCCAGTTAATGGTTGCAGTGAAAAGTAAGGGAAAATAGACTCCCTTCTCACCAAAGTCCCCGTGAGGATTATGCCCTGTTTGAGGCACTTCCACACAACTGCTGGATGTGTTTCCCCCACGCGGTCAATACACTTCAGCGCAGTCTCTGTCCGACATCAGGACGTGGCAGTGGGTAAGCTGGTTAAAGGTGATCATTTTGGCGGGGAGTAGATGTCCCTTTGTAGGCCTGAGAGAGGCTACACAGCGCAGGCTAGAGCACTTCTTCTGGTCGTATGTTCACCCGTCAATTTTTGGCTTTACTTTTGGTGGTGAAAATTATTTTGTGTTTCTTTTGGAGGTGCGTGTCGCACCGTGACACATCACATTAAAGATAAGGTATGGTGTTGGAGGCACCATACCTTACATTAAGTGCAGATTGGGTACATTTTGGATGCTAGCAGAAGTAATGCAGGGTAGGCGACGACTGCAAAATATTGGAGGTAACAGATTGGAGGTTAAATAGAATAGGCAATTAGAGAGATTGAGTGAATCCATTTTCTATATTTTGCCATGTACAGTAAATCTGTCTTGTTTCCTTTAACTCCCTGTTGTACAAGTCTGTTGTGAATGGACTCTTAATGTCATGATCTTAATGTAATAGTTTGGAGCAATTATACAACCTGTAGTATGCAGTTTGCTTTCTCTGCATAACATGCACACACACACACACACACACACACACACAAACAGGCACACACATACACCCAGACATGCACGCACAGACACACTGTGACACCGCACACATAAGGTGCACGATGATAGCCAACATTTCCCACCTTAAAGGGGAGATTAGGTCTTGTGCATCCCCCAGTATTCTCAATCCATCACTTCAATCACTGCTAATCCTCCTCTCTCTCTCTCTCTCTTCCTCTCTCTCTCTCTCTCTCCCTCTCTTTTTCGCTCTCCCTCTCCCCCTCTCGCACATTATCCCTCTCATTATCTATATTTTGGATAGGACCTGCTTTCCAAAATACACACGTATACACACACACACACACACACACACACACATACACACACACACAGTGTTAATGTTGACATCAGCTTGTGCGGACTGTTTATTTCAGTGTTTGCTCAAAGCGGGGTCTAAAGGTGCAGGGGAACTGAAAAATGCAGGACAGAGAGAAAAAAAAAGTAAAATGTCAGAACAGCGAGGGGGCTCGATTGAAAGCTATGGCATAGTTTCACATTTGAGGCCTAAATAAGTCATTGAAATTCATAAATCTATTCGGGAACCTCCACTTGACTGTTCAGGCCACCGTAGTCATCTGAGAAGGAGGAGCTACTAAATTCCGCAAACTGAGCCTCTAACGGTCTGTAACCGAATACCCAAACTCACCAGCCAATCACAGCCATGCTGGGCTGTGTGGGCGTGTCTTATCAGGAACTGCGATTATTAAGGGGGCCAAAATCATGGGACCCCCATCACAAACCATCTTAGGTGTGTGTGTGTGTGTGGGGGGGGGGCTGGGGGGGTCCAGAGGAGTGTGTGTTGGCTCTAATTGTTGCATCAACACGTTATTCACTATTAAGCTGTAACTCAACGACAACAACGATATCGTTTCCCGTTGCCGTGACGATCTGAAGGGGGCGGGGCCCCTAAGAGAGTTCCATCACCTGCCCTGGGATTTGACGGCCATCGATTCCCTTCTGTTTTTTTTAGGGCCACAATTGCAGCTGATTAAGCCTATTGATTGCGCTCTCCGCGCTTCTGAAATGGGTTGTTTGTTGAAGGAGACATAACTGGTCCTATTTAATTCACTTGGAGATTATTGACAGTGTAAAACAAATGGGACGGCTCTATTGGCTCCAAATGTGCCGTTCGAGAAAAAGCTGTTACTGTTATTGCTGTGGATTTCTTGAATTTCAAACAAATACGACGTTTGTTTGGTCTTGCGCTAAATAAGTGTGATGCGAGTGTCTGCACGATTGGCTTTCTTTTGAGATTAGAGTGGCTGTACTTGCACACACGCTAACGTGTGTGTGTGTGTGTGTGTGTGTGTGTGTGCGCGCGTGCACGTGTTTGAGTTACAGGGAACTGCTGACATAATCAAGTAGAGGTCAGAGGACCAAGGTCTGGCGGCGAGAACGAGGGAGGCAGTCAAAGTGTGTTGAGGAGATGCGGTATAGATTTGGACAGAACAGACAAACATCTTTGGACACGCGGGTAGCAAACATAAGAGCCTGTGTATCTCGCTATGCGTTTTAGCGTCGTACTTTCCTCCAACGCAGCCCTCCGGTTCCAGTATCTTTCTCAAGAGTGCGTATATAGCTAGAACTGTGGAGCAGTAGTTTTAAGTCCGAGCAATGGTTAACCTAGCAATTGAAATGCTTGAAACTGGTTCTGGTGACTTTCTTACTGTATTCACAGCAATGGAATGATTCACCTTCTTCTGACAAAATGTACTTTTTGTAAAGTCGCTTTGGGATAAAAGCGTCTGCTAAATGCCCCGAAATGTAAAACGTAAGACCAAGAACCCTTGTAGTCCGACAAACACAAACCCGCCCCTCATCAAGTGCCGCTCCAGAAGCGCACCGTAAAAGAGATGGACGATAGCGTTCACACACACAGCAAAGTGTTCTCATCGCCAGTGGCGGGAATAGATCATGACATTTTCCTCGGCGTGACAACTCCGCCGCGCGTCTTTCACCACGGGTCACGTGACTCCACGGCCTCTTGAGTTCCCATTGATTGGTGCGCCGCGCCTCGCTTCTGCACGTGACCTTTGCAAAAAAAAAAAAAAAAAAAACGAAACACCTAAGACGGTGAGAACGCACTACTGGACCGAACGCGGCAGCATTTTGTCTCACCGCCGCCGAAAAAAACCCCCACCGGCTGGAACTCAAAAGGGGAGGTGAAAAGTCAATTACGTAGGAGGGGGGGGGGGGGGGTTGGCAGTGGCGTGGCAATTTTTTTTTTTTTCTCTTCCCGAAGCTAGCTAGCCACTCAGCCGTTGGTCCCGAGCGACCGCCGCGGACCACTTTACTCATGACACACTGTTCAGCCACCTCTTACACCTCTCCTCCACGCGTATGTCTCTCGCTCTCTCTCCCTCTCTCTCCCTCCCTCCCCCCCGTTGGGGGGGTGGTGGTGGTGGTGGTGGTGGTGGTGGTGTTGGAGCCGTGGTCCCTGAGGCAGCACATTAGGACATCAAAGCCAGCGGTGGGAATAGCGTAGTTAATCTCTGCTAGTTAAATGTTCTTGTATGGCCCCGAGCAATGGCACTCAACAGCATCCACCTCCTCCTCCTCCTCCCCTGTAGTTCTCTCTCTCTCTCTCTCTCTCTCTCTCTCTCTCCCCTCTCTCCCTCTCTCTCCTGGGAATCTTCACAGACTTATGATAACGGAGGGTTAAACGAGCCAATGGAATGGCTCCGTTTCAAGCCGAGCATCCTTAAGCCTCTTTTTAGGGAATGCTAAGCTGGGCTAATTGCGGCATCAGAATAGTAGTCTCGCTTGATTTTTCATTCAGCGGCTGTCCTCTTACTGGATAAATGTTTGATACGATACAACCTGGGCGATGGGCACAAGGAACGTCGATGGAAAACCCCATTCGGCGCCAGTCATTTCCAACCAATAGCCGAAGCACTTTACTTTAAATGAGGCCCATTCCCTCTCTCTGTATCCACCCAAGCAGTTCAGTATGTAATTCCCCCCCCCCCCCCCCCCCCCCCACACACACACACACACACACACACACACACACACACACACACACACACACACACACACACACACGTGTCTCCACAGTATGGGGCCTCAAACGGCACCTCCAACCCTCATCACCAGCCCACACTTAGTAAGTCACTACATTTATTTTACGAGGTGAGGAGTCCATAATGGAGCTGCCAGGGTGAGGAGAGGGTCGGGGCGGGATGTGTGTGCGAAAGCCGCCATTTTACTTTTTGTTGAAAGGGAGAGAAAAAAAAACAAAAAAAAAAACAGGTGACACAAGAATAGGCCGGTTCAATTTTCTAAGGTGGGAGGGGGGGACTCCCAGGGGGGGGGGGGGGGGGGGGAGGGGGGGTGGTAAGGGGTGGGTGGGTGAGGCGGGGGAGACATCTGCCACCGACTGCGCTGAAAGCGGGCCCGTTGTCTCCAGGGGGAGGGGCACCCCAGGAACCGTCTCCCTTGACGGCGGTGTGCGCACACACACACACACACACACATGCACACACACACACAAACACACACACGCGCGGGCGCTGCGGCGTGTGGCGCGGCTGGCTGCCGCTTTGAAGCGAAACGCGTTGGAGTCTTGGTTTCACAGCGAGCGCGTGCTGTGAAGGACCTGAGAGGGTTTTTTTTTTTTTTCCTTTCTTATATGGATTACTTGGGAGCCACAGCGCTGATTGTTACATGGGTGATTCCTTACACAGACAACGCCATCAATCTCCCCACGGGTTAAAGTAGCCATGTTCTATGAGAAAGAAAATTACATTTTCTAAATATATATATATATATATATAGAGAGAGAGATGATGTAACACCTGAAGAGTCGTCATTGTTCCTCAAGATTCTTCTCTTGCAGTGTGCCGACGTGCCGGCTTGATAACAGACCGGCCCACTTGGCCCCTGGAGGTCAGACACTGGAGGCTGAGGTGTGGTTGAACACTATCACCGCGACAGACACAGCGCAAGGCGTTCACATGTAGCGTAGGAGGGGCCATTAAAAGCACCGCTTACCTCCGGGTTTAGAGTAAAACGTTGCAACACACAACGGGGAGTGTAAGAGACAAGTACACTTTGTCTGCAGGGGACTTACAAATGACTACGTACGTGTAAAGCCGTATCTTGCGTGACACAGGTTTGTGTGTGAATGTGTATGTGTGTCTCTATACACGGTGCATTCAGAAAGTATTCAGACCCCTTCATTTTTGTCACATTTTGTTATGTTATGCTAGCCTGGGAATTCCCATGCTGCTTTGCGCGCAATTTCATTCTCACTGCAAAGACAGCCTGGAAACCACCGCCCTTATTTTCCCCTGAGTTAGGGAACCAATCACAGAACGGGGGGCAGCAAGACGATGAAGACGTCTATGCGCGACACCGAAGCTTGTAGCGTGTTAATCCAACATGGCAGCGGACACAACGTTAACGTTCGATGCAGCCTTAGAAAGTGTATTAAGTAGCTTTTGTAGCAATTAATTTAATTTTAGTAGCTAATTTTTAGTAGCAATTGGCTATGAATCGCGCGCAAAGCAGCATGTGAAGAACCAGACGCCATTTGATAGACATTCGTAGCGCCCAATAAACGGCTCTAGGCATTCGTAAACCACGCCTCAAATACGAGAAAATGTACACCTAGTTCCCAGACCACCATCTCATCGAGATGTGGACGCGTCAGCCAGGCTAATGTTATGCAAGAATAATTCAAATGTATTTTTTACCCTCATCAATCTACACTTAATAGCTACATGAAGACAACACAACAAAAACTAGAATTTTACAAATATAAAAAAAAAAAAAAAAAGGAAAAACTGAAATAACACATTGACATTAGTATTCAGACCCTTTACTCTGTACTTAGTTGAAGCACCTTTGGCAGCGATTACAGCCTCAAGTCTTTTTATGTTATGACGTGACAAGCTTCACGCACCTGTATTTGGGGAGTTTCTGCCCATCTCTCTCTGCAGATCCTCTCAAGCTCTGTCAGGTTGGATGGGCATCGCCGAGCTCGGCTTCATCAGACCAGAGAATCTCGTTTCTTACAGTCTGAGAGTCATTGAGATGCTTTTTTTTTTTTTTTTTTTTTGCAAACTCCAAACGGGGCTTTCTTGTGTCTTTCACTGAGGACAGCCTCTGCCGTGAATCCCAAATCGGTGAAGAGTTGCAGTGATGGTTGTCCCTCTTGACGGTCCACACAGGATCTCTGGAGCTCAGTCAGAGTGACGTTTGGTTCCTTGGTCACCTCTCTTACCAATACCAATACAAGGCTCTTCTCCACCGATTGCTCGGTTTGGTTGGGAGGCCAGCTCTGGGAAGAGTCCTGGTGGTTGCAAACTTCTTCCGTTTAAGGATTATGGAGGCCACTGTGCTCTTGGGAACCTTCACTATAGCCGATATTTTTCTGTAGCCTTCCCCAGATCTGTGCCTTAACACAACCTGTCTCTGAGCTCTGCTGGCGGTTCCTTCGACCTCATGGCTTGGTTTTTGCTCTGATATGCATTGTCAGCTGTGAGACCTTAATATAGACAGGTGTTCCAAATCATGTCAAATCAATTGCATTTAGACTCCAATCAAGGTGTAGAAACAACTCAAAGATGATCAAGAGAAATGGAAGCTAAATTTCATGTTGTCACAGCAAAGGGTCTGAATACTTATGTCAATGTGATATATCAGTTTTTCCTTTTTAATAAATTTGCTAACATTTCTCAAATTCAGTGTTTCGCTTTGTCATTATGAGGGAGAAAGACAATTTAAATTATTTTATCATAAACCTGCAACATAACAAAATGTGACAGAAGTGAAGGTGTCTGAATACTTTCTGAATGCACTAATATTCACAATCTTACACCCTCTCCCAGTACAGCCTCTGCTTCATCCGGTGATGATATCCCAATGTGTTCAAACACACATACGCCTCCATTTTGCAATTAGCAGGGCGCAAGCTTGTGACTCCAAGTCACTGCAGTCGCGGTGAGAGTCATGCATGTGGGGGGTTTTTTCGACGCCAGTCTGCATCCCCACCATGGAGCGGCTGAGATCATAACCCGGGCGAGACGAGGGTCACAATAGCCACCAGTGTGTACAGCAGGCAGGCAGGCAACCCCTTAAGCCGCCAGCTTCCCCCCCCCCCCCCCCCCGCGGTGGAGGAGGGAACCCGGGTGCAGTCGGCAGGGACATTGAAAAGCCCCCCCCCCCCTCAGCAGAGTGCTGAGGCATCCCGTTTTACGCCATAATGGGTTTGTTTGGTCCCCGGACCACTCACCACCACCACCACCACCACCTCCACCTCCACCACCACCTCCACCCACCTCTCCAGCCCCCCCCCCCCATGGAATATCGGTGAGGGCTTAGTTCCACTCACGTTCTGCTGCCCTGGCCGTTTATTTTGATTAGGAGAATGAAGTCGTGGCCGTAGATGGTGGGTTGCGCCGTAAATGACACGCCGTCCTCCCGGTGGGGTGTGTGTGTGTGTGTGTGGGTGCATGTGTGTGTGTGTGTGCGTGTGTGTGTGTGAGTGTAGGTGTGTTTGTGTGTGTGTGTGTCTGTGTGTGTGTTTGTGTGTGGGTCCATGTGTGTGTGTGTGTGTGTGTGTGCGCGTGTGGTGTGTGTGTGTGTGTGCGGGGGAGGTTGTGCTTGCTCAGAGGGGCCCGAGACCACTTACCTACCCCTTTTTGCGCGCACTGTATTTCCTCTGCCCGTAGGGTCGGCTCCTGTTTTTCCTTTGTTCCCTTCAGGGTTTTTTTTTGTTTTAGGGGGGTTGAGGGAGGTGTGTGTGTGTGTGTGTGTGTGTGTGTGAGAGTGGTTGACAGGATAATTGCCGCGTGTCGGTGTTGTTCAAATGGACTCGGACTTATAGGGTTTTAATCACAGACTCTGACTCTGCCTCTTTTTCAGGGTGTTGCGGCACGACTTTTAAAGGCCACCGGTGACGCCACGGCGGCGGCGGCGGCGGCGGCGGCATGGACCGTGAACCTAAAAATGTCTCGGCTGGCGACGGACCTCCCGGAAGAGTCAACAGAGGAGGCTTCTGGGTCAACAACACCAGAGCCCAGGGACCGGGGTGATTATGACGTGGGAGCAGTGGGCCTGTTTCAATTTGTGTTCAAAGTTGACATAGGCAAAGAAGTCACATAAGAATATATATATATATATATATACTGTATATATGAATGTACTGGGATGCTGCTGCCGCCGCAACAGTAATCTGCTTTTGTTGCAGACTTTAGCGATGTTAAATGCTAACACCTGAGTTGAAAGGAAAAATCAATCCGTTCGCCCTATTAGCTCGCTAGTAGCTCTGCGTTTAGCGCGCTCGTACGTGTACACGTACGCTGGATGTTCAGCCATTTTAACACTGGAGTGTTAAAACCCAGTGTCAGCAGGTGCCACGCGTCCTGGTTGCGCCGTCCCTCGTGTGGGCCTGACGCCTTTTGTCACGTCTTGCACACCATTCCGTTGTTCCTGACCCAAGTTTCATTCAGCACAATGTCCACACACATGTGCTTGTGTATTTTGAGTCCAGGAAGACGTTGTCCCCGTCCGCCCTCTGTCCATCTTCACCGCCACTTGTGTCTCGCTTGCACTCGTTTCTTTGGGAGGTGGAGGTGCATGTCCACCCCTGATGGGGGAGAGTGTGTGTGTGTGTGTGAGGGGGGGGGGGACGGGGGAGAGGAGGGGAAACAGATGGTTGTCCTCGAGAGGTTGCGGTGGGAGGGGGATATTGGCAGGATGCTGAGCTGGAGAAATTAACCTTCGGAGGCTCTTTTGCACTGCGGCAACTGTTGGCTCATTCTGTCTGTCTGTCCGTCCCTCTCTCTCTCTCTCTCTCTCTCTCTCATTCTGTCTGTCTGTCCCTCTCAATCTCTCATTCTGTCTGTCTGTTGCTCTCTCTCTCTCTCCCACTCATTCTGTCTGTTTGTCCCTCTCGCTCTCTCTCTCTCTCTCTCATTCTGTCTTTCTGTCCATCTCTATATCTCTCTCTCTCTCTCTCTCTCTGTCTGTTGAATTCCTGTGAGGCAGCCAGTACTCCATCCAGCTCATTATATTCATAAATCATTTTTGCTCTTTTTCTTCTTTTTTTACCTTTTGCTTGCCTTAGTTGTTCTGTCATTTAAAATAACCTTCTCCCTTCACCTCGACGGCAGGTGTTTATTTCTGCACATATGGGTGTGTGTGTGTGTGTGTGTGTGTGTGTGTGTAGACAGAAATGAAAGGAGCAGAGCTACATAAAATGAATGGGAAAACAAAAACAGATCGATGGCCCACAACTAGATTCATTTGGTCCAATCTGACGACGGATCAAAACCAGGAGACCGGCCACCCCATCTCTCATTAGAGTCGGACTCTCCCAGTCCTCACTGTGGTTCCCACCATCACCAGGACCCTCCCCCCCCCCACACACCCCACCCCCCCCATGCGGGATGCAGAACCCAGTGTTTCAGAAGCACCGGTGTCCCCTCTTGTATCTGGGCTCAGTATCTCGCCAGTGGGGGGCGTTTGAAGCACCACCATTGGTATCGTGATCATATGCCATCAATTCATGACGTTGGCTACACTGGGTGTTTGTGTAGCTTCTTTGCCCCCTCGCAATTCAATCTCCGGTCGAACGCAAACCAGGCAGGCGTTAACAGTGAATTGGTGACAAAAGGGTGTGTGCTTTATGCTCCGCAAATATTTGTGGTGAGTGCGCACCTTGCATCACAAACTATGTGAGATGATGCTGTGCGCGAAAAGGCAATTGCTTCTCAAAATGATTTTTTTTTTTTCCAGGTGCATATATACCTGATTATATCCGCTTGGTGCCAGGCGAAAAGAAAAAAAAAAGTAGTCAGGGAAATCCAATTTAAAGGCTTGCTTAAATGCAAGCCGCCTTCTTTCTTCTCCTGCGGAATGCGCAATTTGTGTTCTCCCTTCCAAACAACCCAAGTTACCACAGATGTGACACGCGCCAATGTAGCAACGTACCGCACCGGCAGTCCCAACGCAAAACCAGGCGACACAAAACAACAATCCCGGGGAGAAGATTGTGTGAAATTTGCGCCAGCGGGGGAGGATTTCATATTTTGCGTATTTAAAGTTGAGCGCGACGAATTACCTGCGCGGGCCGTCTCACGCGGTTCCCATCGATTGGCACAAATTGCCGCGAGGCGACTCTGGCGTCTAACATCTGCTTGGCACATCAAAAAGTGCAGCTTGGGTTGAAAGCACCCCCCCCCCCCCCTCCGCTTTTCTATTTGGTTTCACGTCTAATGGATTCTGAAGCAGACATCTGCATCGGCACAATTGCGCAAGTAATTCAGAGAACCAATTTAGCCAAATGCGCTGTAATTGTGCGAAACAAGACGAACACAAAGGACCGGCCCCTGCCGCGCCGACATGTCACATGCAGTTCTTTATGAGTGGTAATGTGTTAGTTAGACTTTGCCAATCTATTACATTATCCAATTCGAGTCTTTCAAATGAGTTGTTTTGCACACATCCAGCACTTATTTTTTCCTCCCTGGTTTACTCCATTGAAAGGAGTCACATGTTTCTTGTCTGAGCCCTACTTTATGAAGATTAAACATGGACAACATCCTTTCGGCGACTGCCATACCACATGTTAGAAGAAGAAGAATTACTCTTTACAGGCAAAATGTAAGGAACGCAACACACACACGCTTGTCTTCGAGAACTCCTTGAACCTATATTTTAACAGGAGTACATGGATGGAAACAGAGGTGATAGTCTGGTGGTCGGGATGAGGTGGAAGCCCCCGGTTTCTTCCTGTAGGCATCCCGGCGCAAGATGACCAACCGCTATCTTGCTTCTTAAGGACATGCGTCTAAATAAAAAAGCAATGATGTGTGTGTCGCTTTGGATCAAGGTGGTGTCTGCTGAATGACTAAACTGCTGCGTTTATCATAGTCTGGTAACACGCACACGTCTTAACATCAACCGACCGCACATCTGGCTTGCGGTCTCTCCCGTCTCCTGCCTGCACATTATTCTCGTGTTGTGGTTTCTCGCTCACATTTAATCCATTAAGCTCCATTTTCTTTTTTTAAGAGAAAGAGATTTGTCATTGTCGTTGTTGGCTTTTCGTGCGGCTCGCGTAGACACCAGCGATCATTGATCTAATCCCGCTGTCGGATCTGACAGCCTCCATTATGTACCGTGGTAAATGACATTTTCTTATCGGCTGCAGTGGAAATTGTGCAGGTTCGTGCAATCCTTACATCACCAGCTGACTAAATCACTAACTAAGCGTGCGACAGCCAAGTAACACAATTTCCAGTTATTTTTAGACTTAATATACAGTAAACAGACCCACACACAGACTGATGAATGATCCCAATAGGCGTATACCTTCAGGTACATTTTAAACACTTCTAGTGTATTTCCTTGGTGGGGAGGTACTTTTAGCACAGTTCAAACAATTATAAATAGAACAGAAAAATGTAATGCTGAAAGAAACACATTTCATTGTTCCTGATGAGGGTCACTTGAAAGCCAAAACTCGATGACTTTTCTGTCAAATATTTTTCACCTGCAAAAGTTCCCCGTGTTG
>JAXIVH010000163.1:261775-316490 GCA_036785325.1 Urophycis tenuis
TACAGGGAAATGGGTGTGGGGTGGGGGTGGGGGGGGGGGGGGGGGGGTGGGGGTGGGGGGGGCGGTGTGGGGGGTAGAGTGTGCCATTTTTCACGGAGACAGATTGCGGCGGACGTAAGGTTAAGAGAGGCTCCCACTCCTTTATCCCCGTTTTCTGTTTCTGACTCTGCCTTTCTTCGTCACATCAATCCTCCTTCTTCCTCGTTCTTATCTTCCTCTTCCACCGTCCCTCCCTCTCGCCCTCCCTCCCTCTCGCCCTCCCTCCCTCCCGCAGCGGCAGAGCAGGACGTCCGATGCGACGGCGGTCGTGATCATTCCCTCCCGGTCTGCAACAACACACTCTCTTTAGTGGTGTTGATTCAGACTCTATGATGATACAGGGATGAAGATGCTGTTTTGCCCCACAGGGGGCGCTGCTGTGAGTCAGTCCAAACATTGCAGCGGTTCTAGAAGGCGCCCCACCCACCCACACCACCACCACCACCACCACCAACACCACCGCCTTTTACTAGCTTGTTTTCGGCAGTGCCAGCGTATTGTGCCGACGCGCGAGTGAGTGTGTTGCGGGTTACAATGTCCTCTTTAAAGTCTTATTACCCCAAACGGCGCCCCTATTACCCGGCAAATCCCTGGTAATGGGTGCATGCTAATGTGCGTGGGATGAGATGTTAATAGGCTTAAGTAAACCCCCAAAATATATACGTTAACCCAATTCGATTTTTTTTGTTCCTGTTTGTACGTTTTTTAGTTCCTATTCCTGGCTCTTTGTATTAATCTTTCAGACAAACACACGTAATCAGTTGAAACCCATCGACCCCTATACCCGCTTCCCTGGCGCCTGCACCATCACAGCTCCGCCCTGGCAGACAGGGGGCACAATGCTAACACGTACTTAGAGAGTGTTGCTTTTCATTGAGTCCTTGGCTTCAAGAATTCCAGCTGTTACAGCCGTTATGTATTATAAAGTATCTACAGCAGAATGCATCTGAGATCCTTTGAGATGTACACGCACACTCTGTGCTCCTAAGTATGATTGTATGTGTATGTGCGTGTGTGTGTGTGTCCACTGTGTTACATCATTTAACATTCTCGGGGTCCCCCTGCTCCCCCCTCTCTGTGTGGCAGTCCGCAGAGTGGACGCGTCGTCCTTCAAATGTCAAAGGTCAACACTTTTCGCCCAATTGCAAAGAATTCCAATTATTTCACCTGAGGCAGGTGCTCAAACGGACAGGTAATGTCATGACCAGAACAAAATGTGCAAGTGGCTATATCCAGTTGCATGATTGACATGAGTGCGTGGCCCCGTCCTTTAACAGCAGTATGCTGTTAAAGCACGTGTGTGTGTGTGTGTGTGTGTGTGTGCGTGTGTGTCTGTGTGTGTGTGTGTGTGTGTGTGTGGATGTTAGCACCAGTGTTGCTCACACAAGCGGCTATCGTTAAATAAAAAAAATAAAAAAACGGAAATTGCCACATCCGCAAATTCCTCTCCCAGGCAGTCGATAAACATTTATGTTCAAGAGCTCTTGACACAAACCTGTGAAACACACACGCACACACACACACACACACACACACATATGCACGCACGCGCGCACACAGACACACACACACGCACACACGCACACACACACACACATGCACGCGCACACACACTGAGGCGTGAATAAAGATGTATGACGTCGAGGGATTTGTATTGAAACTCCAGTGCCGCCAGGTATGCTGCAGTGAAAATAAATATGTACATTATAAATATTAGAGAAGACTTGTTCACTCAACGGGTGACAAACAATAGGTCTGAGTAAAGCAGACAGGCCGAATGAGGGTGAGAATGAGAGAGAGACAGAGCAAGATAGATAGGTAGAGAGAGAGAGAGAGAGAGAGAGAGAGAGAGAGAGAGAGAGAGAGAGAGAGAGAAAAAGTGAGGACAGATGCTGTCATATAATTGGCAGAAAAAGCAATGGCTGGCCACCTTTTGTTCATCAAGAGCTGCTGCCATTGCTTGCGTTATTTTGTTTTGTGCCAAAACAAAAGCACAATTAACAGTTCCCTCATCCATGCCAGCACAACAACAAGCGAAGCAAAAGTGAATGCATTAGTGTGAATCCGGAGCCGAGAGAGGAAACACTCTGACGCAAATGATTTAGGTTCACTTTGGAACGGCTCGCACTGTCCTCGCACACTCTACAGTTTGGATCCTCGGAAAAAAAAAATCAGAAACCAACAACGCCACGTCAATTATGAAAACGATGACGAAAAAGAAATCGACTCCCGCCTGAAATGAGTTTGCTTATGCAAAATAGAACACGCGTGATACGGGGGGGAAAGAATAACCGTTGCGTGCGATAGTTAAGATTCCGGGGAGAACACAGCAACACTAATCACATTTAGATTCTACGGCCATGTCTTACCAGAATCCCTTCGCCGCCATGGGTGATTTTCTCATTAGCGACGCGCCAGGGAGAATGCATCACCTGGGGTTGTCACTCAAGCTAATACCACCTCCCTCAATCATACTTTGATGGAGATAGGGTTCACCGATAAGAAAATTAGCAGGTCACTTAGCTCGAGTCATGAATAAATGACACACGCCAACCCAACGCTCAGAATCACGCACAGGATCACAGGCACTGCGGCAGGAATCCCACTGTCTTGATATTTGTTTATAATCTATCTATCTATCTATGTATCTATCTCTGTATACAATCTAGTTCCATTTTGCAAAATGACTCATTGTTGTCCGTAGTGCATTTCGGGATATGATTTGGACCACCAATCATTAGCTCCGGCTTTGTGCGTCGATGCCTTCTGAAATCAATAGAGATAATCTCCTAATGGGTTGCAGGCCATGTCCAGCAGTCCCACGTCTTATGCAAAATGTGCCCACTCAGGGGTTTTCTTGAGCCAATGTCCTTTTTATACTCGTCCCATACTTGGCACCGCATTCCCATAAGTCCTGATAGGCTGGCAGTAGTTAATGTGTGCAAATTGTCATTGGGGGTCCTTTTATATCAAGCACCAGTGCTCAGCACTTCCATAGAAGGTGACTTCAGCTTTTCTCCCCCTTCCATCTCATTTAGTGTGTAGATCCATTGTTGAATATATTTATATATATAAAGAGTGTGTCTCTGGAACAGAGACGCCGCCCTTGTCTCGGGCTGTCCTTGAGATTGCGGCTTTCACTGGTGTGGAATAACAAGGGTTTAATATATATATATATTTACATAAGCCAGTTGTGGTGTTACCGGATTGTACAGATTTGTAGAGTCGGGCCTGTAGTTCACACACACACGCAACAACAAGCCCCCGATCAGCAATGAACACCGAACTTATTCACCCTGACACATTTCACCCTTTTTTTCCCCCCCCGAATGCAGCCCGGGAGTTAAGTGTCCCTCGCTCTTTGCTGACGAGTTAGCGTCAAGTTCAAAACAAGGTCCTTGACGGTTGAATGGTTTCTCACTGCCCGTCCCTCCCCTCCGCCGTCAATTCAACAACATTTTCGCCTCCTTCATCATCCCGGGTTTGTCAATAGTCAACGTTTAAAAAAAACAAACTGTACAACACGCGCACCAGCATTTCAAATTAAATGTCCATTAGCCAGCCAGATTTGTGTTTTTTCTTTTCTTTTCTTTTTTTTTTTTCGCTTTGCTTGTGGGAAAAGTGCTGAGGGCGGCGGGCATCTCGTTGAGTTGTTGAACAGAAGCTGAAGTCGGCAAATGTGTTCCATTTTGTGAAATTATTAATTTAATCCAAAAAGGTAATGCGCTTTGACGGAGGGAGGATAATATGCGGATGGGTTTTTCGGAGGGGGCCCCTTTTTTTTTTCTCTTTTTTTTGGGTTTATGGTTTTTGTACTGCAGTGTTTTGTGGGCTTTGGGCCGCCGGCGAGGCTGGATCACAGCGGATCTCCGTGGCCGTGACGTGGTGTCAAGTGGGAGAAGGAGGTATTTAATTGCACTCAGAGCTGGGGAAAACAAGTCATTAAAAAAAAAGAAGAAAAAATGACAGTTGCGTGTGAAGCGTTCAAGCTTCAAACCCACTTCCTGAGAAAAAAGGTGGGTTTTTTTGTGTGCGTGACAAGGAGGGTTCAGTCTTCATCGTGGACCCCCAGCACTTTAAAAGAGTATTGTTTTGGAAAGGCCTTGATACTGCCTGACCCTGTTCACAGTCCTTTCCTTCCATTTAAGTCATTCAAACTGTGCTTATAAATGAGTATTTTGCACACAGCGGGGCCACCATTCTCTCCTAAAAATCAAACGGCCGCTTGTACTAGAATACCTTATTTAGCACAATGTGTTTTATTGGTTTTTGATGTCACTGAATAACCTCCACCAATGTTCTTAACGTTCATTAAGGCACGTTTGAAGCTATTCCGGCGTATCAGTTGTCGTTTTGACTCTTTCTCGATTCAAGTAATGGCCTGTTTGACCTTGAATAGGACAAAGGAAACTACTTTGAACCGTTCATTTCTTTCCTCTTGCTGTCCCTATATTTCCCCTTTATTGTGGAAACGTTTAGTGGCCATTTCCGCTCATTACTGTTATTTAATGTCTCTTATGTAGATTTTTTTTTTTTTTTATAGAAGAGAAATTTGCAAAAAAATGTAATCACAATTTGGGACTGCTTACTCAGTTCCTCCGTTTTCTGCAGTAGCTCTTGAAATCCAAAGTAGATGTTAAACGACATGCATTATATATGCCATTATTGATGTTAAATTATCAAGGATAACTCATTTTTACTATTAATGACCCTGCTGATGAAAGGTGTTCTCACTGAAATAGTCTTAACTCCCTCACAATCCAATTGCATTGTGGGTAGAGATGTGAACAGTATCAGCGGGACATCTCCTGAATCACATCCAAAACAGCACTTTACCAGAGAGAGAGGTATCACCTTCCATTTAAAATGAACAACCCCTATACATGACCCTTGTGGGCGGCTATAGGCACAGGCCTACAGACATTTTTTGGTACATTTCCACTTAAAGCATTACAGTTCAAATAAGGAAATGTAAAGGCGTGCTTGTAAATTGTAAAAGTGAATCAATAACGTCCAGTGGCGGTTGGCCGGAACACCTAATTGCTGGAACGCAAAAGAAGTTTGAAAGTTCACTCTTCTGTAATCGAGTTTGAAACATCTTTGGTGATTCTCCTGCCAGAAACGCAGAAGCGTTGTTGGAAGGGGGCCACCTCTCCCCTCTCTCCACAGGCTCGACGCAGGATCTCAATGAGCTTTCCAAACCCAACTCGTCCTCATGAAAATGTCATGGCCAAAGTGACTTCCCACAAATAAAGCACGTTTGTGACAGAAGCATGTGCACGTGACCCAGACGGCAAAGCAGTGAAAATCTAGACGTCGCATAGGAAGACAATTGGCAGTTAACTGAATGGGGCATTGTTGCAATATCACATAAATTTCATGTAGATGGAGATATTTCTGTATCTTATATTGCGTTTGCATAATCAGCTCGGAACACAAATCACACACTCCATACGGCAGTGTGCAAAGCAGGTGATATTGCTTTTTATATCGTCTTGTTTTTGCCGCAGTAAAACGTTGGAGTGAGCTACAAGCTAATTATCCCTCCTCAGATTGAACACACCGTAACCCTATTTAGATGGTAAGCTGAGGCGAAGACAGTCATCGCAAAGCAACCAGCTAGAGTATAAACCATAATACTAATAGGTGGTGAGTCATCGCCTTAGTGAGTCACCGTGAAGTTGTGATGGTGAGCTGAGGCTGGCGCACTTGTAGTACGCTTCCGCGCGTCTTCAGTCTTTGGGTTGATTCGGTCCGAAGCCGCTGATCATTGGTGGCAGGTTGAGCTCGCACCCCTGTTCGGTTTGTGTTTGCACAGTGAGTGGTAACGGATGACACTCCCGGTTGTGATGGAGGCGAAGGGTTCGACGCTGTATTCCATTGGGTAGAGAATAAACTCAAATGTATACTACACAATGAGAACAATATAGATTCAAGACATACCCCTTACTAGAAGTTAATAATTATATATATATATATATATATATATATATATATATATATATATATATATATATAATGTATATCACTCTTCAGTCTCGAGTAAGGCAGGGCACAGCGATGTGTGACTTAGCTTTTTCAAGACTCAAGTCAGGTAACTAAATATGTGAGTGATATAAGTAAAAAGAAGCGTTTAAGTGTACGTTGTGTGTGTCAGCATTATTTTGGTACGATTACTATTATGAATATGCCGTAAACGCAATAAAGGCCCAGGATCATGCATACAGCTTGGCAAACGTGACTTCTTTGTTTGCAGTCTCACTCCAAGTAAACGTTGAACAAATGTCGAAATAACATGACAATGAAATCCTCAGATGATGTGCAAAACGATCTCTCTCCCCCCCCCGCTGTCACTCCCTGACTCTCCACCGTCTCTCTGTCTGCACTGCGCCGTGTTGACTATGGTGTGTGTGTCTGTGTGTGTGTGTGTGTGTGTGTGTGTGTGCCCGTGTCGTTACAGAGGACCAGCTGCCCCCTGGCTTCCCCACCATAGACATGGGCCCCCAGCTGAAGGTGGTGGAGCGCACGCGCACCGCCACCATGCTCTGCGCCGCCAGCGGCAACCCGGACCCCGACATCTCCTGGTTCAAGGACTTCCTGCCCGTCAACACCACCAACAACAACGGTCGCATTAAGCAGCTCCGATCGGGTAGGTCCCCTCGGCTTCCCCCATCACACCACCACCACCACTACTACCCACCTACCTACCTACCTACCTACCTACCTATCTACCTACCTACCTACCTACCTACCTACCTACCTACCTACCCACCTACCTACCAACCTACCTACCTACCACTACCACCGCCCCAACACTCTGGGGAACCCCCAGAAACGGGGGAAAGTTGTGCTTTCGGTGGTTTATTTAGCTGTTGTTTTTTTTTCGTTTTTTTGGATGTGTACGTTTAGGGTTGGTGTTTTTTTTTTTTGTTTTTCTTCTTGATTATTCTGTACTGCTTTAGTTCCCACTTTGTGTCCCTCTTCTTGTGATTTAACTTGCAACAGTTTGGCTTTTGTTTCTGTAGGTAATGGCATTGTTTCTACTGAGTCCTCTCCCGACTATCTGTGTATTGTGTCTGTGTGTTTGTGCGTGGATGTGCCGTATGTCCCCGGTCGTGTTTGACCCGGTGTGTGTGTGTGTGTGTATGTGTGTGTGTGTATGTGTGTGTGTGTGTGTGTATGTGTGTGTGTGTTTGTGTGTGTGTGTGTGTGTGTGTTTGTATGTGTGTGTGTGTGTGTGTGTGTGTGTGTGTGTGTGTTGTCACCCCCTCGTCCTACTCCCTTGTCTTCCAGTGTTGTCGTGGCCGGATTTGTCCCTTCTTGTAAAATGTTCTGCTTTTATATTTGCGTCTTCATTTCTCACTGCTGTGACTTTTTACGTTTTTATTTAGAAGGATGTGTTGGGGTTGGCCTTTTTTTGCGTTGGTATGATTTCCACTGCCTTTGAGCAGTTTGTTTTGCCGTGGGTTCCATTCTCGTCATCACTTCTTTCATTGTTTTTACTCACTCAGAACTTGCAAAATATGCAACAAAAAAAGAGGAAAGAATGAACTAGGAAAGCAGTTGCCTCACAAATAATGACATGTTTGAAATCACATGTTTGGACAGAATGTCTGTGATTTTCATCCATTGTGCAACTTCAAAATCTGAATGTGAAACATAGCCTAGCCTCCAGAGTAACACTTGTGTTGTGTGAAGTCAACATGAAAACCACATTTCAGACACTAGCCGCAGTATTTTCATTGAACACTAAAAACCCTCCCTGTCACTCTGAATCAGTAGGAGGTTGCTGCTTTTTGTGCAATAGAGGTTTTATTTAATAAATCTGGAGCAACTTAATCTAAAACGTAACCCCCTATTAAATATAGTCAGTATCATAAAGATATATGCGTGTATACATATATAAAGGATCTATTGTGTTACAATGCAGCTGGGAACACATTTACACAAGTGTCACAGTAAAACCTAACAATTATGTGTCTGACCACCTGTCCTAAACTTCACAGCTGTGCTTTGTTGAGTCGTCTTCGTGTTAACCCTCCTTTCCTTGTTTTCAACAGAACTGTGTAGTTTTAACCCTGTTGAGTTAAACATGTGGGCCCGCGATTCGCGTAGAGTTGATGCTTTTCTTTTTTTACAAAAACAAAACTTGTTAACTAAAAAACACAACAACTATAATCACCATTCTTATGCTGTCTTTCTTCTCTCTGTATTTTTAAATCTACAGAATCCTTTGGTAAGTGCTTAGTTCTGAAGCACACATCACCCCCACTAATGTCCATGTCTCCAACAACTATTAAAATGCATGGCATGCATTTTTACTAACAGTTACGGTAGCCAGTGTTCAAACACAAACACAGTATACAGGGACACACACACACACACACACGCTTAATGTACCCGCCCCCCCCCCCACCGCGACCTGTCTCACAGCCAGCAGGGGCACTTCTAGGCCAGACCACCGAACGCTAAGCAGAGTTTAAAAAGGAAAGAACAGATGATTAATGTTTAACATGTCTCACGTGTCTGCCACTCACTCACTGACCCACTTATCCACTTACTCTGTGAACACCTCTCCACTTTTTACGTGATGTCGGGCTCTCTTGTGTGTGTGTGTGTCCAGAATCTCCTTAGCTCAGGGCGTAGCGCAACCAAAGCTCACGAGGAGCCTCTCTCTGTCTCCCTACAAGCCAGAGTCCAGAGAGTCTGTCCCCCCTGTGTTGTAGACGGCCCTCACTTGGCCCCCAGGGGGGGGAGTGGGGGGGCGTAGTCGCTACCGACATGACCCCCAGCCCCTGTGGCACTCCGATGTGTTCGACAGATCCTCTCTCTCTCTCTCTCTCCCTAACCTATGGTTTTCCTATGATGAATCCTGTCTTTTCTCTACCACTAGAGTACAGAAACATTCTCTCTCTCTCTCTCTCTCTCTCTCTCTCTCTCTCTCTCTCTCTCTCTCTCTCTCTCTCTCTCTCTCTCTCTCTCTCTCTCTCTCTCGCTCTCTCTCTCTCTCTCTCTCTCCAGAACCTTTATTTACGTACCCTGTTAAATCTAATTTGATTCTTCTTCCAAAGCCCCCCCCTCAGCCTCTTCTCGTACTAATGCTTCTTCTTTCTAATCTTATTTGCATTCATATTATCCACCCAGGTGGTACACCAATAAGAGGTAAGAGTGCTGAACTGACGTTCACAGAATGAAAATAAAACGAATTCATTCTTGCTGTCAACCCATCCATTCACTCGAGTCACCCCCCATTTTGTCCCGTTTACCAATTCCAACTCCCATTTCCTTCATCAAGATCTTTCGTTTTTTTTGTTTTGGTCCAGTTTTGTTGACTCTTCCATTTCCGTATGTCTCTGCTTTGTTTTTACTCTGTTGTCTCCTGGTTTCCAGGGCCTCTTTGGCTCACTTGTGATATGCTTGCCATGGCTCTAATAAGCATATCCAATGACAATTACTTTTAAACAATTTTCCTTTTTTTTCCCGTTCATTTTTTTTGTTTTCTTTTCGGCCATAGCGAATCATGTGTCCCTCTTTTTGTCCAACTAAAACAACCAAGCCTTTTTTCCCCCTTAGCTGCTCTTATTCAGCGTCAAAAGTATGCGCAGATGCAGTGGAAGCACGCAGGCATGCTGAAGACAATACTGCCTTTTCTCTGCCTTTTTTTCTCCCAAAGAATTATTTCTATCTTTGCAAACTATTTTTTTTTAATTTCCTCTATTTGCTTTCCTCTTCTGTACCTTCTACAAAAAAGCCCAAACAACTACTTTTTTGATAAAGTTTCTACGGTGCTTTTTTTTCTCTTTCACCTATTTTTCTTACTTTTCTTGGGTTTGGAGACTATTTTACTTTTTTGACTTTTTTTCTTCAGGGTTTGGGGGAAGGCATACAGTTGAGGCTGGCGAGGACCTGATTGGCCCATTTTTGCCGTGTGACATGGAGTTTGAGAGTTGTGAATTTAAAGCCATTTTTCCCCTCGGGTCTTGTGACACCACACTGCTGATCCCATTGGTGGATTTTTATGGGTGTCTTTTGTAGCTTTCACAAGCTAACGCAGTGGTTGGTTGACTTCTTGTGGGCTCTGGCCGACATTTTGAATTTTGTCTTCTAATTCAATTGCATTTTATTTTTCAGCTAAGGGTTGTCAGAAGGTTGTAAGTTGTCCCGACATACATCTCTTGCTATTTGGGAAGATGTGCATGTCCAAACTTTTGTTGCAGAGGGTTATCTATTGGTTTCGCTCGATACAAAAACTTTGCAATTATTTTTTTAAACACGTAGCAGCAATTTTTTCCGATTTTTTTATTCGACGCTGCATTTTTGATAGTCACTTCGCCAACAAGAAGTCCCAAATTTAGACGACTGTGACGCGTCACAATGTTATTGAATATGCTAAGTCCATACCTAAATTTCTTTCTTTCAATTGTCCTCCCTTTTTATGCTGCTTTCTTATACTGTAAACCTCTTTTGTTTGACCCATGCTTCCTTGAAGCAGTATCACTCATCCCCATATTGACCGGTGATTTGTTGTCTATTGTAGGGTCTCGCCCTGATACCTCACGTGAAATTCTAATCATTTAGCTTATGCACATGCCTACATTAAGATGATTTAAGATGGCATAGATCATGAAATATAATTATTTTTTTTGTTCTCTTGGGAAGAGGTGAATTTAAACATACAGTAAATAGTTGAGTTGAGTTGAGTCAATGTTAATATATTTGGATTTATTCACATAGTACGTCTGGCCTTGTTCAAAGGAACGGCCCTCCCTAAATGCATGCGCAAGGTTTTTGCAGCCTCCGATCTCACAGTACGTGAACAGTGGATATTTTCGAGGCTGTGATAACTATAGGGGAAATAACACCAAAATCGCTTACGGCTTTAAACAAGACATGTCAATTGCCAACATATGAAACAACGAAGATGCGCATCTCGGAGGTGGTTAAGATGTGACGCTTTCTCAACATTTCCGTTGTTACCGCCGCAGCGCCGATTTTCAATTGGGCAAAAGGAAAACAAATAACTACAGGGATAATCGCCTTTTTGAAAGCGGACAATGTGAATTTTGTCATGTCGATGCAGACACGATGTTAACCCATTATCTCCCCACATCCGTTGTGATTCTCAAACCAGGGGCCCTGCAGATCGAGCAGAGCGAGGAGTCCGACCAGGGAAAGTATGAATGCGTGGCCACCAACAATGACGGGACGCGCTACTCGGCCCCCGCCAACCTGTATGTCCGAGGTAGGAAGCCGTGGTGGCTCATCGTCATCATCCTCTCAGCTCCTTTAAGACGCACATGTACACCATGTTCTGAAAAAAAAAAAACAGCGGTCGAAAAATTGAATAGAGTGAGCGGTGTGTGGTGAGTCGAGGATACGAAAATACGAAACCTCGGACGGCGGTTCGCTCGGTCGCGTCCTCCGAAAACAAATGTTCGGAAGGTAAGTACGGTGTGGGGTTTGCTTGGGGTTTTTTTTGCACCCGACCCACCTGTGTCAACGTTAACCTGTGTGCGATGCTAATAGTTTTTTTCTTCTCCTCTGATTGATTTTCCAAAGTGTTAACTCCAATGACTTAACCCCTTGTCGTCTTACCTACTAATCATGCCTGACGCTCTAAGAGACACAATGGTGGACACCCACCGTCGTGCCACCTGCCCCGAGATCTTAGATGTTGTCTGTGTCCTTCTCCACTCAGTAGATACTGTAGAGTAGCAGGTCCTTCCAACATGTCTGTTCTGTTCTCTCCTCTTGAAGGATGGCCCTATTTCACTTTTTGTGTTCAATCATTAGGATCTGAATGAACACAATTAAAATGCACATTGATAAGAATAAGTGCACATTCATAAAATGAAGCACACATTTGTAGGCCGTATGCATTACTGTATGTGCACTTGTGTGTACTAAACAAGGTGTCAAAAGTGATGTACACTAATCAAAACGAGTTGGATGAGATAAATAAATGATTACCTTAAATGTTTCCAGAAAAGGGGCCGGGAAAGGCCGCAGTTTTGAAACAGAGGGTCCTTCTTTTTTTTTTTTGGTATAGCATTTACTCTGTGTGTTTCCCTTGTTTTTTCTCCTTCCCTCGTTTTATTTTTGCTCTGCATCAAACCCTAAACATCCCTCAGAGCTACGAGAAGGTTGGTGCTTTCACTTCCTAAACCCGAAATGATCAGTCATTTGTTTTCCACGAAAAAAGATTTCACAAAATGTGATTCATGTGACCGTATTTCCATGGCACCACAGTCGTATTTCTTTTACAGCGTTTTTTTTGTTTTTTTGTTTTTTTTCTCGCAATTTTTTATTCATTTCCGATCGCTGTCGCACATTGTGTGTGTTTCGTGTCACCCAGTGAACACGTCCCACTCCCGATTCCCGGAGCGAATGCTTGACTGCCCTAACACACAGTGCATGTTTACCAGACCTTTAATCTCGGGAATTGGGGTCGGGAGGGAAAATGGTATCTGCATCCTTTTTTTTGTCTGCGGGAGTTTGTTTGTTTGCATGGTCACCCCGCTAAAGCTTCAGGATGAATGTTGTCTCCACCCGCACACCCGTCCGCGTTCCCCCGCTCCGCCGCTTTGATAAAAACGGCCAGCACAAGAGGTTTGGCAATAACGCGCGAGGAAAGGCCCCGACCAAAATATGAAAACATGTATGTTTTCAAAATGTGATTCACAGTTCCCCCCGGGCTTTTGCAATAAAATGACTAAATACTAAAGAGTCGTACAACAAAAGAAAAAAAACGAATTGACTCACTCTCAAAAGGTTCCAACACATACTATACTGTGGTTGAAATGCCCCCCCCCCCCGTGCTTTTAGAGCAAATTACATTTTGCCGAGCAGTAATATTACCCCCTTTTTTCCCCCCAGAGAAAAATACATTTCCTCTGATGAGGGTGACTCAACGGCAGGATGTCATGCGGGAACGACGCGTTTGAGTCATTATCGCCGGCGATTACGTTGACGAACGAGATGATGTTCAAATGAACAGGTTGAACGCTTCGCAGCGGGGGGGGTGGAGGGGCGCAAGCCAATTGGATATTAATTAAATATGGGAGATAAAAGTCATATTTAATAATGCAATGAGTTCCTCCGCTGTTGACTTCCTCCTCCGGAGGGCCGCAGACTGCTCGGCGCAGCCAGCCTTCGTCTTCATAGGGGGACGAGCGCCGCGTGAACCGTTTTTCGCGTCAGCAATGTCGAAATCCCGACGTCGTACGCCAGCTCCGGCCAGCGGTGGTCTCTTCGCAGAAAAAAAAAACGCTGCCGAGTCTGAATGCTCATAAAGCTGATCTCATGCTTTGAATATCCCACTTTTGTGATCCTTGCCAATTCGCCTCGCATTCCGACCGCTCTTGGCGTGAACGCCGTGTGACCATAAACAGAAAATTTCTGCATTCCCCAAAAATCCACAGTTGTCAAACCTAATAATAGTGAAATAAACACATCCAACTGACCCCGTGACCCCTGTCCGTCGGGCTGTTTGCTGCAGTGCAGATCTGAGCACGTTGTGTTTGTTTGTGCATTGCTGCAAGAAACTCAAAAATAGCTGGCAGTAGCCTCCGCGTCCCAGTGACGTCACAGACTTGGCCCTTTGTTGGTCTCTTCTCATTCGGCCGTGCACATCGTTTCACTCTGCGACACGTCGGTGAAAGGGAGCAGTGTTTCATCCAGAAGGCATGGATCCATCACCGTGGCTTCTTTTTACATGACACATTGTTGTAATTCTTTGTGTTGTTTTTTTGTAATATTTTCTGTTATCTGAAACTAATTCATTTGGAATGTGCGTGTCGACTTTTGATCAAAGCGCGTCATCGGCGCAGGCTCGTGCACATCCCGTTGCTGTGAAAACATCCCCGTGTGATTGGCGTCTGTCCGTGGATGTGTATGGGAGGATGTGGCGTGACACACACATCCATTCACATCAACCGGGGGCGTGCGGAATAAAAAAAAAAAAAAAGGTTGCCATACACGAGGATGTGCAGTGCCGCTTGACCGGCCAGTGTTGTACGTGCTGTTCTATTCATATGCATAGTGAAGTGGTCACATTTGTGTGCATGATGTTCACAGTTTTACATCGCCATATAATACATTTAGATATACGAGTCCGAGACTAAACGTCGTTTTAATTCATTGTTACACAGCTACTTTCCATCCGATAACCGTTCATGCATTATTCCACAGTATTGTGCTAAGGCTACGTAACCAACAAACAACAAACACTTCAGAGTTAACATTTCACGCCGTAACTCGTAACGGACTCTCAGTGGCAGCCACTCCGGGGCAATAATTCCCATATCTGTCCTCCGGGGGATTTTAAACGAGTGTTCCTACCCCCCTCCCCCCCCCCCCCCCCCCGACAGTCCGCCGGGTCCCGCCGCGCTTCTCCATCCCGCCCACGGACAACGAGATCATGCCGGGAGGCAGCGTGAACATCACCTGCGTGGCGGTGGGCTCGCCCATGCCCTACGTCAAGTGGATGCTGGGCACCGAGGACCTGACGCCCGAGGACGACATGCCCATCGGACGCAACGTGCTGGAGCTCACCGACGTGCGCCAGTCGGCCAACTACACCTGCGTGGCCATGTCCACCCTGGGGGTGATCGAGGCCGTGGCCCAGATCACGGTCAAAGGTGAAGACGCGGGGTTTTCGAAACCCTACCTGTTTTTGGCCCGCCTGTAGGCGCTCCTCGAGCGAGGCGTTCCTGACATCCTGACTACTACCGGCTCCCCCTGTGTAAAAAAAAATAAAAAATCTGTCCGAAACACTTAGTGTCTTTTACTTAAAAGACGATGTCACGAGGCTCCCTCTGGGATTAGGTTTCAGTCTGTACATACTGGCATGGATAAAGATATATCCATGCGGTCGTTGGAAAAAAAAAAAAAAAAAAAAAAAAAAACCTTCCTAATGCGATAAATAATTTGCACAAGATCCCCCCCTTAAGCCAGAGACAAGTCCTGGCACAAGGACCCTACATCCCCCGTGCCTTACTCACCAGAATGTGAATGCTGTGTACTGCTTATCTCTATGAGCCTCAACCATTTATGTACACGGCGAGTGGGAAAGGGTGGGAGGGGGGGGGGGGATGATAATAACAGTGGGTATTGTTTGGTATCCTCTAAGGACATGGCAGTTATCAGAGGGGTAATCACAACCCAGGCCGCGACAAACCGGAGATCTGTGCCATTTGTGTCCCAGCATCGCCTCGCGCCACGACATCAGACAGAGTGATGCTCACACACTCGGGCTTCGTTTTGCTGGGGGATTTTTTTTTCTTCGCAGCCATAACGCCAGCCATATTAGTCACAATATAACCGTGGCTGGCAGCAGTGCTCAGCATGAGCATGCTTCAGGTGGCGAATAAAGACAATCTATTGCCCTGATATATTTCAGTGTGCTGCCAGTGCGGGGGGAATTAAAGCCATAAATTTACCTGCTAAATTATTAAGGAGATAAACACCAGGAAATCCCCGGATTAATAGCACCGAGGAACCCTCTCAAGGTTTTTTCAACACTGGAGGGAAGGTTACTAAACCTTCACGATCTGTTCACCCGTTCACAGGTCTTGGCGTACAGTATATTAACTTAAACACGCATTTCCCATTCCTGTGTTGAATCTGCTCGCTCGATCGTTTACTTACCTCTCTGGTCCTCCTAGCGCTGCCCAAGTCGCCGGGGGTCCCCGTGGTGACGGAGCGCACGGCCACCAGCATCACGCTGACCTGGGACTCGGGCAACCCGGAGCCGGTGGCCTACTACATCATCCAGCACAAGTCCAAGTCGTCGGAGGACCTGTACAAGGAGATCGACGGCGTGGCCACCACGCGCTACAGCGTGGGCGGCCTAAGCCCCTACTCGGACTACGAGTTCCGCGTGGTGGCGGTGAACAACATCGGCCGCGGCCCCGCCAGCGACGCCATCGAGGCCAAGACGGCGGAGCAGGCGCCCAGCACGGCGCCCCGGCAGGTCAGGGGCCGGATGCTGAGCGCCACCACGGCGGTCATCCACTGGGACGAGCCCGAGGAGGCCAACGGGCAGATCATGGGCTACAGGGTGTACTACACCATGGACTCCAGCCAGCACGTCAACCTGTGGGAGAAGCAGATCGTCCGCGGGTCCAACTTCGTCACCATCCAGGGCCTCATCCCCAACAAGACCTACTACATCAAGGTGCTGGCCTACACCTCGGTGGGCGACGGGCCACTCTCGCCCGACCTCCAGATCATCGCCAAGACAGGAGGTAGGGTGGTGAATCTGTTTCGGGGCCTCTGGGGGAATGTTCACTTCAAATGTAAATGCATCGCCCGGCTAGATGCCACTAAGTCATATACACTTCACCGGTAATGTACGGTCTGAATGCCAACATGTTTTGAGTGATGGTTCAGCGTTTTGGAGTGACCGACCACCCTCTCTCTCTCCGCGTCATTCCCTCTCCAGTCCCTTCCCAGCCAACAGAATTCAAAGGGGAAGCCAAGTCGGAAACGAGCATCTTGCTGTCCTGGATTGCACCAGCGCAGACCGGACAGGACAACCAGATCCTGGGTTATGAACTGTTGTACAAGAAGAGGGACGACAAAGAAGAGGTAACGACTGCACACTGAGTGATCGCCCGCAGAACGGGATACTCTCTCACTGCAAGGGATTCACGTTGACGGTCGCATGCTACCCACATCTACTTACAGTTCCTCGGTGTAGCAGGGTTGAGAGCGGAACTTCCATCTTAGAAGTTCCAGGCCGCCTTGAACTTGATCCTCTGTGACCAAAGATGCTAGAATAACCAATCAACTGGTTGTTTTCGCTCTGTTTCATTCCTTTATTGTCAAATGTGCAGCATCACTTGTAGTCATAATGTACAATGAAATGTTCTGGACAAGGCCCATTCCAACATGGAAGGAAAATCTGAGAAAACAGTTAAATTAAATTAAATACAGAAAGTACAGAAATACAGTAAAACCAGGGCATCATGGATCTAGTAAGATCCATGATCCATGATGATCTAGTATGATCCATGATGATCTAGTAAGATCCATAATCCGTGGTGATCTAGTAAGATCCATGATGATCTAGCAAGATCCATGACCCATGATGATCTCTTAAGATCTTTGTGTGTAATGGTGATCCGACACGCGTGTGACGTGTCACGTGAAACCCCTCCTTTTTCAACACAAACTGATCGCCCTCCCCTCCCTCCCACACAGAAACGCATCAGTTTCGAGCCCACTACGTCGTACCTGCTGAAGGACCTGAAACCCTTCACCACGTACACCTTCCAGCTGGCGGCGCGCAGTAAACACGGCGACGGGGCGTACACCAACGAGGTGGTAGCCGACACCCCGCAAACACGTAGGTGTCCTTCCTCGCCCGACCTCCAGAAATGGAGATAAGGCCGCACAGCAGTTAAAGCTAGGTCTACCGACCGCGGTGGACAATATGCATATATAGAGCTTTGACTTCAAACGCATCACTTTATTTACATGTGCGGGAAGCCAAGCCGTTAAAAAAAATAGAAAAATGCATTTGTTTAACAAGGCACCCAGTGTGGGTGGGTTGGGGTTGGGGAAGGGGAGGGGGGTGATGCATTTGAAATGTCAAAACTGACTTAGTTGTATTTGTATTTGATGTCCACTTGGCCATGCACTATTCGCTTTGAATAGGCACCTGACCTTTCTTGTGAAGTCTGGTGGCAAGGTTACAGTAGAAAACACTCTACCTTTGTTGTGCAAAACATTTCTGACGCGGTGGGCATATAACATATTGCATTATTTATATGATCCCTAATGCCCACTGTCATCTACCTGTTTCAGAGCGGCGTGCTTCTTTTTGGTCTAAAAATAAAAACCCAGAACCTTGTCTCCTGACATCACGTACGCAAAACTGAATACACCGAACATGTGCAGGCTTGCAGAACTCTCTGTGTTAAAAATCAACGTTATGGACACAGAAGACAAAATGGACTCCCTTTGTTTTTGAATCGGGGGGGGGGGGGGGGGG
Organism: Urophycis tenuis; assembly: GCA_036785325.1. Classification (NCBI taxonomy): domain Eukaryota; kingdom Metazoa; phylum Chordata; class Actinopteri; order Gadiformes; family Phycidae; genus Urophycis; species Urophycis tenuis. The sequence continues at coordinate 279,813 of JAXIVH010000163.1, forward strand.
TTAATAAGAGGTAGTAAAAAGGAGGGAGGGGATGATATATGTATACTTGTACAGGAAACGCTCATCGAAAGCTCTGTATTGCCTCGTATTGTGGGTGTATTCAAATGCAGCGTAACAATTGTATTTAAATGAGAGAATAAAGACGTATCTTCCAAATTCATCTTTTGCCCCATCAAACAAATTAAATCAGAGGTCTGTGAAAGACTAGGGCAGAGGGAAGGTAGGTATCAAAGTTGAAAAAGCGCAGTGTCTTCCTTGATGTGGGCGCAGAGGTAAATTACAAAGTACGACAACGTAACGGTGCATGTCAACGTGCTTAGAATCTGTTAATTCAGTCGTGTCTTCTTGGGGAGTTCTCTGTTGCACAATCAGGCTTTTACCACAAACCAACAGGCTTCGGAAAGGTTGGTGATTTTTCCTTTGAATTAAGTGACACATCAACCTTTATGTTTTTGGATTGATGGTAACTGCTTGCACAATTTGTCATTATTAGTATTATTATTTCAAATATATATATATTTGAGGCTCAAGCTGATGAAGGAATCATAATTATTAGGGGCAAATCCTAGACAATGATCAATTGTCAGATTGAGTTATTGCAAATATTTTTTTTTCTTCTCTAAGGTAGGTTAAATATTTTAGAGCTGTCCATTCACCTTTCCATGCATACATCACTCATGTGGTTTCATGTTGGTCTTTACCCTTTATTTTGCCTTTTATTTTGCGATTATCCCATGGACGTCAAATGCATTTTCGCACGTGTTTGTGGTTTTTTCCTCATTTCGTGTTATTTTGTTTCCTTTTTTTTTCATCTTTTGGTTTTCCATTCATCACCACGGCCATCATTCACAACCTGCCCCCGCCTCTTCCCACCCCCCACCCCCCCACCCCCACCCCAAAAAAACATCAACGGCCCCTCAAAAAACAAACTGCCCCGCCAACACCGCGGACAATACCCAAATGAAATCGGAACCCTCTGGAAACCCCGCCCCCCCCTACAATAACAATGGACCAATCAGAGCCCTCGGGCTCACCCCAAGACATCAGGTGCAGCAGCCCCAGCTCCACCAGCATTGCGGTGGTCTGGTGGCCCCCGCCCGTCGAGTCGCAGAACGGGATCATAACCAAGTACACCGTTCGATACTGGGCCCCCGACGGAGAGGACTCGAGCACCCACCACACACCGGACATTCCCCCGGAAACCCTGAGGTGCCTTTTGGAAAACCTGGAGAAATGGACGGAATACCACGTGACTGTCACGGCTCACACGGACGCCGGCGCCGGACCGGAAAGCTTGCCCCGGCTCATTCGGACGGAGGAGGACGGTATGTGTTTCCACCGAGGCCCGGCTGCAAAAGCAACCCTTTAACCCACTCCCCTGACAAAATACTAATAGCCTTGCCATTAATCTACGGCCCCTTCTTCCTTGCTAACCCCTCTGGCTGCTTTTAATATGACTAACGCTTGAGAACTTCCAAATCAATTCCCGCTTGGAATTAGCTTTTTTTCTGCTCTTCGCTTTTTTAAGACTTTTTGAAAGGCGGCTTTTTTTTTTTTTACAATTTTTTTTTTTTTCCGACTCAAATCAATTTCAACAAATGGTATGGCTTTTTGATCCACAGGCCTGAAACTTCCCGTCTACACTGTCATTTTTCTGTCCCGACATTTTTCCGTACAATTTTTGAAGCTACAACGTTTTGTTTTTTTTGCTAGAGCTTTCTGGACAGTGGGAATAAGACAAGGTGGAAGGAATTTTGTTGAAGGCCAATTTTTTTTTTAATGTTTTTTGCCCATGCGATATAATCATTTTGAATCCATTTTTTTCCCCCCCTTGCCCTTCATAGCCAAAATTCTTGCTGTGCTTCAAGCATTTGAAGCACCCAACTTTGGCTTCATTTTTCTATTTTGACAAAACATTTTTATTCCATGTTTTTAAAATCCAATCCATCATTTTTGTAATGTTACAAGATTGGTGTCAGACCTGCCTATGGCGTTCCTTTTCCTTTTTCCTTGCCATTGTTGAAAAATTGATCTAACTATGGTGATGGGCGCGGTTAGCTGCGTTTTCTAATTTTTGACCCCTTCCTCCGCACGTCCACATTTTTCCTCCCCGGATTCGGCCGGGCATGAAAGCGAGGTGGAAAGCGGGATGGGGGTAGGGGGGGGTTCTATAATTGTGACCTCTCTTCTCTTATTATCCCACGGTGTTCCTCCTCCAGTGCCCAGTGGGCCACCTCGTAAAGTCGAGGTGGAGGCTGTCAACTCCTCGTCAATTAAAGTGATGTGGCGTTCGCCCATGCCCACCAAGCAGCACGGTCAGATCCGGGGGTACCAGGTGCACTATGTCAGGATGCTTAATGGGGAGCCCATGGGACAGCCAGTCATCAAGGACATGTTGATCGATGACGCCCAGGTATAGTAGCACCCGCCTTCTCCTCCTCCTCCTCAGCCAGCTGCCTCATCTCTCTCAGACACACTGCGCGCGCACACACACACAGACACACACACACACACACACACAAACAATCTCTCTCTGTCTCTCTTTGTCTTTTCCCCTCCATGTCCCTAACCTTGACTCAAAGTCTCTCGAAAACAGCCGCAGTCATTTGTGTAGAAAGTTGGTTGTTGCTCTACTTGTAGTGTGTGGGGGGGAAGTCAAAAATGATTATTGATCCTGTAATTATACTAATGTCTTTTTAATGCTACTCAACATGCGTAGTGGCAATCTAATTAGACACATTGATCATGTTGGGTTTTATCTTGTGCGTTGTTTTCAAGTCGAAGATGCATTCAGTCATCCTTCATATGCGTGGCGAAGTATATGTGTATTATGTACAGTACAAATGTTTGATTGTGGTCTTTTTTTTTTCTCCCCAAAACCAGTGGGAATATGATGATTCAACTGAACATGTAAGTGGTTACATATTTGAACACGTCATTATTATTATTATTTCAGCTCCACTGCCCCGTTCACCTCGCAGTAGACATCACACACCTCTGAGATTGGAACAAGATGGGCAAATCCACAATCACTGTGTGGCGTTTCAGCCACTGTAAAATAGACAGATGGTTATTTACTTTTTTGTTCAAAGACTTAAATTAACACTCACCTCATAACAGCAGATGTTGAGCCGCAGATGGTGAAGTGAATTTTTCTAAATGGATGCGAAGAAAATACCACTTTAAAAAATCATTCTTTCTCTACCCACAAACTGCAAACGAGCACCGTCCGCTGAATACTATTCAAATAACATCAGACGTATCCATTTTATGATCTAACCCTCCTTTGAGGGGGAATCGTTTCAGACAATAAAACCGTACACACAAGGTCTCCGGAGCGACCGGTTTCAGGCTCTGCAAAAAAAAAGTCTCCTCTTCCCGCCCCCCCCCCCCCCCTCCTCCTCCAGGAAATGGTCATCACCGAGCTCCAGGCCGAGACCACCTACTCAGTGGCGGTGGCAGCCTACACCACCAAAGGCGACGGAGCCCGTAGCAAGCCGAAGCTCATCACGACCACCGGGGCAGGTAAGTTGGCACTGTGGGAGATGCACCCTGGGAAGATCCTCTGACACACACATGGGCAGCAACCACCCACCCGCTGGAGTGTGTGGGTTAGAGACAATTCTTCTTTTTTGTGTGTGTGTGTTTCTGTTCTCGCTGCCTGGGTGGCTAATTGTGGCTATTATGGGCATCGTAAAAATATGTGGTAGGAAATGGGTAATTTTCTTCTTTTATGGCAGTTGTGCCAGAGAGTCTTAACAGTATAAATGCTAGCTGTGTGCGTGACATAGTTTGCCGCCATTTTGCTTTGAGGCCGCACATGCGGGCAGAACGACGCCTGTCTGAATTGAAAAACGGATGATGAATGCCTCGCGCGGATCCATAAACATACTGAAAGTAGATTAAAGATGGCCGACTCTCGTCTCTCCCACCCGTCTCTCCCAGTTCCCGACAAGCCCCGCCTCATGGTCAGCACCACCAACATGGGCACCGCCCTCCTCCAGTGGCACCCGCCGGCAGTCACCCACGGACCCCTGCAGGGCTACCGCCTCCGCTTCGGCCGCAAGGACGTGGACCCGCTGACGGTGATCGAGTTCCCCGAGCGGGAGAACCACTACACCACCAAGGAGATCCACAAGGGCGCCTCGTACACCTTCCGCCTCTCGGCCCGCAACAAGGTGGGCTTCGGCGAGGAGACGGTGAAGGAGGTGACCACCAACGAGGACGTGCCCGGCGGCTACCCGCAGAGCATCGCGGCCGACGGCGCCGCCACCACCACCATTCAGGTGAGCTGGAAGCCGCTGCTGCTGGCGGAGCGCAACGGCCAGGTGGTGAAGTACGCGCTGCAGTACAAGGACATCAACAGCCCGCGCAGCCCCTCCGAGCTCTTCATCACGGCGCCCGAGTCCACCGTGGTCCTGGACGGCCTGCGGCCCGACACCACATACGATATCAAAATGTGCGCCTTCACCAGCAAGGGCCCCGGCCCGTATAGCCCCAGTGTGCAATTCAGAACACAGCCCCTGGATCAAGGTAGGACCATTCCCGAAAAGACTAACCCCCCCCCCCACCCCCTGACCTCCCCCCACCCCCGACCCACCAACCACTCCTCCCTCTCCACTCTCCTCCTCCACCCTTTCTTTAAAAACCAGCTCGTCCTTGTAATCTCGGCAACAACAGCAAAAAAAAAAAAAAAAAAACGCAGCCGTCTCTACACACCGAAAAACAAAAAACACAGAGCCCGATCAAAGCCTGCCCGTTTTGCTCTATATTTAGACCACACTGCGAACGGTGCGGGGGGGGGGGACAAAAAAAAAAAAAAAAAAAGCAATTTAACCAAAAGCATAAAGTAAGTATGTGTTGTCCCCTGTGTTGTCAGCCAAGCAAAGGTCAGCCATTCATTTTAAACACTGAAGCCGTTGGTCAGCAGGTAAGAAGCGGGGGTTGGGAGGGTGGTGCTGGTGGTTGTGGGTGGGTGGGGTTGGTGGGGGGGGGGGGGGGGTACTGTAAGCCTTAATATAGTGCTGAAACGCCCGCTGCGTTTCAGCTAGGGCTCACGCTCAGGTAAGCACGCATGGGGGGGGTATGGAGGGGTGGGTGGGTGGGTGGGAGTACCACCTTGGTCGGGTGACCACTGAAGTTGTGCAGTGATCTGTGTCTAAATCCCCCGCTCGCCCGTTCCTTTTAGCAGTGTTTGCAAAAAATTTCCACGTGAAGGCGGCCACCAAGACGTCGGTGCTGCTCACCTGGGACATCCCGGAGAACTACAACCCGGCTCAGCCCTTCACCGTGAGTCCACATGTGGAGCCTAACAGTATAACATGGCAAATTCAATACAATTTGGTTGTTATTGTTGCAAGGCAGGTGTCGTCTCTGTGCAGGGATGAAAAAGCAAAAATATAAAAGAATACTATGAGTTTATGTACGTGTGCGCGTAGCAGTAATAACAAGAATTTATAGTAGCACAGCACAAGTTGAGGTATAAGACGTTAAAAATGAGATGTAAGAATATCCAGTAGTGCTTGTCATATTGCAATACAAGCGCAATACAACAATATACTGTATATGTGTTCAGGTCATGGAATCCAAGGACACAAGTCGCCAAAACAACATTTGTGCAAATTAACAAAAAAGTGTTTTTTTTTCAAAAATGAGTGGTTTTCGTTTTTTTGCAGAATCGGTTAGTTGAGATTACAGAGGAGCCTCTCCATGTTTCAGATAACAGAATTGAATAATTTAAAAGTATACATTTTGTGTTTGAAATTCGGTGTGCCAATAGAGAGTGGTGACAACTGCAAATCTTTAGGAGGCTTTTTCTCAGTTTTAGCTTTTGTGATGTGCCTACTTTCAAATGGCCACAACTTCTCCAAATATTATCAGAATAACTAAATCTGTGAATAACTAAAAATGCCCCAGGGACAACTTGTGTCCCTAGTTTCCATGACCTGACCTATACCAATGGCATTAAAAAAAAAAAAAAGGTACAGAAAAAAAGTTATGGTTGTAGTTTATGCCAATCACTGAACTACAACTCCCACCGCCTCCAGATCCTGTACGACAACGGGCAGAGCGTGGAGGTGGACGGCAAGATCACCCAGAAGCTGATCACGGGCCTCCAGCCGGAGACGCAGTACTCCTTCCTGCTCACCAACCGGGGCAACAGCGCCGGCGGCCTGCAGCACCGCGTCTCCACCATCACGGCGCCCGACATCCTGCGCACCAAGCCCTACCTCATCGGCAAGACCGGCGCCGACGGCGTGGCTACCGTGCAGCTGCCCGCCGTGCTGACCACCGAGAAAGTCCGGTGAGCGAGAGGACGCTGCGGTAGCCGCGTCCCCCTTCCCCCCCCCCCCGTGGTCGTTAGCATGTTAGCATTACATTCACATTTCTAGAAGAAGAAGAATTACTCTTTTGATCCCGTGAGGGAAATTTGGTCTCTGCATTTAACCCGATCGTGAATTAGTGGAAATACACTCAGCACACAGTGATGGTGAGGCACACACTAAATCCCGAGGCAGTGAGCTGCCAACAGCAGCGCTCAGGGAGCAGTGAGGGGTTAGGTGCCTTGCTCAAGGGTACTCCAGCCGTTCGCACTTGTCGGGGTTCAAACCGGCAACCCCTACGGTTACAAGTCCGAAGCCCTAACCAGTAGGCCGCGCCCCAGCCATTACTTGGCGGCCATTTGGCAGATGCCTTTGCTCCGAAGTCCGACTTACAATCAGGTACATTTTGTCTTACATATGTTGGGGTTCAGTCGTCTTCCTCAAGGACACTTGAGGCACATCTGGAGGGTTGGAGGTTGGGGATCGAACCGCCAACCCTCCGGTTAGTGGACGACCCCCGCTCTGTCCACTGAGCTACTGGTGCATTTAGACGTGCACGGTGGTAATGTGTTCAGGGCGGGTCGGGGGCCGTCTGCCCAGAGTCCCCCCCCCCACGCCTCGTTCACCCCAAAGCTGTCACTATGGGTAACTGGTGCCATTAATGAAAGTCATTGGATTGTCTAAAAGCAGAAGGACAACAATGAAGTGGATGGGCTCAAACCAAAAAACAAAAAAGTCTTATTCCAAAGTGTTGCAAGACATGACATCACATCTGGCACACAACAGGGTGCAACTCATCGCGTAAGGCTACGGATACTACTTAGCTGTATTGAGTCTGCTGGAGCCAAACAAACAAAGCCTGCCTGGATTGTCTCACACTGGACTCCTCTAAACTGGCACTCGAAGTCCATCTTTGTTGTTGGGTTTGTTTTGTATCGAGACTGATGCATTTGGCCGTGTCTCTGACATGCCGGGATTTAAGCTAATGAGTGTGGTGGGTTAATGGCTGCCACACACACTAAAGCTAGCTTGGCTAACACCAGCTAAGGCGTTGCCCAACCAGAAATCCCCCCGCCAACCCCCCCCCCTCCCCCAGGCAGAGACCATTATCTCCATTGCTGCCCCAGCTGAGGGGATAAAATCCTTTTTAATTCCATCTTGCTCTTGTGCACATCAAGGGTCCCCCTAATTAGCCCACTGTGGGGCTCTTTGAGATGAAAGAGTGGTTCCTGAGTTCTGTGAGCATAATGCTAATACATTAACTTTTTTTTTTCTTTCTTTTTTGCATGTTGCTTATCTCGATTCCGCATCCACCGAGGCCACCGACTCTTTGTAATACAAACAGGGCCGCGCGTCTGCCGTGTGTGTCATCTCAAAAGAGGCACAATAGCTCTGAATGGATTCCCTTTGTTTCATCCCAGACCCACAGTGGGTTTTTTTTTTTTCTATTAGAAAAACGAGTCTGCTTTGATGTGATTTGTTCAGAAAAAAAGCCTTTATTGAACCTTTGTTGAAACCTTTGTACCGGAGATGTCAACGCGTGTGTGCGTGTGTGTGTGTGTGTGTGTGTGTGTGCTGTGTGTGTGTGTGTGTTGCGTGTGTATGTTTGTGTGTGTGTGTGTGTGTGGGGGCGTGCGTGTGTGTGTGTGTGTGTGTGTGTGTGTGTGTGTTGCGTGTGTGTGTGTGTGCTGCGTGCATATGTATGCATGCGTACACAGGGGTTACTACATTGTGGTGGTCCCCCTGAAGAAGCAGCGGGCCGGCAAGTTCTTCAAACCGTGGGACAACCCGGACGAGATGAACCTGGAGGAGGTAAGTCCTCACCGCGCTTCAGAAGCCCCCCAATGGGCTGGTGGGGCTGGGGGTGGGGGGGACAACACGGGCAACAGAACCATCCATTTGCATGTTAGGAATCCGCGCGGTATGCGCACTCGAGTGGCGGGCAAAGTACAAAACTGACTGTTAGCGGTGGCGTGGCGTGGGGCGTGTGGGGTGTGGGGGGGGGGGGGGGGCTCACTGATTGCGGCAAACAGCGGCGGAGAGCATTCCCCTCGTATGAAAGTGGGCGCATGGAGTAGCGGTGGAGTGTGCTCGGTGGCTCGCTACACCCCCCCCCCCAGCACCTCCCGTCTGCGCGTCTCTGCGTGGTAATTACATGAAGAGCCACATCAGGTCTTGCCGTCCCTGCACTCGTTCCTGGGGAACGAAATTAGGGAGAGGCTAAGCCGCTGGTTATGGACAAAAGCCCTCGACAACTTTTCTATTTAACCACCCGAGATAATTCGCCGGCATGTGCGCGCGCACGTGTGTGTGTGTGTGTGTGTCACGTCTGTGCTCCAATGGGCTTGCAGCTTTTACGGAACTATTTGGCAAACGCGCCTTTTGTTCTGATCGTATCGCCACGCGTATTTCTTTACATATGGCGTCGTGCCGTCTTATATGTACGAGCAAACGTGGAGGTCACAAAGAGGTACGCTATAGCGTGGCGTACACACCCCTCCTGAAATGCGGTGCTACGGTACGGCGAGCGAAACATCTGTGAGTCTGTTGTTAGCGCGGGGGGGGGGGGGGGGGGGGGGGTTAAGCTAATTTCAGAGTTGTTAAACATGGCGTGAATGATGAAGGCCGCATTGTGTCTCATGCGGACTCTGGGTTTAATGGCGTCTGACCACGAGCACATGTCCGCGAGCTTTTGCCCGGCGGCCCGCAAAGAAGTCCTACTGTCAGAATTTATTTGTTTGTCAATATCAGCACTCACCTTTTCACAACTTTTTTTTCCCAAGGGCAGCTAGATTTAACTGTGTTGACAGGGGAAATGATTGAAGACATTGATTGAGGACCTACAGGCCCGGAGCAAAAACAGAGCACACATAGGAACACACACACACACACACTCTCACACTCACACACAGTGCTCGTACACACACACACACACTGTAGTCATTCACGCGGCTGCACACATACACACACACACACACCCGTCCATACACATTCAGAGAGGGCGAACAATGTACTGAGATGGACTCGCACTAGATGCTGTTTGTGTAAAAATGAAATCATGGCTGTCCAGGTCGGTCTGTACACTGGCTACTCAAAGGGCAGTGTACACACATTATCAGAGCCTGCATAGGGCCCCATCACTTGCACTGCTACTTATATACTGTAATCATGTTGTGAACGCATGCAATCCATTAAGCTATAATGCATGTATAGCTCCAGACACACACACACACACACACACACACATGGGTTGTGAGTCAGATATTATATTCTGACTCACATTGTATCAGATATTAGTGTGTACCGTGTTGTCGTCGCGTGCCAGGCTTTGTTTCACAAACCGCCCGCCGGATCGATCGCTTCCACCCGCCAGACGCTCAGCAGCCAGGCCAAAGGGGGTTGGTCGATTAACCCCCCCCCGTGATGTGTACTCCCTCCAGCTGCTGAAGGAGATCAACCGGACGAGCCGAGGCCTGCGCTTCCAGAGGCAGACGGAGCCCCGGGCCTACATCGCCGCCTACTTCAAGGACCTGCCGGCGGAGTTCACCCTGGGCGACGCCAAGGCCTACGGGGACTTTGAGAACAAGCAGCTGCAGAGCGGCCACGAGTACATCTTCTTTGTGCTGGCCATCCTGGAGATGTCGGAAAACGTGAGCGCCACGCACGCACGCACGCACGCTGTGCACATCCCCCCCCCCCGAGGAAAAAAAGCGACTGTGGTGCCTTTACTGCCCGTCTCCTTTTTCTTTCCTCCCCCCCCCCCTCTCTCTCTGAAGAAATCGTTCCATTTTCCCCACCCTCGCTCGCCTGGACACGTGAATAGGTTTCAGCGAATATCGATTTCACGGCCTCTGGTACAGACGCAAAACAATTATATCCATAGAGGGGGTGTGCGTTCGACTACCGCTTGCTGGTAGCTCTTTTCCTGTTCTTCTCCGTCTTGTCTTTAGATTTTTTTTTCTTTTTTCGGTTGGGTGGGATGGGGGGGGGGTTACTTTGAGTAATGGCCGCTCCCCCGGTGGGATGCATTTCTTCAAACCCGTCGGAGGAGCCTCGTCTTTCAAACGACACCCCAGCAGATGCCTTTAAAAGAGCTGCACCCCCACCCCTCCACCCACAGCTATGTTGAGTATGGGAAAGCCCCTCAAGACCAAAGTCAATCGCAAAGTGAGGAACCTGGATAACGGGGCTGGTCTTTAATTGTGGAGGGGGTGGTGGGGTGGTGGGGGGTGGGGGGGGAGGGTTGTGTGTGCCCAGGTGGGCTTATCTACAGCGCTGCAGCTCCAGCACTGTGTGGGCCTGCGTTCTAAGGGGGGGGGGGGGGCGGATGAGAGAAGCGGTCTGATTAGGGGGCTTCAGGCAGAATGATGGATTTGATGAGCTAAGGGGGAAACTTAAGCCCGGGCCTCGCGGTCCAGGTAGAGTCGAGGGGGGGGGGGGGGGGGGGGGGGAACAGGAAACAGTCCTGACGGACAGTGCAGAATCTACCACCTGGCCGACCAAAACGCAGATTGGCTTTTTTTTTTTTTTTTTTTTTCGTTTCCTTCCCTAAAGCTTGTTTTTTTTTTTTGTTTTTTTACATATTATCTTGCTGCCCTCCCCAGAATTGGAAATAACTTAATCAAGTGGCCGTGCAGAAGAGATAATGCAATCGTTATGGTTTGCCATGCTCCTTTGTGGGGAAAGAGAACACACAAACTTTAAAGTGGCTAATCACGCTAATTATGTCTATTGGCGGTTTTAATGTCTGTGCACCGGTGAGGTCTGGGGTGGGGTTAAACCTCTCAGGGAGCCCTGCTATGGCCCGACGGCTTGCTACCTCGGGGTCCGACAGAACAAACTGGCCTTGTTTTACGCTCAAACCCCTGTCCAGCGCGGGGGCACCGAGTACCCCAACTTCTGCTTCCGCACCCGCGTCACCAGGCGTCACATGCTGGTCCGTCCCGTCAGGTCGTGCTCTCCACGACCGACACCATCCAGACCAGAGCCCCCCCCTCTATTTGAATCAGATGGTTTGCCCCGCCCAGCCCCCCCTTCTGCACCACACACACACTCCATCCGTCATCACTGGTCTCTCCTCATTCAGAGTTGTCGATAGTACTGTATAGCAGGGGGGAATATATGGTGTTGGCTTATGAAAAATAGAGGACAAATATGGCCCCGGCGTCTTATCCACGGCGCGGCTTTATGAGTTTGTGTAAAAATGTATGTTGTCAAGAGAGAGAGCAGTTATTTAAATTGATATAGCTTCTGCGTTATAAATTATGCCCTCGATGATGGCGCCACATCGATGTAAACGTGATATATTTTGTGCGAGCCGACAGTATATCACCATAGTTAATAATCCTCCCGCAAAGAGATGTTTTGCAATGTGCAGCTCTGTTTCACACACGCGCGCACACACACACACACACACACACACACGCATACACACAGACACACACACACAGACACACACATACACACACACACACACACACACATACACACACACACACATATACACACACACACACACACACACACACACACACACACACACACACATACACACACACACACACACACACACACACACTCACACACACACACACATCGTAGTGCCGTGTGCATCGTAGGATCTAGGAATTAATGTGTTGGGGTTTTTTTACCCCGCATTTCCCTTCCACAGACAATGTACGCCACCAGTCCCTACTCCGATCCCGTCGTGTCAGCCGACATCGACCCCCAGCCAATCGTGGACGAGGAGGAGGGGCTCATCTGGGTGGTGGGCCCTGTGCTGGCCGTGGTCTTCATCATATGCATCGTCATAGCCATCCTCCTCTACAAAAGGTGAGGACACGGCACGGCCTCCGCGTGCAGACGCGCAAGGAGAACGAAAACGACGCGACTGCGCCGATTGTGACGGCGGCGTTTTGTTAGACGGGGCCCGCAGTGCGGTCGGCGCAGAAGTGACTGAAAGGGAAGAGTGAACGTGTGTAATACACGGAATGCAAAGTGGACATTTTTTACGTGTCACTCGGCATATGCGCCCCGCCGCAACGTTCGCCGACAAACAGAAAAACACTCAGTGGACAGTAGAATGCATCAGATGCAAATCTTGCGAGCGCACACAACACGATAATTCTCTCTCGCCGGGAGGAATATTCACAGTCCCAAGACTCCTTCCTACCTGTCACGCACGCACGCACACATACGCACACACACACACGCGGACGCGGTCTCTGAATTTCAAACATAAACACGGCGCCGACAGAATACAAACCCGAGGCACCGTAGCCAACAGGCTTGCAGTAAGGTACATTTCACAGCAAATCAAAACTCGTATTTTAGTTTTGCGCGGGGGGGGGGGGGGGTGTTCTCATCCATGTATCACTCTGGCGTGGGAACGCCCGGGACCGACTCTCTGCTTCATGTCACCGTGCAGCTTAAAGGCCCCTCGGGCCCCCGCCGAGTTGATGCTCTGGCCCCTCCACCTCCTCTCTGTCACCCCCCCTCCAACACCCCCACCACCACCACCACCACCACCACCACCACCCTTCCACCTCCCTCGCCACTGGCCATCCACACACAGACACACACACAGATCCTAGCTCGTCCACCGCTTTTGTGCAGACACGCAAGCATGGACACCGGCGCGCGTACGGCTGTGGCGTGCACACACTTAGGGTGTGGTCTCACATGCATTGCAGAGGTTGTATAGCCGCCGCCCCTTTCGCCCCTTTCGCCCCCCTTCGTTCTAGCTCGGAAGGATAACGCCAATTGCTGTGGTTTTGGCTGAGATGGCCACTGATGTTGGCGAGTGATGAATCAAAACAGTGTTGCGTTTTTTTTTTTTTTTTTTTTGCGGAGCCCCGTTTTCCCGACGCACGGGCGGAAAAGAAAGAATAAATAAAGTATATTTGCTTCAAAGATTTCAAAGCACTACTTCACGGTGAGATTGATCCGCATGTTATTCCTGAATTGGATATCTCTTAAGGGTGATGGGTTTTTTTTTTTTTCATTTGAAGGGAAAGAACACACTTTCGTTTCGATGGCAACATCATGAAAATCATTTGAAAAAAAAAAACATCTCCACAAGCAAATCTTGGTTGCACCTGAGACAAAACGGGTGTTTTCTAAGACACAACAGAAACCACCGAGGGGGGGCGGGGGGGTGGGGGGGGGGGGTGGTTTGCCTCTGAAGTGTAGCGTTACTAATCTCATTCGCGTGCAAACCCAAAGGCCGTGATCGCCCGTTGTTTCTATCTCGAGTAAATCACATTTCCCAGCCCCTCGCCGTAAAAGAATCACAACCCAACGATAAATGGGCGGAAGAGCTCGGATCTGAAGGAGCGCAAAATGCAGCCATCTTTCCCCCACCCCCGTTCCGCGGGAAAGATCGTAAACTAACAACAACTAAAGTTTCACCTATTTTTTTTTTTCTTGCTAACCACATGGAGCAGCAAACCTGACAGGTAAGACTGATGGAAAGAAGGGGGAAATAACATGTCCTGTTCCTGCCTGGCAGTGTTTCACATTACCAAAAGGAAAACAAAAAAAAAACAAAAAAAAGATTGGATGGACCTGAAATTGACCTCCCCTGTTGCGTTTGAGAACACCTCATCAAGCCAAATCATAACGTCAAATTGCTGGAAACCTTAAGAGCGATCGCCATGGCGATACGTCTTTGGCTTTATCTCCTCCTCGAGCGACTCCCGAGCCACATGCAATCTGATCTGATGAACTTTGCACGCTGTGTCCTCCTGCATGCTATCTATCTCCCATGCCGCGCTTATGAGCTTGTGTGCCTGAAAGACGAAATCATGGCTTGCCTAAACAATTCACGACACAACTTTTTTTTTTTTCCCCCCTAATAACCCGAGTCCCACAATCACCACGGACATATTATCATATTCCCCTCCCCGGTGTAACTCAATCACCGGCTCCAATGCAATTAACTGCGCTGTTAATTGCGGTTGGAAGGTGGCATGTGATTAATAGCCAGTGAGGTAAACAATACACCCCCCACCCCCAAGAAAAACGTCTCACATCACCTCAGGAGCGTGAGAGAGGTCTGTGTGATCGTATGTTGGATGCTGGTTCTCCTCCATGGAGGAGGAAACCCTTAATGGACAGAACGAGCACGTTCTGGCCTCAAGGGTCCCTAAGGTACCCGCGTCTAGCCAAATGTCCCCCCCCCCCCCCCCCCCCCCGGCCGCCAGCCGTCGTCGGCGGGTAACAACACGCGGCGATGCCTCGGTAGACACAAAGGGGGGGCGGGCTTCCATCGCCTCACAAAGGGCCGCGGTCGTGTAAGCCTTTCGGCGCCATGCTTTCTATGTATGTGTGTGTGTGTGTGTGTGTGTGTGTGTATGTGTGTGTGTGTGTGTGTGTGTGTGCGTGTGTGCGCTTCCATCTTCATTCTGCTGGGGTTCTCCCACCCGTTGGCTGCTATGAGCGTGCTGGAGGGAGTGATGTCATTTCTAGGGACGCACCGGGTTTTTTTTTTTTTTTTCTTTTTCTTCTTTAGTTACTCTCTGTGGTCACCTGAAGCAAGAGAGAGAGAGAGCCACTTGCAATTGATTGCGCTCTCTCGTAACGAGCTTTTTTTTTTCTGCATGCCGGAATTCATTAGTGCCACGGCGTTCATGTGGTCACATTCATGGTGACGAGGGGCTGCTGATTGCTTTCATAAGATGTAATTTAATATCATACAGCAATCATGAAATAATGGACATAAAAAAAAAATATATATATAATTACATGAAATAAAGCTGCAACAAGCCATTTAATTTGTTAATTTAGCCCTTACTCTAATATGCCTTTCATGCACACTACACACTTGTGTGGTGTCTAAATGCCTCTAAATTGAATTGGTTAAGAAGTCACATTAATTCACACCAACTATGGTCATCACAATATATATTTTAATCAAGTAAGACAATGTATTTCTACTTGCCACAAGACTTTGTTCACCAAGCTGAGAAAGTAGTTTGTATTTCTGGCCATCGGAAATGAACAGCTTCTTTGAAATACCACATTTTTGTGGTTGGCGGTGAAGTGGGACGAATTAGACAAGCTGAATTTACGGCATTAATCTATTATTCTGCAATGTTGGTGTGGGCCCATTACGCAGACAATATAGGCTGGTCTCTTCCCAAACAAGCATATGCATCCATCTAATGAGGCTATATGAAATCATTTTAGTATTGCATCCTTCCAAATGACCTTCAAGCTTAACTCACCAAATATCAAAGAGTGTATGAGCTTAACTTTTTAAACCTAAAAGTACCTTTTGTCAAATAACTTGTGCTGTCCTCCGACAGGAAAAGGGCAGAATCCGAAGCTAGAAAGGAAGCCTACCCAACAGGCAAGGAAATGCCTCACATCATCCGACTGACCCTGTGGAACTCCGCCGTCTCAACTTCCAAACGGCCCGGGTAAGAACCATCACTCATGTCCATCAAGGCCTCCCATACGCACCGGGAACGTAATTACCCGCCTACACAATGCCTATCAATCTCGCTCTCTCTCTCTCTCCCTCCTTTTTATTCTTACACAAACACAAATACTACAACGCACTCTCCAAAGTTTGACTCGAGTGACGAGGCGAGCCACTCCCTACTCTGTTGTTGTTTCACAAACACCCACACGGCGTTGGAACCTGACGTCCATTTTAGCCAGCAGCCGCAGCTAGCCGGGAGCAAGCTAGCCAGGAATAGGTGGAGTCGATAGCCTGTACTGCTCTGACACGCTCTGGGGCCTGTAACTGGCAGTGTGGTCACTGCCAGCTACCCATCACCCCCAGCTACTTGGGAGTGTAAGGGGAGAGTTTAAAGGGCAGAAATGCAAGGTTTGCAAAATTGCAGTGACTCACAGCATCAAACCCATGTGGTGCAAGGGGTCGTCCAGGTCATCTCTCTTCCTGTCAGGCTTTCGATGGACTCCCGAGACCGCCCGGGGTGAAATGATCGCCCCGCGTCCGTTGCCGGAATGCAGCGGGCACTACGAAGCCCGGAAGTGAACAACCGCAAGTGTCACTTCTTTTGTGTCAACGCAGGGGGGCTGATGGCCATGCGAGGCTTTGCGAACGTCAGTGGTCCACTCTCGGGCCGGACCTTTTTTGGTACGGACGTGAGCTGGGGGGGGGGGGGGGGGGGGGGGGGGGGGGGGGGGGGCATCGCCATCATCTCGGGGGGCCCCCCCCCTGTCACGCGGCATACTCTGGTCGACGAGGTGGGGCCCGGGTCGCGGTCCCCATTTATTTATCTGGCGGAGAAGGCTGCTCGCCGACCACGGCGCGCTGCCGAAAGGCGGCCCGCCCCGACCGCCGCGGGCGAGGTGCGTTGACATACGTGGCGGCGTTCACGGGGCTGTCAATCACGTAACATCCCCCAGTCGTGTTGTTTTCCAGGTCAGCGCGGTGTCAGGAGGAGGAGGATGCGTTATGCCCCCAGCCTCTGCGGACCCGTAGCGTGTTCTTGGGGTTTTTTTATTGTTTCGTAAAATGATGATGCATCTTTATGAAAGCCTTCGGTTAGCCACCGCCAATGTTACATTACAGACCAGTGTCAACCGGCTTCCGTGAGAGGGTGTCTCAGCCGCCTCTCCAGCCGGCCATCACAGCCCACCCACCCACCTGGGTGGTTACCTCAATTACCCCTCGTTATCCCGGTCAAAAACATTTCCCCCCCACCCCCCCTGCCTCCTCTTAAGCCCCCTGAAGAGGGTGCTCCATTACCCCGCACTTCCACCCTCCCGCCACCGCCCGCCCCTCTTTTGACAGGGTGGGGGGCAATTTTCATCTTGAGGACACTTGATGTTTGAACGACGAGACGTGGCAAAAATGGCCACAGTGCGTTGTCCCTCACCCTCCCCGCCGCCTCCGCCACCTCCACCAGCACCTCCACCAGCACCTCCACCACCATTGGTTGAAATGGAATTTTGAGTGGTGGGGCTGCAGTGTGAGTGGGAAGGTAAGAGAGAGAGAGAGAGAGCTTCACTTTTTCCATTAGGCTAATGTTTCGGCTCGGCGCTCTTGGCGCCCGAAGATGGAGCGGCCGTCGTGTTCATCAGGCATCAGGCACCTCACACCCCCCACCTACCCCCCCCCCCCCCCCCCCCCCCCCCCCCCCCCCCCCACCCCCGAAAATGTCGCATTGTCAGGAAAATCGTCACCGGCTTCAGAAAAAACGGTGGGGGGCGCGGCTCAGGAATGTGTGTTGGTTGCCGAGCGACGACCCCCCGGGGCCCCACCCCACACCGCCACCACCCCACCCACCACCACCCGGCCCCCCCCGTCCCCGGAGTGTCTCGGAAGAGGCCCACTCAGCGCTCCCTCTCACAAGCGGCGCCTCAGGCATTGTTTGAACCTGCATAAACCGAGCGCCTGCCCTTGGGGCTGGTGGCGGTTGGCGGGGGAGGGGGTCTCGCCCCAGCCCACCTCGGCGCCGAGCACACGCAAGCACGTTCCCTTATGAGCGTCTCAATTCCGCCAATGTCAATGTCGCGCCTCGTCAAAGTCAGGAGCCGAATGAACACGCCGGCCAGGGGAACTTTGTGCTGGCGGAGGAGGAGAGGGACAGGCTGCCGGGGGAGGGGGGGGGGGGGGTAACCAGAACAAGTGACTCTGCTGGTTGGCGAGACGACGGCGCCGGTGGTGGCGATGACTTTGCATGTCTTCACCCCCCCCCCCCGTGAGCGTTTGGTCCGCTCTATGGGCAAAGAGAGGCCCCCGGGGCCGAGCTTGTGGCATGGTGATGTGATGGTGTGTGCTACTAATATCACATGTAGAGCGTAGTCCTGGACCGTTTCCAGCCACTTCCTGCCCTGCGTTTTGGGGGGGGCGAGGGGCGGGGGGTAGGGGCGGGGTTAAAGAAATGATAGTCCTCACTGTGACCTCTGCAACCTTTTTTATTTACACCGCCGTTTCCTCCACAGGTCTGGGTGCGGCCCGGTTACCCCAGTAACCTCCATTTGTCAAGTTAGTTGGTCTTGTTTATACATTTTGACATGATTTTTTTTTTTTTTTTTTTTGGTTTTTGGTAATTTTTTGTTTTATTTTCCCAAACTTTTATTTCTTCCCTTCTTCTCCCTTTTATTTTCCTGCTTAGCCTTGTACCCCCCTCCCCCCACCCCTCCCCCACCCTCACACACCACCATGTTATCAACCCCGGTGTCAGTCCCATGGCATCACAGGAGGCGGAGTTTGAAATGACCCACCGCGACGCTGTGTCATTACTCAAAGCAAACGTCGCCACACCCGGCCTCACGACGTCCACTCTATATTATTTACCTGTTCTTCATCCGCTGTTGGTTTTTGGTTGTTTTTTATGTTTGTTTTTTTTTGTTTTTTTCAGTTTGTGTCGTCGCCGTCGTCGTCACTCGTCGTGTTGTGTCCCGTCACGCTGACCACTCCCCTCCCCCCCCCTCCCCCCGTCTGTCCGTCCGTCTGTCTGTCTGTCCGTCTGTCCAACCACTGCTTTCGGTGTGAATAACATTCCTTCCCTCAGCAGTGAGGAGAGCTCCCCCCGTTGCGCGCGATGACCTCTCTTCGGCTTCTGTCATCTCCTCTTTACGAGCATGCCCACTGCTTTGAGTGACCAAACTAGCCTAACCAGTTCCACTCTGCCATCCTTCCGTTCCACACACACACACACACACACACACACACACACAGGCACACACACGAGCCGCGCGTTCCTCAGTGATGCAGCACCGTTGCGAGCGGCGTGGCTAACAGGCGGTTGCTCTGGTTCTGTGTTGATCCGACAGGCATGGCCAACCACCCTCCCATCCCCGTCATGGACCTGGCCGACCATCTGGAGCGCCTGAAGGCCAACGACAACCTCAAGTTCTCCCAGGAGTACGAGGTAGGGCAAGGGGGGGGGGGGGCGGTTGGGCTCCACCGTCGGCCGCTGCAATTTTTAAGGCTGGTTTATGCTTCCGCGTAGGGATTGCGTCGTGACCACGCAGTGGCCACGCAGTTGCTCTGACGCAGTCATGAGCCCGTGATGGTTCTGCGTGGGGTTTACGTCTCGAAATGCAATTCATTACATACGGATTACGAGTAAAAAAAAAAGTTTACAGAAATGAAGGCAAAAGTTATATATATATATATACTGTATATATATATATATATATATGTTGTCGCCAATCAGTCGAAGCATTTATCAAGGCTGTGTTTACACCGTGGCAGTGTTTACGAGTGGAATCCGGAAAAAGCGATCTCCAGTGAATGTAGTTCGCGGACCAATCACAGCCAAAGCCGCTGCGTTGGGGTTGCGTCTCTGTGACGCGCGTCTAGTCTAGGATTTTGGGAGGTGCACATCAAGGACGTAAAGGGTCCGTAAAGGGTCTGCAACCCCCCAGCATTGCGTCCGTTGTGGAAGCATAAACGAAAGCATAACCCAGCCTTTACTCTCCTTTCCCAGGCGACGAGGGTCGTCAGCGGGGACTAGCGCGAAAAAGCTAGCTGATAAAGTGTGTGTGTGTGTGTGTGTCCCGTTTGCGGTCTTTATTGTTTTGTTTGTGTTTGTTGTTGAGTGATTTACCCGACTGAGACTGAATGTGCAGGTATACTCGTTATTTGTGTCGTGTTTGTAATATGTCTACGACAATGTTTGGGGTGATTGGTTTTTGGCTTTTTTTTTTTTTTTTTTTTTGAGGCAAAAGAATGATTTTCACAACACTTGTACACCTAAAAAAAAAAAATAAAAATAAAAAAACGTGGTACACTTTTCCGTGTTGCGGGCACAACCCACTGTCTCGCCATTTAATAATATTTTCCTGGAAGCCATTTTCACATGGAGGTTGTCTAACCACACCGGGGGAGCCGGCCTATGAGGCTGAAATTGAATAGGTGGGATAACAGATGGACTGCGGACTACACGCTAATGACTTCCATCTTGTCCGTAGCATCATTTACTCTCATCAAGTAGACGAGACACATTTACATTTGGAGACATTCAAATAAGTACAACTTCATTATTTGTTGTCGTCGGCCACTAAAGCTACACTGTAGGTTGTAGAGAAACACAAACCAGCGTTTTAATAAGCCCCACGACAGACACAAGATGGGAAGAGGTGGCGTGAGTGCACAGCAGAAGCTTCCCCCTTTTGTTCGTGTTCCATAACCATTACACGTTATTTCATCCTAATCGCTACACAGCAGAGAGATTCAGCCTAGACCAAAGGGCTACTCAGGAGACGTACTATAGATTTCAGCATGTGGTACCTAGCCATCAATGTATGCGTACTGGGAGGAAGGGAGGGAGTGAGAGAGCGAGCGAGCATCAAGCAAACAGCACTCCTACCTGCGAAGCAGTTCTGATGCCATAGACCAGAGGTATAGCCTGAAGCATGTTGGGGGGAGGGGGGGTTCCCCTCATTTTTGCCAACTCCAGTTTTAAATTGAATGCATATTTGAAAGGGTTGAACATACTGTGCTGAGACAGGCATTGGGTTTAAAACACAAGAACAATTGCAAAGCAACCAAAAAACCCCCTATAGGCCACAGGCAGATTATGTTGACATGTATGCTACCTTTTTCCTCAGACAGTAATTGGACCTATTTATTGTGCACATCGTTGAAAACGTGAATGATTGTGCCGGTTCGGGGTCCTTTCAGGGGCATTGTGCGGGATAAAAGCAGTCCGCCCTCTTTCTTTTGCTATTTTTTATCTAACTGTCATACCAGTGACTAGAATCCATAAGGTCACAATAATGCCACTTGCCTGGCTGGCCAAGTTCCATAATTGCATTTTTATCGCATTGAATTCCAATTACATTGCACTTCTGTTCAACAACTGGAAAGTCATTTTGAGCGGGCATATAAAGAGAGGCACTTTATTGTGAGAAAAATTGCAGATCAGTGTTCAGATCACACCAAGCCAAATTCTGATGTAATATTTAATTAGTGTTTCTGCAGGTAAACCAATGCTTTGATTTATGACTTGTTCACTGCAATCCAACAATAATTTGTTCTAATTTGAATTCCAATTTGTCATTATGGCACTTTCTCCCCCCCAAAGTTTTCAAGTCATTACCATGGTCTGTCATAATACTTTCATTGAAATATACTCAATTTGTTATCAGGAAAATGAAATTCTCAAGAGAAACGGGGTAACATAGGAATATCTGATGCAGATGAGTTGAGGTATGAGAAGAGGGTATTATTACTCTAATAATGACTCAAGCATAAGATCATATGCTTCCTAAATAATTAGGCTACTTGAGTAAGAAAGTATTTAGTGAAAAGACTACTCAAGTTGCAATAAGCAAGCAATATAAGCGACGAGCAATATGAATGTAACTATCCACATGTCCAAAATATAAAATTGTTAATGATGATCCAATAGAACAAACAAGGTAACTAAAACTCTCCCATCATCGGTTTGTGCTTTTACTGAGCTCAGAATAGGTATCCTCCAATCCTGTCCTCATTATACCAGCAATGCAAAGGATCCACCATATCCATTTCATCTCATAAAAGTTTTATTTCCCGTCAATGACACATGCTGCTATGCTACGTTTTACGTAAAACTTCACAATTACAATTTCTTCTTACATTTCTAGTGATTTATTCAACTCATTTAAATAAGACAGACACAGAGACACATCCAATTAAGAAAATATATATTTTTGGAAACTGCTCTTTGCAACACATGCTGAAATGGAAACTGCATAAGTAGTAAGAAGTATAAAGTATGGCTTGAATAAATAAACACAAAGGCATTTATTCGCATACCAAGAAATGATTACCAAAAAAAAAATCATCCATTCCATTTAGTCGAATGAGTAATTATTCTGAACCTGAGGCCTGAAATGGTCCCAATCTATTGCAGTTTCCAGGTCCAGACGGTCCTACCCTAAGTAATATTGCATGAGTATTTGGGAACCTCTGCCCTCGCCTTCTCCCCGAGATGGAGTCTTGAGTGGAGCAGCAGAGCTCCGTCTTCCACCGCGCATTAACGTGATTAAATAATGATGAGTCTCTTAACCTCACCGTGTGAGCAGAGCACCATTAGTGTCCATTTATATGTGGCTTAACAGACGCAAAGCCACTGATAGCGCCGTGCATATGGAATGTAGCAGCCGTCTCCGGTGGCTGAATTTAGCTCGTTTCATTTGTACGATGACAGATTGTCTAAAAGTTGGAGCCGTGGCCGGCTGAATTCCACCCGAAGCTATCTGATTGATCTCATTGATTGTCCGAAGTAGACTTGGACCTGATTGAGAGAACATGGAGAGAAATGTCGGCAAACAACCGAAAAACATTGAAGCCAAATCCGACAAAATCTCGCCCGTCGGGGGTGGGGGGGGGGTAAACACACAAACTCCTGCGCTAAATGCCATTTGTTTGTCGGTTCATCTCCCAAGGACCACCTGCCGAGCCCGGGAGCGCGATCCTTCCGCTCCGTGTGTTCCTCTCGTGTGTTACTCACGCCTCGGTTCTCCCGTGTGTTTGTGTGTTTTCTGCCGCAGTCCATCGACCCGGGCCAACAGTTCACGTGGGAGCACTCCAACCTGGAGGTGAACAAGCCCAAGAACAGATACGCCAACGTGATCGCCTACGACCACTCCCGGGTGCTGCTGTCGGCTATTGACGGTACGTCGCTCCGGGTCATTCCGGCTGTGTATTGACGTTTGTGTCGCCGCCGCGCGCTAACTCATGCTTACTCATGTCGGGCGCGCACACACACACACACACGTCCTCAAAACGTGAGGCCGCCCGGACGATGCTGTAACACGAGCGCTGCAGAAGGATGTAGATATTTTTTTTTACATGTGTCCAATAACAATAAGAAGAACTTTCACCACTAAGTTCAAATCATGTTCAATGTTCATGTCGAGTCATTCTCTTGATTATTTATTTTAGATGGGCCACAAAAATTGCACGGTTTCGAATAATTGCATGATGGATGGGGTAATCAAAAAACAATGACGGACGTAACGACGAGAAGGGAAATAATAGTTAGTTACAGCCTCAATGTCTTCATTGGTCCGGGCCTGTATTCCCATCATCTCCATGGTGACGAAAGCCATTGATTGCAACCAGATGGCTGCTTTCAAAAAACGGAAAGAAAAACATATGTTAATTTCGCGAACATAGATTTTCAGCCTCAGCCGAATTGCCGTCGACCCCGTTGATATTAATATTTAGGTCCGGGATGAATATTTCATAACTTTCATTTCCAAAGTGTCCCCACTTGTGCGGTGGAACGCGCCGTCACGCCTTGAGCCGGCTCTTTATCAGGCGCCTTTGTATGGCGTGTGAATGCACATCGCCAGCCTCTAATCAACAGCTGGTCTCTGCCCAGCCGCTCCTATAGAGGGCTGGGAAAGTGAACAAAATAATAACAATAATAATAATAATAATAAAAGTAATAATAATGATAATAATAATGATGACAAATAAACAAACTCGGGCTCATAAATGGATGCTAATGTGTAAAAAAAAAGTCAGATAAATAAAAAGGCTTTGCAAAGAGTCCCTCTGCACGCCTCTCAGGAAGAGCACTCAGCGGAGAGGAGCTGTGCAGCCCATTAGCCCGGCGTGCAAACACATCTGCACGCCCGTACACACTGCAGTCCCTGGCCATAGACGTACAGGGGGGCTGGGGCGGGGGGGGGTTGGGGGGGGGGGGGGGAGTGTGGCGCTGCGGCTCTCAGCCAGCCATGAGGAGGAGGAGGAGGAGGAGGAGGAAGAGGAGGGCAACAGGGACTTCCTCCTCCTATAAAGCCTGTTGGCAAGTTGTGCCCGGTTTGTTTACTTTGATGGGAGTTCTTTAGGGGTTGCGTGTGTGTGTGCGCGTGTGTGTGTGTGTGTGTGTGTGCCTGTGTGTGTGTGTGTACATTGCGTGTGTACATGTGTGTGTGTGTGTGCGTGTGCGTGTGTGTGCATGCGTGTGCGTATGCGTGTGTGTTGTGTGCGTGTGCATGTGTGTGCATGCTTGGGGAATTGCACATCAGAATTCCATGAATGTTGGTGTTGGAGTGTAATGGTGAGAGTGCGATGCCTTGGCTCTCGCTGCGTTCGATAATTTCATAAATTACTTGACGTGGGGAGTGAATTGACGATGTTTTCCTGGCCGGTCCTCGCCACAGAAAGACGCACAGTGCCGACATTCCTAATGACTGTGTTCTTCTGGCTGGTTTTTCTCCTTCCTCCGTAGAAGATGTACACACGACCAATCATCCTTATTATTAGCTGCAGTGTTGCTATGGAGGTGCTCTACGTGTGCCACACGACGGGAAGCGGGCAAGCTAATTCAGCCGGGATGCCACAGTGGTCCCCCCAAAAAGAACATTCAAATGCAACTTATAAAAAGGGAAAGAGGACTGACAGATACATTGTCATTTGTGTGTGTTTACCCAGCTCCCCGTGTGGATAATTGGGTCCTTAGTAGTATTGCTACATGCATTTTCCCCTCATAAGTTTGTTGACAGCGTGGAAAGCAATGGCGTTTCATCCAAATCCTGAGTGACAGCGGCGCGGGCGAAAGCCATTTAGAAAATACAGCGTGCACAAAACAACCGGCTTCCTCCCCGTTCATTCGCCATATTGACTGTTTTTGCACCGTTCCTCTTCAATCTGGGGGCCTGGGGGGGGGGGGGGGGGGGGGGATAAGAACGCTCTTGGGTCTTTATACCTTGTCCATCGTGCAAATTCCCTGGCAGCACAAAATAAGAGGCGATGGTTTAAAATAAATATATTAATGAAAGGGAAACACGGATGGGGGTTTTTTTCGGGGGAACGTTAATATTCCATTCGGAATGTCTTTTTTTGTTTTGTTTTTGGTGTGGTGGCGGCAAGGGCGGGGGGGGGGGGTGTGTGGTGTGGGGGAGGAGGAGGGGGGGAGGGGGGGGGGGGGGGGGGGGAGATCTCTGCAACGCGGCACCCATGCATATGAGACTTATCTCGGTAAACCATGTGTGTGTGCGAGCACGAACCTCCACCCCCCCCCAACGCCAGCCTCCTCCCGCCCCCCCCCTACCCCCCACCCCCCGACCGCCACTCCGGGAGCATCGGCGGCCTGTCATCTCACTCTCCTCCCCCGGACTGGGAGAGACAGGCCGCACCTTTCATTTCTCGGAAGCAAAATGGGGGGGGGGGGGGGGGGGGAAATAAAGATGGAGGCGACTTGACGCTTCTTTGACAGGGGTTTCAAATTGAGGGGCTTTCAGATGATCAGCCCCCCAAATCGATCTCAAAACAGATCTCAAAACGTCATTTTTGCAGAGACTCAATATTTGTTGTCAGATATGATTGACTGTATTTTTATATTTATACATCTTTATTTATATATTTATATATTGTCATTAATAGGGAGAAAAAAGGGAGTGCAGTCACTAGATGATCATGTGGTGGAATGACACAGCACCTAAAATAAATCCAACACTGACATCAAAATAATCATCCACCCCCAACAATTTGCCCTTCACTTCACTCGCACCCGCCCGTCACGCGACTGACGTGAACAACGTGCACGAGGATCTGACTGTTTCTGTCCCGCCCGCCGCTCCCTTCTCCCGGCAGGCATCCCGGGCAGCGACTACATCAATTCCAACTACATCGACGGCTACCGGAAGCAGAACGCCTACATCGCCACGCAGGGCTCGCTCCCCGAGACGTTCGGAGACTTCTGGCGAATGATCTGGGAACAGAGGAGCGCCAACATTGTCATGATGACCAAGCTAGAGGAGCGATCCAGGGTAAGATGGGGGGGGGGGGGGGGATGTGAATGCACCAAGAAAGAATGCAGTGAATCAAATGGAACTTTGGCATCGGAGACATTCAACTGATTTGTGTTATCTTGAAGCCAAAGTGGAATTCCTGGGTTTGACTGGATTCCTTTGTTAACTCGGAAGTCATGCAAGAATTATCGCACACGTTTAGCACTAGATTTGACCGACTCGCTCGGCTAATCCTGTGTTTGTGTGTCCGCACTGACCCTTGTCTTGTTGTGCACAGAGTTATGCGCACCAGACAAGACGTTTGCGGGGTTTTTACAGCGGTCGGTCTGGATTTGTTTCCGACAGAACCCCCTAAAATACACGAAGGGGCCCCAGCGGAACGACGTCCTCGTCGACGCAGACACAAAGCACATATCCGTCCTCATCGCATAGTCTGGGTGACCGTACAATGGGCCCATAAGCAGCTTACCTTCAAACTGGGCTTTGAACTGACAGCTTTCTGCATAGACACACTCATTTAAGCCAGACAGTAGTTTCACCCCGGTCCCCATGACAACCAAATATAAATAAATAACTCCTGTGAACAAATTCCTTTGAGAATTTCACAATATGGTAATCTTTTAAAAGTACATAATTGATGACCGGCCTCTATTCTTTGTGTCGGCTCCGAGCTTTCGCTGTATAGAAATATGAAATGGCATGTAGCATAAAAGGTTTTCAGGGGCTTGTTTTTTTTTTTTTTTTTGAATGCACATATGCACATAAGGCTCTCGCTCAGATTCCCCCTTTTATTTATTTTCTCCCTCTGGCCCAGACAGTGTTGATGTTGTTTGACATTTCGAGGCGTGTGGCGTGCTCGTGTCGCTCCTAACCGCTCCCGTCATCACGCCAGTGATCACTGCTAGTCCCCAAGAGGGCGCCTAGGGCGGGTGGGGGGGGCGCCTATGCGGGATTTGCATAGCGCGTTAGCTTTTGACGTCTGAACCCCGAGCTAACGCTAACACTTGAACCCACCCCCCCTGCCACTCGCCGTTAGCGCCGTTAGCCGCGGCGACGGCACCGACGCTATCGACGAAGCGAGACCTAATCCTGGGGATCTCGTGACTGGCGACGCACCCCCCCAACCCCCTCTGCCACACCCCCCAACCCCCCCCCCCCCCCCGATGACCAGTTGCGAAGAGATTAATGCGTTCAAATAAACACGGCGTTCGTTCCGTGCCGTCATCGATTGGCACTCTCGGCCGCCCGGAGTCGGTTAACCCTGCCTGTCTTGGAAAGGGAGAGGGGGGGGGGGTCTCCGGGGTGGGAGTCAGCCGCCAGAGCTAGCGAGTGTGTACAGTACATTACAACCAAACTAATAAGAGGCAAAGCGTCTGCATGCGACCGCAGGGCTATACCCCCTCCTCGGTATTCACAGAGCTTCCCTCTCTGGCAGCTAAACAATAATGCAGTAATGGAACAATGCTTTATTGGCCGTTCACTGGGCAACCAAGCCGTAGCACCATAATAACCCTGAGCAGTAATATGATTGGGAAATGGTGATTGCCGTTGTAATTATGGAGATTGTCAGAGCAATAAATGGCACTGTCTGGCCCCCGCCACATATCGAGAGCATTCCCTTGATTGTGAAATCACACCTAATCAACAGCAATGGATTAAGTTACTTGTGACTAAAAATGCAGCAATAATAAACAGAACTAATTTGCAGAAACTGTAGGATTGCAATTTTCCTAATCCTCCAGCCAGGATTTCTCTTTTTTTTTTTTTGGTACTACATTTGTTTGCCCTTTTCCCCCCATAGGTAAAATGTGACCAGTACTGGCCGACAAGAGGAACAGAGACCTATGGTCTGATACAAGTCACTCTCTTGGACACAGTGGAGCTGGCCACCTACTGCGTACGAACGTTTGCACTTTATAAAGTAAGTGGACCTTTGGCGCTGCCATTATCATAATCTTTCTGCAATTACTAAGTAAGTACTAAGTACTACTGTATTTCCATTATTTTCTATTCTATTCTATTCTATTCTATATAGGGTACGTACATTTAACGCTTGTGATGTGAATGTGGTGAGGCGAAGTTATTCATCACAGCTCACAGCTAACCCTTTCTCTCTCTAAGCCCCGCCCCTACTCTGGGTTGGGTTTGAGTAAGGGTGTGTGTGTGTGTGTGTGTGTGTGTGTGTGTGAGTGTGTGTGTGCGTGCGTGCGTGTGTTTATGTATGTGTGTGTGGAAGCAGACACGGGAGACCGTAGTCGATGGTCGGCTTTACTGTATCTCTCTTGCATGGACCTGAAACACCAAAAAAAAAAAACGAACCCACTGACGTCACTTCACAGAAACCCTTCTCAACACAAATAGCATGGATTTAACGTTGCAACTGTGCACCCTCCCAGAACGGCTCCAGTGAGAAGAGGGAGGTGAGGCAGTTCCAGTTCACTGCCTGGCCAGACCACGGTGTTCCCGAGCACCCTACCCCCTTCCTGGCCTTCCTCCGGAGGGTAAAAGCCTGCAATCCCCCGGACGCAGGGCCAATGGTGGTGCACTGCAGGTGAGGAGTGTCTGGGTGTGGGGGGGGGGGGGGGGGGGGGGGGGGGGAGGGAGTGAGTCACGAGTGTCTTGAGAGGGTAAGTCTAGAGGGTCTTGTGAGAGGGAGGAGAGTGAGTCTGGAGTATCACAGGGAGTCATGAGTGTCTTGTGAGGGGCAGATTAACTAGGTGACTGGGAGTCTCTAGTGGGGTGAGAGTGTCTAGGAGGGTCTTCTTAGGGGGAGAGTATCTAGGGGGCCCGAGAGTGAGTCAGGACAGGAGTGTCTTCTGAGGGGGAGTGTCTAGGGGGTGGTCATTGAGTCTGGAGTGTCTTGAGAGTGTCTAGGGGGTGGAGAGTGAGTCTGAAGTGTCTTGAGAGGGGGAGAGTATCTCGGAGGAGTAGAAGAATGGGTCTGGAGTGTATTACGTGTGAGGGGGGGGGGGGGGTTGGGGGGAGTAGGGGATGGAGAGTGGTCCTCTTCATCCCCACGGCCTGGCGTGGTCGTGCTGCAGTGTGTCCTCCTCCTCCTCCTCCTAGTCTCCAGTGGGACAGCGGTCTTCCTCCCTGTTGAGGGGATGCATCATCAATATATAATCCCAGTTCACACAACGTGTCGCCCTTTACTTACGGTCTCATATCAATAATGTATTCACAATGGGCCATATCTATGAAAATAAACATCCGGCCGGAGGGGTCGCACAAAGAGTGTGCCACGCGAGTGCAGATCGTCGACGTCTGAATCCGTCCAGTGGCCACTGCGGGCTCGTGTTGCCGCCAGCTTTCTCAAGAGCGGCACTTTCGATCGGATGGTATTTGCAGGCACAGAGCGCAAGGATTACCAGTGTCGTTGCCCAGAGCAAACTGCATCTCCTTCAGCAGACACACACACACAGCAAGGCAGAGGTAGATTGAGGCTACAGGCCCGTTGCCTTGTTAACACCAGTGCTCACATGTTGCGCAAGAGCACATTTTACCCCCCTCCCTGGTGAGCGAGTCTAAACCACGATGCCAACGTCGGCGACAACACAAGTGTGCACGCGCTGGAGAACCAACAGCACTAGAGGACCAGACCCCCCACACACACACACACACACACACAGACACACACACAAACACTCGGCCCTCTGAAGTCTGAAAAGCCGTGAGTGCAAGGCTGTGCAGGAAGCCATGAAATAAAGAGAGAGACGACCAGAAGAAAGGGACCGCCGTGAGTGCCAGAGGGGCAGGCAGAGATAAGCGGCACAGCACTAGATGTGGACATGTCAGAGACGGACAATAAGGAGGAAGGAGTGGGGGGGGGGGGAGGATTACCAGGGAATTAGCAGAACCACATGCTGTAGATAATTACAACTAGTTGCCCAAGTGCCTTTTTTTGTGGGGGGACGGGGGACTGGGGGAAAGCAGAATGCAGGAATTAGCGTCAGTCTCGTAGATAGAGAAAGCGGGTGGAATTAAATGTCCCCATCAGATAGAGAGCCGCGCGACACAACCCTGCTTTCAGTCCCCGGAGACGCGGGTTCTGCTGCGCCACGTGTCAGAGGTCCGTCTGGGAGGAGATTCCGCTTTCAAAGATGGCGGGGGGGGGGGGGGGGACGTAAACGGCGGCCATTTCCACACGCGTGCGGTCGTCCTCTCCGCACGCATAACCGAGTAGTCAAATACAAAGGCGTGCGTGCCGCAGAGCCCTTGCTGGTCGGTGTTGTTCAGGCTACACCTGCAGTCACCTGTAACCTGCGTCAACCTGTGACGGTGACACCGCCGTCACCTGCGGAACCAAGACAAACCACGGATAATGGCAACCCCAACGTGACATCGCTTGCAAGGATCTCCACAGCAAGCTAAAATGTTAACCACGCTATTATAGTATAATTGACCTCAATTAAGATTCACGGACAAGACAGTGAATACAATAGTACTCCATACTGTTATTCACCACTTATCATAGCTTGACATCGCTTCTGGGTGTCATTAGGCGACGTCAATAGCAGCCGTCCCCAATGCACAAGACATGTCCCACCCCCCCCCCCCCCCGAGAATGCTTGCATTTATCTGTCACGGCCCCAGCCTGCAGTCAGCGGCGCCGAATCACACTCCACCATTGGTCCGACCCGAAGCTGGCGCCCGGTCGGAGTGGTATCGATCGCGTTGCTTTGTTGTCACATGACGAGACAAGAGGGCCTTTTCTGTCCGGGCGGCCGATGACATGTTAAGAACGGTTAAGAGCAGCGCTCACGTGTGACACCTCTGTCATGCTAAGTGCAGCCGCACGGCTCTCTCCCTGGTGTTTTTCTGTCAGCGGCGGGCGGGGGGGGGGGGGGGGGAGTTTGAGGGACGTTAGCCACACGTCTTTTCACACGCTCGTCGGCGGTAAACCGACTTTCATCGCGCTTGGTTAAAGCCCGGCGGGCAGAAAAAAAAAAAAAAAACACTCCGGTCGAGCTGTCTCGCCTCCAGATGGCGGTGGACAGTAATGGCGGCGTGTGTTTCGAGGGCTCACCAAATTGTGATACGCAAAACAGACAGACACAAACGGGGGCTCATTGATCGCGGCATGATCTCAGCGAAGGGTTGATTGGCGGTTCTCCGTGACAACAGGGACACGTCCTGAGAGTAAGAGGGGTACTTCCTCTTCCTGAACACTATCGGTGGATGCCCAGCCATTGGCGCTGCTTTAGCTTTAGCTTCAAAGACACAGTGTTATATTCCTGCAATCACCGACGTGGATATATCTTACATTGTTTTCCACATGTGATGTGGATTTCCACACTAATTAGTTATCACCAGAAGCGCAAAGGGCTCCTTCTCTTCATAGATGATCCCACGACTCTACTTTCACTGGTGATTACAGCTCGCTTGAAAAGACCTGTTGTATTCCAGCCATCATCAAAACAAACAAACCCAACATTTTGTGTTTGGTGTTTCTCATCACACAAAAGCAGTAAACACCACTTTGCATAGATCATTCCCCCCTCCCCCACTCTGAAGGCAGCTCGCTTCCTACAATCGTTTTCCTCAAGCTTTTATTGTGAAACCTGCCTTAGGACAAGCCACCCCCCCCAAGGAAGCAGTGGGCCGTGTTGGGTTCAGTCTCAGTTCCACAGTGCTGTCAGTAACCCACAGGTCACACCTCATATCGGCCTATTGGGAATGGTGCTTACTCGGGCGTTATGGCCGCGCATAGGAAGTCAAAAGGACATGATTGAATGTCAGGGGGCTAAGACTCAGGAGGGGAAACTTTCCACGCTATGTTCATGTGTGAGTCTGGGATTCAGCGAGGGTGAGGGTTCACAAGACGCAATGTTGTTCCACATGTTCCACAAGCTTTCCATTGATCATGATTGAATTGATATATTATCGCTGCAAGGCTGTTGCTGCAGTTATTCTCCATATGCTATGATGTACAACTGTAACTCATACTCAATGCCATCTACTGCCAAAGTATAACAAAGTATAACAAATACCTTCTACGTGATGATATCACGTTTTGAAGACACTATGGAAACACATTGGCAATTGGTAAACATACAGTCGGAGATTGCACTGAGTTTCCTACAGCGGCAAATATTTGGAAAGCGTTCCCCGGCAGGTTAGCGGAGCGTGAGAGATTCGGTAACGACGCATAAGTCATTTGTTTTACGGCAGCTCACACTTTATCTTGCTCCAGCCCAGTGCAGCTGCACCTCAACCTCACAGTTCAAAACCCCCGTCCAACTTCTATTCCCCAAACTGCAGCAAACACATGTTAGTCTGACACATATGCGTGTCAATGTCCAACGCAGCTGGCCACGGCCTGCTGGGGCTGCGCCAGTGTCAGGCCATTAGCATAGCCAGTCGCCAGCGTCAACTGCCAAAATGTGTGGAGCACCAGCCCAGCCGCCACCACCACCATCAACACCACCACCACCACCACCACCACCACCCACCACCCACCACCCACACTAGCGAAGTCACTTCCCCCTGAATACACACTGACTCCTCTTCCTCCTCCTCCTCCTCCAACCACTCTTCGGTCCACCTCTCTCACACAGCACCGCCGCGCTGTCACACTGTTTCTCTCGGGTCATCAGTCTCGACGCATTCAGAGCTGGACGGGAAAGCACTTATGGGCTGGAAACATCTGGCAGCGGAGGCTAAAATATCCTCCAGCGCGGGTCAGAGCACCACTCTCCCCCCCCCCCCCCCCCCCCTTCTCCTGAAGGGCTGAGGTGCTCCCAGACCTGGAAGTGATTCATTCTCAAAATATTTTCCCAAGACAATCGAGCATACATGATTTCAGGGCAGCTTTGTGCTCTGGCCTTTTTTACAGAAACACCACATATTTCTAACTGATTCTCTTTAATCGTATATACATATATATATATATAATTTCTTTCTGTCTCATAGACAAAGCTATAACGTACAATTCCAGGCCCTACAGCTGTAATATGCACAGCATAAAACAATCCAGAGTGGAGGCAAAGTCAGGAGTGGTGAACGTAGCCGCGTGGTCATCTGTTAAAGCCGGCGACACCGGAGTGAATCTTTCTTGCGTTTTGCAGCGCGACTCCACACTGCAACATGGCACATTAGCTTGACGTGGCCCACGGGCACCAGCTCCACTCTCTCTCTCTCTCTTTCTCTCTCCCTCCCCTCTCTCTCTCCCTCACTCTCTGAGGAGCTAATGAAAAGAAGAGGATGAGGCAGTGTGGCGGAAGTTACCTTCCTGGCTGGATTTGTATTCAATCATCCCGGTGTCAAGGTCACAGGCAAACGGCTCCACGTAGCCGTCTCATACTCCGCCGCATCGCGGCACCGAGAGCTAATGTGAAGGCGCGCCAGTCGGCGGTCAGCCGCCCCCCCCTTTAATTCTGTCTCCAAAGATCAATGCCTCCTGGACACCATTTGCTAATTTAATTGCATTCATTTAGGTTTCACAGCTCTTCTCAGAACCCAGCACGGCAAAAAAAAAAAACATAAAAAACAGAGCTCTTTTTTTCGCGAATCTAACCCCATCGGTGTGTTTCCCGCGCGCCCGCACGCGCCTCAGAGTCTCTCGAAGCCGAGTGATGAGGGTTAAGCGATGGCAGCCAGCAGGTGATTAGCCCCCGACGTGCTGGGAGAGAGTGCAGGGATGTGCTGGAGAGCGGCGAGCTTACCACCGGCCAAAGCCAATAAGCTCCCCTCGGATCCCCAGCAACACCCCGGTTTTTTTTTTTGGGGGGGGGGGAGGTTCAGCTTTGATTATACTCTGAGTCAAGCGGCCGCGTCAGTGGTGGGGACACCTGGCAGCGCGGGGCTTGACTCCTGGTACTGCAGGGCTTGACTACTGGTAGCGCGGGGCTTGACTCCTGGTACTGCAGGGCTTGACTCCCAGCAGCGCGGGGCATTGACTCCTGGCCGCGGCCTGCGGAGCGCCTCGGTGCTTCTCCGGTCGCCCGGCTGACACACCGAAGAGGACAGGTCGTGTCCCGCGATGCTTTGGTAGATTGAAAGCTATCAGGGACACAGTGCAAGGGGCCATGCGCGCTTACTAAATCAGGCCGGTAGCGGTAAACGTCAGGGGGGAAATAAAGAGATCTCAACCCTTCACATGCCATTGAGTGTTTTTTCGCTTGCATGCCGCCCAGTGCAGTGGAGTTAAGACTCCCAGCTCCCAACAAATATCCCGGTGCTCAACCCAAACGTCAACCTACCAGGCATTTACATTCACATTTACATTTAGGGGCATTTGGCAGAAGCTGCTTTTATACAAAGCGACTTACAAAGAGTACATTTGTCATGAGAAGGTGGTACATTTAATTGCTGCTAATACAGTCAGAAAGTCACCAGAACAAGTTTCAAGCATTTCAAGATTAACCATTGCTAGTATACAACATCTCTGACTGAAGTGCCAAGACATCCTGTAGCACCCTGCCTTAGCTAACCACTACCCGCTCCTTCCCCCCCCCTCCTCACAGTGCCGGCGTGGGCCGCACGGGCTGCTTCATCGTCATCGACGCCATGCTGGAGCGCATCAAGCACGAGAAGACGGTGGACATCTACGGCCACGTGACGCTGATGCGCGCCCAGCGGAACTACATGGTGCAGACGGAGGACCAGTACGTCTTCATCCACGACGCCCTGCAGGAGGCCGTGAACTGCGGCACCACCGAGGTGCCCGCCAGGAACCTGTACGCCTACATCCAGAAGCTCACGCAGATCGAGGGCGGCGAGAACATCACCGGCATGGAGCTGGAGTTCAAGGTGGGTGGACAGTGTTGAGGAACCTCCCAGGAACGCTAAAACCGTGCTGGTTTTAGCCAGGTCGAGCGGCGTCCGCGGGCGAAAACCTCGGAAGAGGAAGAGATTTTTTCCCCGAGGCGCCGCACAAGCACAAGTCTGCCTTCACAGGCCGTTGGCTGGCAATTTTGACAGAAAGAAATATAGTTACATAAGAAAAAAAAAAGGCAAATTAGTTTTTAATAACAGACGTCGGGTATACTGTTGCGTTTGCCTTTGGCGCTCTTTGGGCGCCGCGCGGACTCTGACATGTTTCCAGTGGAAAAGTCGCGGCGTACCTTTGATTACATGCAGTGGATGTTTGAAACGGGCAATCAAAAGTTCTCCCCCTTTATGGAAACAATCACCTACAATACCCTCCACACCCCGACACATGTTTCGCCATCAGTGGCTCATTACATCAGAGCTCCACCGAGAGGGAGGGGGGGGGTTTGCCATGCATGTGTCACCCGCTGGCCGTCTCCCCCGTGTGCGGGGGGAGAGAGGTCAGCTAGCTGTTTCACTTTGCAATGGAAACACACAAAGCTTTACCAGGCAAAGAGAGAGAGAGAGATCCATAAATCACGCATTCAAGCACGCTCCATTTGACTATCGCACATTCGGTTTTCCCGATGACGCCATGGCTGAAGTCGGAACGGCTAGTCCGTCCTCCGTACATGTCGGGAGTGTTTCGCGTCGGGGCCACATATTGTTTCATCGGAAATTCCCCCCCCCCCCCCCCTTTTTTGCTTTATCGTTCCCCTGCACCACAGCGTTACCACGGCACCATTGATGGGCTCGTCAGTAAAACTCCTGGAGCCCTTTCCCAGTCCCCCCATAAGGGCCCTGGGAGACAGCACGGGGCCTGTGGTTTCCTAGGTATTCCAGTCTGTCGACTTCCCCTTTATGGCCCCCTCGACAGGCATGGCGCATACGGCCCTATTCTCTCTTAGGGTATTGGCTTACAGAATCAGCCACCCGCCCCCCCCCCACCCCCATCACTGTCTCACCAAAATGAAGGACAATTACCAGTGGGTATTGAGCAACATACACTGCAATGCAAGGTTAGCCAAACCACACATTGTTAAATGTACATTGCTGTTGCGGCCGCTTTATTGCCTCACTTGTGACACACACGGAGCGGAGGCGGATTTCACTGTAAAAGCGCAGCAGTATTTCCCATGGTTCTTCGTTTACAGACGTGACGCTCACAGACACCGAGGACAATATATTTTATTAAAAAACAAATAAAAGCCATCATCCATGAACTCATTCGAGAAAATACTGTCCATTTTGAAAATCGGGAAACCTCATCAGAACGCGTGATTGTGAATAACGTTCATGTCTTCATCCCCCTCAAAACCACGACATCCAACACGGGGGGACATGTGGGAAAGCCACTTGAACGTGCACTCAGCCCCCTGCCTCTCTCTCTCTGTATCCCCCTTCTGTGTCTCTCCTGTAATCCGCCTACAGCGCCTCGCCAACACTAAAGCCCATACGTCACGATTCATCAGTGCCAACCTCCCCTGCAACAAGTTCAAGAACCGCCTGGTGAACATCATGCCATACGAGTCCACGCGGGTCTGCCTGCAGCCCATCCGGGGTGTGGAGGGCTCCGACTACATCAATGCCAGCTTCATTGATGGATACAGGTGAGCGTGTCCCGCTCGAGGCGTCGGGGGGGGGGGGTGGGGACCCGGAAGAACCCGCCCGCCCAGATGTTCAAACAGCAAGACGTTCAAAAGGTGTTCTGAGGCGGAGTTCAGTGTGACGGAGCGGAGTCAGCCAAAAAGGAAACCCCACCCTCTCACTGTAGTCCCAAGTCTTCTGATCCACTCCCCACCCCACCCCCCCTTTCATTTCCTCTTCAAAACGCAGCCGGAGCGCGACAGATAAACCGCATTTC
>JAXIVH010000163.1:316690-339190 GCA_036785325.1 Urophycis tenuis
ACTCCAGCTCAATCCATAATGGTGCCGACAAGCCAGCATGCAAACAAGATAAGAGTTGAACCATCAGGGATGCGTTCCTCATCCACCTGAAGGCCCCGTTTCATACGTGCATTCAGCCCCGGCGATGGTGAGGACCTAGTAAAAAAAACAACAGCAAAAAAAAAAGGAAAAGTCAATATTGATTGATTTGAAGGCCCGGCAATTACCTCCCTGTGCACGCGACCATGTTAAGGTCACTATTATCTTGGCTCGTTTTATGGGTCATCGCGCCGGCTTTCGCCCCCAAAATAAATTAGCGGCGTAAACGACCCTTAACTCACCTTGATCAAATTTACGACGGGCGTAATCAGTTTCACAGCGGAGCGAGGGGATTCTGCAGGGGGCGCTGACCCCCCCCCCCCCCCCCCCCCGGCCCCCCGGCCCCCCCCGATGGATTTGCGTGTGCGGAGCCTGAGCCGTGAGAACACTCAGACTGCGGCGGGGCGCGCAGTTTGGATTGACGGCTGAGTCGATAGATCGTAATAAAGCTCTGTGACAATTGTTTGTTATTAAGTGGTTTGAAAATAAGATGTTCAGTAAAAAAAAAAAAAAAACTAAATAAAAAAAAACACAATCCTCAGAAGGTAACAGAGTGGAGACTGAGCAGCCGGTACCTGCTGTGGTATTTCCCCCAGCCTGATATCCGTCTATTGGAATTTTTTTTCTTCCCGGAGCCCCGGGGATGACCTGCTCCCAGCCCTGTTATGCTCTTAACCCCCCCCCATCCCTCCCCGCCCCCAAATAAATTCAATTCCCAATGCAGTAATCTCCCTAATGAAAAATCAATACGCCTCACTCAATCCCGGCCTCCCGCCGGGCCTGTCGGGGGGGGGGGTGGGGGGGGGGGAAGATGAATGTATTGGCCGGGGTCCGGTGAATGCACCCTGGGGACGCCGAGTGCCCATGTGATCAGAGCTAATGCCGTACACACGCTGTGTCCCACTCACCCGGGCTCCTTCCTCGCCGTGGCGGTCCTCTTAATGCTGGCCCCGTGGAGCTGGGATGACGGTATCGATCTAATGAAAGGACAAGTGATATCCTCCCCAAGTTCCCCCCCCACTGGTGATTACAAAGCCTCAATCAGGGCGGGGGGCATGGGGGGTATCTGGACAGCGTGTGTGTACGACCTGGACACATGGCGGAGGTCCATTGATTCATTGCCACGGCAACATCTGAGGGCACAACCTCCCAAAGTCACACAATTGAAGAAATGTCTCGCCATATTTTGCATTGTTTGCACTTCGTCTTTTTTTTTGCAAGTAAACAGACAATTATAGGCAGCGACTTTCCGAGTGATAAGTCATAATGGGTTTAATTCATGCTTACGCTCAGGGGACGGGGATGGGGGGGGGGGTGAGGATGACTTTTCCGCTTTGTTTACGCCATAAACCCATCAGCGTCGCGGCTGCGCGGCATCCATTTACTCTGCTCGTCCCTCACCCAGAATGGCTCTGCGGCTCGTCGCCATTGTTCGGCCGGGGATTTCCGCGAGCGTGCCCCGAGCTCCGCGGCTATTAATAATGCCACCCGGGCGTCAGCCGCCGACGCTCAGATAAGGTGGGGGGGGAGGGGGGGGGGGGGGGGGTGGGGGTGGGGACAAGGTTGTGGCCACGCTGCATGACTCACTGTGGTATAGATAAGCCCTAATTCCCCCCCCCCCCCCACACACAGGCACACACCGCACACGACGTTTGATGTAATGCATAGTAAAACCGATGAGGCGACGGAAAACGTACACATGTGTAACAGGGTTTAAAAAAAAAAAAAAAAAAAAAAAAAAAAAAAAAACGACGAGGGGGAGAGGGACCTACGACAGCTTAGAAATGCAAATAGCTAATTTTTTTGACGGCGGCGTGAAGGATGTTTACTACGTGCACAGCGTGTGGCTTTCCATTTACGCGGCCCCCGGGAGAAATCGGCACGCGTTCCGCCGCCTGTACACGAATCGGCGCCAATATGCGGACAAACACGCGGGGCCCGGTTCGAGCACCGAGCGTCTCGTCTGGTCGATGGGGGATGATTATGATGATTTGATTATGGATCATCGCGGAGGGTGGTTTCGACTCGTGGCGTCATCTGGTACTATCGATGTGGTCCGCTT
The DNA here is from genome assembly GCA_036785325.1 of Urophycis tenuis. Taxonomy (NCBI): domain Eukaryota; kingdom Metazoa; phylum Chordata; class Actinopteri; order Gadiformes; family Phycidae; genus Urophycis; species Urophycis tenuis. The sequence goes on from JAXIVH010000163.1 coordinate 318,831, forward strand.
GTATTAAAACAGAATCAATCTCGCAGGCTATCGAATGTGCTCAAGTTATCACATGTAAAAAATATTCACACGCAGAACGTTGGGGCGCTTGCCATGCGTTTATGTAGTTTTTTATTTTTTTTATTGCATATCGTATCACATCTGAAATCCAAACTCTTCATGCTCAGAGTTCTGGGTGGTCGCTCAGCAGCCTCCATTTTGAACACCAGACCAGAACCAGAACCACAGACCAGGGCCACGGTGGCTCAGTGGGTAGAGCGGGTGGACAGAATGGGTCTTTCACCAAACCGTAGGGTCGGCGGTTCAATCCCCCTCGATCCCCCTCGATCCCCCTCAATTCCCCTCCGCCCCAACTGTCCGCATGTCGAAGTGCCCTTGAGCACGACACTGAACCCCAACTTGCTGAACACCCCGGGCGCTGAACATAGCAGCCCCACTGCTCCTATGTACCATAGGATGGGTCAAACGCAGAGGAACACATTTTGGTCCCATATCTAGAAAACACTGGGGACTAAAATGACTAAAAGTGAATCTAATCTAAACATGGAAATGTAAACTGTTTCCTTTATCTCCCCCCCCCCCCCCCCACCAACACGGAAGAGGTGGAGGAGGTGGAGGCCCAATTCGTCCCCACCCTTAACTGATCTCCGTCCGTTCCAATCTCGTCCCCGCTCTGTGGCGCGGGCGGTGGCTCCACCGCCGGCCACAAGCAGACAGTGAGTGATTAGCACGGCGCTGCCGTTGACATCATTTGCATTTTAATAGACCATAATTACAAGTCTCGGGGAGGGGGGGGGAGAGACACGCTGGTGTTTTGGGGGGGGAGGGAGGGAGTGGGGAGTGAGGGAGGGAGGTGAAATAAATTGCAGTTTTGCAGAATGTTTGTATTGCCGAACACCTCCTGGATCTCGAGGCAGGAGATAGCCGGCGGGCCGGATCGTGGGACTCGGATTGTGGCTGCAGCTGCAGGGCAAAAGGGTAAAAGGTACGACTGCTGCTGCTGCTGCCGCTGAGCGCTGGTGGGACAAGAGGAAAAGCAGTGGAGTGGATGGTGGGATGCGGTGAGGGTCTTGTGTCGGCCAGAGCAGTGTACCAGTACCAGTGCTTGGTCTCAAAAACGCAGAAAGTTAGAAAAAGAAACCTAATGTGATAAGATAAGATAAGATATGCCTTTATTAATCCCCCTTAGGAGAAATTCACATGTGAACAACAGTACAAGGGGATAGAGAAGTGCAATAGAAGACTATAGACAATATACACTAAGCAATAAATAGATGTACCTAAATTAAGATAAAATTATATGCGAGCTCTTAGAATCAGGTCAGATGAAAGAATGAAAACCTATATACATACATGGTAGTCATCATTGAGATGAACAGTGCAATTAGTAGATGAAGATGAACAGTGCGATGAGTTTTCTTTTTTTTCTCAGACTTTCTGCATTCAGATAATATTTGAACGCAGAAAGTCCAAGAAAGAAAAAAACTCAACCAAGAATGAAAAAACTCATCCGCCCCACGCTATATATTATATACGGCATGGCGTTTTTTTTTTTTTTTTTACAAATGCAAATCAGCCCAATACCCTGATGCCCCTTTTTTTTCCCCCCCCCGTTCCATTGTGTCCTCATCGGCCCCTCATTAACTCCTCTGATAATTGCGTCGGGCGGAAGGGTCTATTTTGGATGCTTTGGTCTTATCTTTGACGCTCACCTGCTGCGGCGCGACACGGCCGCCTGGGATTTTGCCCACCGGGGACGTCTCTCCCCCCCCCCCCACCCCCCTGGGGGGCAACGTGACCCCCCCCCACCCCCCCCCCCCCCCCCGTAAGCAAGAGTGACAACACAATAATACACCGCGCCGGCTAATCTCTCATTGGTGGATTATCAGATCAGACGGACCGCCGGTTGTTCGCCGGGGGGCTCTCGGTGACTATCGAGAAAGTTGATCTGTCAAGTTGATCCAGGCGGCGGCTGGCCGTGGTATCCAGGGTGGTTTGGGTCCATACAGTTGGCTGCGGACGGCAGATAAGGGTACGGCCCCCCCCCCCCGATGCCGGCTGAATGGACCCCCATCTGGTAAATGAGAAACAAGGCCTGCCTTTTCAGTCGCCCGCCCCCCCCCCCACACACACCCCACCGACGACCACACTTTATCTAGTTGAGAAATGGACACCCCCCCCCCCCCCCCTCGGGCCGCAAAGCCGCGTGGCGCCCTTTCACGGATACCGCTTGATTCCCTTGACCCCCATCGGCGTGCCCCGGAGCTGCCCTCCGCTTTTATTTTGAAACGAGATATCGGGGATCGGGGGGGGGTTTGTCGGAATATCCCTCCCTGCCTCCCTGCCCAACCCCCCCCGCATCGGTTTGAGACTCGAAGTTAGTGGCGGCGGTCGATACGATCACGGGGGGGGGTGCGTCCGTAATCCGCACGTGCGTTTTTCCCCGCACGCCGCTTTTATGTGGCGTCTGAAAGGACCTTGCGGCGGTGTAGGGTTCCCCGGTAAATCAGTCGGCCGTTTTTTTTTTTTTTTTTTTTGCCCGCACCCGATGGCGGCGTCGTATAGCCTCTCTCTCACTCTCTCTCTCTCTCTCTCTCTCTCTCTCTCTCTCTCTCTCTGTCTCTCTCTCTCGCTCGCTCCCCCGGCGCCGGACGCTGGCCGCCAGTGGGGTCCGCCCGGCTCGACGCGCAGCTCTTTTGCCGGGAGGTCGAGGCCCCCCCCCCTCCCCCACCCCCCTTCGCAAATCCGTCCGACGGATGAACACGACGTGAATAATATTTAAGGAGAGGGGACTATCTTTCTGAATCTGGCCTCTTATCGGATTTGAGGCGGCGAGGTGCGGAGATTTTGACATCCACGTGGTGCCGGATAAGAAGTTGAATTTGCAATTACTACTCCGGAGAACGAGCCCGGCCGGCGCGAGCTGAATCATAAACAAGGGGGGTCGAGGGGGACGCGGTTCAAATGATGCCGCTGTGAACCATGGCGCGCTGTTTCATGTGGTTAGCGGAGATGGTCCTGTGATGTGACTCATGGAACTCTTTGCTGCGGAAAAAAAGCCCACGTGTGCCACTTTTAGGAAAAAAAAAAAAAAAAAAAACATCTGGCTGTTGCAGAAAGGGGTGAGGCCGCGGTACCTCACGTGTTCTGTCCGACGCCCACAGTTTACAGGACTCTCCGACGGCAATGGTGGGATTTTTACTTTAATAATTCGTTGGCAATGTGTTAACACCAGTTCAACTGCTGTGAATGTGTTTCATAGTACACCATTGTTTTCTCTTTTTGTGTCACACTTTAATATTTCAACCGTTCCTTCCAAGGCTGAAGGCCTTTGAAAAGTGTGTCTTTGTGCTTGTGCGTGCGCGTGTCTGTGTGTGTGTGTGTGTGTGTGTGTGGTGTGTGTGTGTGTGTGTGTGTTGTGTGTGTGTGCGCGTGTGCGTGTGTGTGTGTGTGTGCGCCTGTGTGTGTGTGTGTGTGTGTGTGTGTGTGTGTGTGTGCGTGCGTGCGTGTGTGCTGTGCGTGCGTGCGTGCGTGCGTGCGTGCGTGCGTGCGTGCGTGCGTGTGTGTGTGTGTGTGTACTGTATGTGTGTGTGCGCCTGTGTGCGTGTGTGTGCGTACGTGTGTGTGTGTGTGTGTGGCTAAAGTTTGGGCTGTTTTAAACCTTTGACTTCAGTAAGGAGAAAGTACTTCTACTTCAACAGCTTTTTTCATTTCCTCCAACTCATGTCAGCCCTTCAGCAGGCCGCGGTATGTTTTCTTTTTTTTGTGTGTGTGTTTGTTTTCGTCAAAAGCAGGCTGGCTAGTGTGCGTGGAGGCACACCGTGGCAGCTGTGAATCATCTTTGGCCCGAACGCGTTGCTTTCCCGGGGAATGGAAAGGAAAAAAAAAACAAAAAAAAAACAAGCCTTTTTCGTGCTTGTGTGTTGTGTTGTGTACACGTTTGCCGAGCGGTCGCCACCGCCTTTAGGATACAAAATAACACCATTATGTTCTACCTCGTTAGGCCGTTCTCGACGTATGCCTCTCATCACAGTGGCCCAGCGTGGCCACACGCAGGCCTGGCCTCGCTAAGCCTTCCCCATCTGGCGGGCCAATTATCAGAACGATCGAGCCGAGATTGTCCCGATCCCGCGTGCCTTGGGAACTTCGGTAAGAGCAGCGCTGCATTTCATATTCCAAAATGTCGGAATGTTCATTGTGAGGGGAACTCCCCTTGCCCCTCGCCCCCCCCCCCCCCCCCGCGAGATCCCTTACACCCTCACTTTCATTACAGGTCTGACCTGTTTAGCGGGGCGAGCACGACTTAAAAGTCATATTTGCAATGGGCTGCCATTGGGTGGAACACGCCGGAACGAGGCAGAGTGCGGGCGGGACCAGAGCGCTGCGGGTCCCTTTTCATCAGTCTATTTACATGCAGATGAATTGCTCTCCGCCCCGATCCGACCGTCTCAGGATATTACAGCCCGCTGCAGGTCATGTCTCTTCGTTTCGCCCGGAATGACCACTAACCGTATTCTGTCGAGTAATTACTTTTCGGCTTGCCACCGTATCTAGCGGGGGGGCCCTATTATTCGGTAGATATTCAGAAATCGCGCCTTTTCACGCGGCCCCCGGAGAGGAGAAGAAGTGTATCAGGTTGGATTTCATATGCACGTGGATGACTTGATGAGATTGCTTTTTTACACTCAAAGATTCAATGATCATTTTGAACAATGCCGTGGTATGTTAGACCTTTGACTAGGCCCCAGGCAACTTTTATAGGCAGCAAGCAATTAAAAAAAAAATCTTAATACAGAGGGATGTGCCATGTGTTTATTTCTTTGTAAAACACACACCGCCCCCGAATAAATAACATTATTGCCATGCTCACTGATGTGACGCCAACATCACTGTACGGATCTTTTTTAGTACAGATCTTTTTTTAGTTCAGATCACGTGCAGTACGACTCCAGTCTAACTATTGAGTATTGAGTATAACACAATACGGAAGACACATTTTACAACACCCCCTCGGATCAAACTTTCTTCTGGCCAGATGTTGTGCAATGGAATTCAGTGTTAATTTTCAGGCGTCTTCACGCTGAAAAATAGATCCTGAGGAAAAAAAAAAAAAAAAAAAAAGTCTTCCTTTGCCTTGTTCTCACAAGGCAACAAGGCAACCCGACGCAATTCACATCAAAGTGTGTTGACATCCAAATAAAAAGTGAAACCAAAACCACCGGGCACGTTGCTGCGCAGATGTCCCCCACATGGCGTGGAAGCGATGCATTTGTTGCATGTCTGGCTTATTTATTCAGTTCGCCACATCTGTCTTCCCTTTACCGGGCGCGGCGGCCTGGTACGGTTTGCGGTACGTCGCCCCGTCTGTTCGGGTTTTTTAACATCTCGATGCGCGCGCCCGCATACCTCACCGCGGCAACGAACTTTGTGACGTCACCGAGCCTCATTGTGACGCCATTGGCTGCCGCGGCTCAAAGGCCGCGACGGCGTCCACAGACACGCCGGCCAAAAGAGAATAAAGCCACACACACCGAGACCGGTGTGTTTCCAACAACCCTCAAAGTTGCACACTCATCAGGGTTTCAGTCAATGGAATAGACTTTTCCCATTAGCAGGGGAAAGCAAAGGTTTCAACGTGTGACTGTATGCAAACTCCTGTATGCACACACACACACACACACACACATACACAGGGACGGTGTGAGGAGACCGAGTGAGCGTGCTCAGTGATGTAGTCTGCTTTAATCGCTTCCACTCCCTTTACCTGCACGCCCCCATGCTGGTGGCAGACTGCCCATCCTTAAAGTAAATTAATTAGATGGGCCCGGTGCCACAATTGGGTAGCAAAAAGCCCAATTCTTTCCCCCCCGAAAGTATTTTAAAAATGCCACCAAAGATAAAGCATGCAGGAGATGCCTACCCCCCCCCCCCCCCAAACAAAAAAGAAAAAGGGAAAACATCTCTGTCTCTCCGGCAGGCATCTGTATTCTTTTTATGTTTCAGTAGCACTCACTAAATCAACACATCCAACTCAAGCTCGGGGATGCCTCTTTGTTTAATCATGCATCCCCCCCCCTCCCCCCCCCCTCCCCCTCCCCCGCTTCAACCTCCTCCCCATCCTAGACTCACTTAATAACCATTTGAAGATAAAAGCTGTCCATTTTCTTAAGAGCACATGCAGGCACGCACAGGCACACACACGCACACACACACACACACACACACACACGCACACAACCCGACAAAAAACTGTGAGTTCTTTGTGAGGCCATGTCCTGAGTTGTCTGTACAGTACTGGGTGGAAAAAAAAACAGGATGCCCACTTCAGCCCTGCACCTGGCGTGGGGTGTGGCTTCAGCGTGTGCATGCAAATGGATATGCAAACTCACACACACACACACACACACACACAGACACACACACACACACACACACACACACGCACACTCTTATCAGCCCACTGTGGAAGATCTGGTGGACCTCTCTCTCTTGAACATCTGCCTTTGTTTCGAGCTTCTGCATATTGACGTCCATAAATCTCAGTGAATGCTGGATGATTTTTATCTTTTTTTCCACGGCGCGATGTCTCAATGAGCTCCGCCCGCCCTCCCTATGACAGACTTGAGAGGGACGCCTCCTAAATGGATCTCCCGATGCTCAATTCAGCATTTTTCCATTAATGATATTATATTTCATTTTTGCGAGCAAAGACAACAACATTACCCCGGGCAGTGAGCCGTAACAAGCCATCCTGCGACAGATTCCCGGCCTCCTTGGTGGTAACCGCTAACTGAATCACACGCCCGCGTAGAAAGTTTGAAAATGATTGCGCTTGTTTTCATATGTTTTCCCGGGGAGCCAAATGGGGGTGGGGGTGGGTGGGTGTGAGCGTCGTCTTTCCCTTTTGTCGGAAACCCTCGAGCGGTGACGCGGCGGAAGCTAGCAGCCGTAGCCGCATGTAATGTTTGACAGATGTGTCAGAGCTAATGTGGACCGCGGACAATTCAAACATATCCGGGTCGGCTTCTTGGAAACAGCTGGGTTTCTTAATTGCCTTTTCTTTTCCTTTGATGCCACGCAAATGTGCGGTGCTACGCTAATGCGTGGAGCTACGCTGAATGTGCGATGCTACGCTAACGCGCGGTGCTATGCTAACAGGCAGCACAGACACAGCCTGACCTTCAGTGGTGTTTGGGCTCACCGATGACTGAACCACGTTTTTTTTGGGGAGGGGGGCTTGGAAATGTGTTCAGTGTGCTTGTGCGCTCTTTTAAAATGGAGGCCAAATGACAAGCGGGTGGCCCTGCCATCAGAGCATCCAGTACCAAATGGTTCCAGGGCAGCACTTAGCTTGATTTCTGACTCACCCCCCCCCCCCCCCCCCCCCTCCACCCCTCCCCACACACACACACACCCAGGCCTCAGATCCATATCGACAAACTGCTGCATATCCATCTAGCTGGTAACTGTGTTTAAGTGCATTGAAAGCCATTGGCGTGGGGGGGGTGGGTGCGGGGGGGATTTGAATTGAGCTGCCCTGTTGTTTTGACCACAGATTGAAAAGGCCGGTTTTAATTTCAACGGAAGCGGCGTGCTGGCGGGGCTAAAGGACGAAAGAGGTCAGCGAAACTGGAGTAAGTGCCCCCCGGGGGCCCAAGCACCGTGCCGTTCAGAGAGAGCCCACAGAGAAAGGCGTGGGGGGGGGGAGAGAGCGCTTTAACGGCCCCGGTCCACGGCATGGGCCGTGCTGGTGGCCCGTTTGATAATGGACCCATCCGTTCCAATTAAAAGGCCATTTTGGCCGAGCGGTCAATATCCGTTCTGTAAATAGTTCACGTCAATATCATCACTTCGCACATCAAAAGCATCTGGAGGTCAGCTGGCACTTTTAACTTTCCCTTTGTGGGTGGTTGGTGGTGGAGTTGGCCGAAGAGGTCGTTACATGGGCTGTGTCCTGTGCGACACTGCAGTCGGGCTGTTGTTGTGTACCGCAACACAAAGGCAATGGGAGGATAGAATTGGAGGGTGTCCCAAATCTAAATTGGAGGATATCCCGATTCCAATTTCCCACGGATGAGATGTTTCCACCACGTCCTTCAGAGATGTTCTTCTCCATACGCTCCCGTTCACTCGCGTTGCGGACCTCCGCAATAAAAGGCGATGCTTTGCTGTTGAACCGCATTGACCTGAACTCCATTCTAGGAAACAGACGATCCACTTTATCTGCATGACATCCCATAGCAATCCAACGGTCATTATTTTTACTTCCTGCCACCACTCACGCACGTTGGGACAAAACGGTCGTCCACGCCCTGCATGCTGCCGATAATGGCCAGAGTGCACATTAAGCTTACCCCCAACTGAGATGAATGGGAAAAAAAATGTTGGTTGAGAAGGAAAAATTACAGTTCAATGGCCTTCGTGATGTCAACGGAGACTGTAACTTGAAAGCACTCATCGTTCACGCGGGTTCCCGGCTACGCGCACTCCAACACCTTGTCTGTAATTGATATTTCCGTGTAAAAACAATCAATCGTCTGCTGTACCGCAGTAAAAACTTGCCGCTCAGTGTGTGTACACCTTTCGCGGGGAACGCACCCCTTTTACCACCACCACCATCGACCACCCCATCTTGAAGCAAGCCCTCTCCTCCTCCCCTCACAAATACTCTTCTCTTAATATCGTTCGTCTTTGTTTTTTTCACCTGGTGCTTTCATGGCATCGTACCTGTGTTTGTCCCCTTCTTCTGGGGACCGGTGTCGCAAATTAGCATCTGCCGCGAGTGCTATACTTGCACCGCACCAGCGCCAGGCTTGCTTGCATTGGATAGCTGTTCTCTGTTTGTACACTTATCTGTCCCTATCAAATCAACCATAAATAGATAACAGGCTGGATAGGAATATGTTGGATAGGAATATGAATATTCTTTTTGTAATCAGTCCCGGCGATGGCGAATCTATTTTAATGTACTGCCGTTGTGTCGAATCCAATCGGCTCTTTAATGAATCCTCCGTCCTCTCAAACCGCCCGATGGCTGGATGGAAACGCCGCCGCCGCCGCCGTCGTGCCAACACGGGGACCCCCCGGACCCCTCGGACCCCCCTCTCTCCCCTCTCTCCCACCACGTCTTCCAAACAAGTTACAGGCCGTCCCCTCTGTACCAGTGAAACACACAGTGTACCACGCTGTGCGTCCCACACCCCACAGTATATATATATATATATATATATATATATATATATATATATATATATATACTGTATATATACTATACTTGCGGTGTGTCATTTTGTAGGAACAATAAGACTTATAAGACATGAGCTTGACTCACACTTGTTACAATTCATATAAGAACGCGGGAGCCAGGAAGGAAAATGAGTTGATGCCGGGCCATGGCTCCAGACAGGGGGGGGGGGTCCTGTGCCAGCCACTGCTCCTGTCACCACCATCGCCCCTCCCCCCCCCCCCCCCCCCCCCCCCCCCCCACACACACACACACACACACACACACACCTCCAACAAATGTGCACATTTGTTCTCTGTCCCCTGGTCGACCATATGGAGCATAGGGTCAAACAGACATGGTGTATCACAGATTTGTTTCTGTGTGTGTGTGTGTGTGTGGGGGGGGGGGGGGGGTGCGTGTGTGTGTGTGCGTGTGCGTGTGTGTGTGTGTGTGTGTGTGTGTGTGTGCGCGCGCGTGTGTACGTGCGTGCGTGTGTGTGTGTGTGTGCGTGCGTGTGTGTGTGTGTGTGTGTGTGTGTGTGTGTGTGTCTGTGTGTGTGCGCGTGTGCGTGTGTGCGTGTGTGTGTGTGTGTGTGTGTGTGTGCACCAATACACATGGGAAGTGCGAAATGAGCCAAATCTGCTGGAGAGTGTCTGTTGATCTGGCCGCAGCGTGCTCTCATTTTGTCAGCATTTGTGTTTCCGGCACCAGCCAAGACTTTTATTAGCTCGGCCGCTATTGATGCTGAACACAAAACACACACGCACACACACACACACACATTTGTGTGTGTGTGTTCGTGTGTGTTTATAGATGTGTCCTTGTGATTCATTGATATCATTTTTACATCCACAACCTTTCTCTCGCCTCGACAAAAAAAAACAAAAAAAACAAAAACAAAACGACAGTATATATGATAGAAAGATTTGAATATGATGTATTCGAATGCCGAAGGTCAGAGCTGCTCTTTTTCCGCCTCGCTATGATGAAGTGGCCATTTTTCCTCCCCCCCCCCATCACCCCCACTGCCACCGCCCCCCCCCACCACCCCTGTAACCCTAGGGGTCCGGGGGGGGGGCGGGGTCAGCTTGTCAGGTCGTCCACGGCGATTACACACGTAACGGCCCTCGGTTTGATCCCCTTCGCGGATCCACCAATCATGGCGTCCGTCCAGCCGCCGCCCCACCCGGCCCCCCCCGGCCCCCCTCCCCCGATTAATCTCCCCATCTGATTCCCCCCGGTGCGACGTCCATTCATCACCCGTCGCTTCTGAGCGCGGTCACTGCAAGGACTGCCACCCACACCCACCGTGGGGCTGATGGCGGCCCCCCGCAGGGGGAGTGAGTGTGTGTGTGTGAGTGTGTGTGTGTGTGTGTGTGTGTGTGGGGCCGGGCGCGTGGTGATGTGGACCGCCGGTGGGATGATGCTGTGTATGCTCTGCTGAGGGCCGGCGGCAGGGCCGGGTGCATCCATCACACTTCTCGTGTGGGTGTGTTATTTCTGTATGTCTATATCTCTTTGGGCCATCTCATCACATTTGCATTAACGTGAAACGGCCTCCGTAATGTACGACTAATGCCCGACACAGCCCCCCCCCCCCCCCCCCCCTCTCCACCCCCCCCGAGCTGCTGGAGTTATGGTTGGCGCCGGGCCATTGTCTTTGTAAAAGTCGGCTTCCATTTTGATTGTCCTTAATGTTGAATAATGTGTTTCCCGGACGCCTGTTACGCTCCGCCGCGTTCTCCCTCTCCAGGCAAGATGGCGGCCTTTCTGAGGGCTGTTTTCGTGTTTAAACAGTTGAGCCCCGTGAGTCAGCCGTCCTCCATTCCCGGTTTGTTCCCGTGGTCTCCATCGACGCTGTGGACACAAAGTCGGGGGGGGGCTGGCGCGTCCCATTACCGGCGCCCGGCGATAGATGGTCTCTTACGCCACACCCCTGGTGTATTGGGTGGTGTTGAGGGGGGGAGGGCATGTTTGGATGGAGTCTCCATCCGAATCTCCACACTCACACACACACGTGCACACATTCACACACAGGCGCGCACACGCAGACTCACGCACACTCACGCACACTCACCGGCTTGCTGCTGGCGTCCGCAGTGCTGTTCACTCGAGGGGAACGCAGGCAGCTGTGTCACTGACAGCTGGGGGTGGGGGGGGGGGGGGGGGGGCGTTGTGACACCCCCCGTCACCCGGCATCAAGGCACGTGGCGGGGGTCTCCGCGACGCACCGTCGGTCCGAGAGAGAGAGGGGAGACCGCCGCCCCCCTCCCCCCCCGCCACCCCGACCTGGCCCAGAGACACCAGGCGTTAGATGGCCCCCAAGCGGCCAGCCCCCTTCCTCTTCTGCTGGCCAAGCCGCCAGGCTTTAGACCGCGCCCAAAATCCCATCACGTTCCCAGAGTGATAATGTGAGACGTAATGACTTTTTCCTTGGTCAGCGGCCCACATAATAATTCCCCCCCCCCCCCCCCCCCCCCGCCTCACCGTTTGCCTCCAAACAAGCCCACTGGAGCAGACGAGATAATGTGGTGCCTCTGTGAAAAGAAGTGAGGGGAATTGTTGATGTTTGTCTTTAAATGAACATTTTGGTAGCTTTTTTGTACAATTCATTCTCATTGCGTGTGAGTTTATATGTTTGGGGATTCGTACATGACTGTGTGTGTGTGTGTGTGTGTGTGTGGTTATGTGTGTACGTGTGTTGAATTTCAGTAAGGTTCATAAAGATATGATTATCTATTATTGGGTCAGTTGGACCTAAATGTATCTTTATGTATCTCCATTCACCAAGTATATCGCAGCCCAATACTGATTCTCTATTAGCCACTTAATAAGAAACTAGTGAACTAAATAATGTGACATTTCCTGAAACTAAGCTAGCTACACCCCTGAAATCAATGAGAATGTTTCAGTAAAAGCCTTGGTGCCGTGAGTCTCTTTCTCATAGAAAATAAAACAAAGTTATACTTCTTACAAGTTATACATTATTGAAGGGCTCCTTTTTGGTTGTTTTGTATTTTTGTACAGTAAACTATGCAAATGAGCATAATCACATCCCGCCTAAGACAAGGTTATAGTTGCCATCTAATTGAGTGTATAAATAAGCCCTATTCACCAGGGTTCCGGCACCCCAAGTCCACGCAGATTGGGCCGCGTGGGCGGACGGTATAGGTACGCATAATTACAACTCACCCCTCTATGGACTCTTTGATTACGCGCGGTCGTCGACACACGCGCACACAGACGCACACACGCACACACGTGCGCACACACACACGCACACACACACGCACACACACACGCACACACACAGAGAGCGCGTTCCCCCGCACTCCGGCGGCTGAACTTGGACCACCAGGGGTGACAGATTGGAAGATACCCCCCCCACCCACACACATGAGATGGGGGGGGCACCCCCCCCCCCCCCCGCCAGCCACACTAAGCTGTATCTCATGCATGAACAGGCGTGATGGATTCTCGGCGCTTCTTGACCGTTGGCCCTGACCAACGGGAACGGGGCGACCTCGCTTGGCGCGCTAACCGGCGTGGCAGATTTGTCACCGACGAGTCTTCACGACGTAGCATCAACACGCCGCGAGATGCGTGATGTATCGTGGTGGTGGGGAGGGGGAGGGGGGGGGGGGTCACGGTCCCGACACCGAGGAAGAAAATGAAGGGATTTCCGCATCCGCCTGTTGTATCACGATGGCGGCCGCGGTGACGATGATGATGTCACTATTCCTTTCGTTTGAACGTACGCGACGCGCCCGTCGCTGTTAGCGACGCTCTCTTCCGCGGTTGAAAGAGCCCAGCTCGACAACACAAAAGTCTGGGTTGTTCTCGATGCGGTTATTTTCAACAGAGTTAACATGTAACACGTTTCGTGGACCACCACCCACATGTGCTTGTTTTGTTGTTGTTGTCAGATGAAGTGCTGTTCTGAGCCCCGCTGAACATTCTCCCACAGTAAAGGCGCGGCCGCACGTAGGAGGAGGCTGGGGAGGAGCTTATGTCTCCACGCGGTCTCACCGCACGACCTCAGATGTTCCTTAACAGTTGATTTCCTCAAGTTGCGCCCCCCCCCCCCCCCCCCCCGCACGCACATTATTCTGCTAATTATTTTTCGCCACGATCCACTCGGATGGTTTTCGGCTCGGACTGCGCAGGCTTTGTTTCTTGAGTCCGCCTCTGACACGCACACGCACACGCACGCACGCACGCACACACACACACACACACACACACACGCACACACACACACACAAGAGCGCACATCAGCCCAGCTGTGCACCACATAGGCCTCACAGAAAAGGGTCCAGTGTGTTTTTTGTTTTTTTCTGAGAGCTTCTTTTTTTTCCAGCTTCTCACATGTGTTGCCACATGAGCACATTTGGTGGAAAGGCTTCCCCTGGCACTGTTGATATTTAGGTGCTTTCATATCCATAAAAAATATAAAAACCCAGTCATCACCAAGCCTCATTTGGTGGGATTTATGTTCTTTGTAAGGCATTTGCCTCCGTGCTATGATAGATCGAGGGAAATGAAGGGGAACAAATGTGAAACACTGTGAAAAGTACACAGTGATGCAAGTGAATGGCTGGAGATATTATTAGCACACACCGACATGGAGAGAAGTGTTCAGCGTTCTTACAGATGCTCGCTGATGCCGCGCGTCCTCTGCACAGAGCGCAACTTGTTGAGCTTTTTATTGCCATCTTTCTTTAATGCCACAAGTATTCCTTCCCTGACATTTCTGTCAGCGTCCTGTACGTTTCCAACTGGGTACTCGTGTTGTGAATGGCAAGTCATCTCCTCGCATCTGCCAAGTCTTTTGCATTTATTGACTGAGAAAACAAACGTGAAAATTGCGTTCATCCTCGCTGAAGAAGAAGAAGAAGAAGAAGAAGAAGAGACGAGCGTGTTATGACATGGTCATGGTTTTGTGACACCCTCAAACCCCCCAACCGTTCGCAGGGTGACTCCTAAGTGCCGCTCCTGCGAGTCCGGAGTCTCCTACTGAGGTTAACAGGCTCACGCTCCGCGGACCACAATTTGCATCTTTGACTCACCCCCACCGCCGGCCCCAGCCAGGGAGAATGACGGAGTGTGCATCCTTCTCCTGCGTCGGGGCAAAATTAAGATCGTACATCACCATCCACCGCGCCGCATGCCCTCCACTGGGCTCAGCGTGAAGCCATTCCGGCACAGTAGGCCGGCTCTTTTAAAAGCAATATCACGCGGGCCGGTGTGAAATGGAGTAGCGGGCTCTCATCACATGACTGCCGCGCGCCACCGGAGGCCGCCTCGACACGGTAACCGACCCAAACGTTGCGCGCATAAATCACCGTCCGCCGCTAAGCGCGATTCACGTTCATCGAGAGCATCCGTTAAGCGTTCGCCGTGTTGCTCTCCTCCGTTGTTAGCTTGCGTGGCTCCCGTTAGCGAAGCTAAAAAAAATATAGAATAATTTTTTACCTACCGGCACTTCAACCCCCTGTCGCCTCGGGTTAGCGTGCGCGCTCACAACAACGGGACAGAAAGGACCTTCGCGGCCGCCGCGGCTGCTATACAAACCCAGTTTGACATTCCCGGGACCCCATCGCCCCGATCCACCCGCGAGACCAAGGTGAACATCCGACTCCCATTTCTCATATTTACATATGAACTAACGACTCCCCTGTGGGCTGAACATGGCCTTTCCTCTCCAGACCGGTGTAACCCGCGGCGGCCTGTAGGACGAGTAAATACCTAGCTAGCTAGAATGACTAACCCGGCGTGATACATGGGCTCGCGTCCTAATTGCAGCTCCCAGCGGAACGGGCCAAAAGCCAGCAGAGGCCCACTGACCTTGGTCGGAGTAGAAAGGGCCCCGGTGCCTCTGCATGGCCTATTTGTGCTCGCGAGGAATCTCCAGGCACTTGGACGTGTAACTTTGTTGGGGGTTCAGTCAAACAGGAAGTCAAGTCTGTGGCATCGGGTACTACAGTATATACCGATAATACTCCAGTTCAGCACAGTACAGTAAATGTCTGATACATACGTGTCGTAGGATGCTGAACGTTGTTTCAGACCCTCGCAACCCAGCGATGCATAACATAAAATGCCGAAGCGAGTCGGGAAGAAGACATGAACCCGCAGACATCGGTTTAGTTTAATTGACTGGCCACCGCCATCCTGTCGGAACTTCAGGTTAGTGTGATATTCAATTGATATATAAAATACAAAAACAACAAGAAACTCAATACAGTGTTTTATCCGCACAGCGAGACCACACAGAAAGTAACCGTGGTTAGCCCCATGCATCATGCATCTTACTGCGCGTTAGGGTTAATTGATGGAAATGGCCGCGCGCTCTATTA
Source organism: Urophycis tenuis (assembly GCA_036785325.1). Taxonomy (NCBI): domain Eukaryota; kingdom Metazoa; phylum Chordata; class Actinopteri; order Gadiformes; family Phycidae; genus Urophycis; species Urophycis tenuis. The sequence continues at coordinate 334,416 of JAXIVH010000163.1, forward strand.
TGACACGCTAAGTGCCCTTGTTGCGCTGCGTGCATACTCCGTGGGTGCTGTTAACCGAACGGGAGGAGATGGTTTATGAAGGAAAACACTTCTCAGAATTTATCGGGATACACAGCAAATTCTGTGAATCTTAGATTTTTCCGTGCTTGAGTTTTGGGACGTGGCATTACCTGAATCGATCTGAGTGCAACTAACATGAGTCAAGTGGGGAATTAAAATGGTGCTGTGGCAGAACGTCAGATGGGGGATATACAGTATATTGGCTGAAATTTGTTGCATAAAGTCTCTCCACGGTAGCATGGCACCAGGTTTAGTGTATCTCTCCCCGACCCTTGGAAGTGACCACCAACAACTCCTGAACATGTACAGGCACACGGTGTATCACATTAGAATGTGCTTTTGTTCATATATCATGTAACCACAATGGTAGAATCATTTTACTGTTATTTATTCATAGACTACATTCCAAATTCCATTCATTAGATGCAAATGTAGTATTAAAACCAATACGATGTTTTGCTATGAATATTGAAATTATAATACTCAAGTCTACGTGTGTTGAGTCTCATACAGCTGGTTGTGTTTGTAAAAAAAAAAAAAAGTTTGACAATAGAGCTATCATATCATATCATTAGGCTATCATTGCTAATATATTTCATCCTGATGATCCTTGATATTGCTATCTTTTTTTGGTTCGAAGGGTGCATTAGAATCCAACATGATGAGCTGAATGTGAATGCATTAGGAAGCAGGAGATTCAATTACTTGGATTACAGAGAATCATATATTTTCCAAACAAACCAGAAACCATCTTTGACGTTCCACCCACAGACTCACATTTGGAGCTATTTTACAATGGTGACAGCGGAAACAAACAGGGTTGAACCGTGGAGGTTAAAGAACTGTTTGTGTTTGTGTGATGAAATAATCGTCTTGTTGCATATCTCCGCATACAGCATGTAGACAAAGACGGTGTTTTGAGAGTGACACAGCGATGTCAAAATAAAAGCGCTTCTAAATGTTTGTTTGGATCGATGATTGATGACTAAACATGTTTCGAAGCTTTCTTCCTCTTGACAGAATACTTTATTGCGCTCATGTGATTAAGTCCCATTTGTAGCAAGTGCCTGAGATAAGTTTGTTGATTTGTTGCCATTGTTAAGAGAACAGTGTTTTGTTTTCCATTTTATGTTAGATTTATTTGTCGTACAAGGCCTGTTTTATTTCCCTGGAGTATTTTTTACCCGTGTTTGGACCAGAGCACATCCATTTAGCTATGCACGGCACATAGCTCAAGCTTGAAATGAATAGAAACATTAAGTTAATTCAGCAGCTAATGGCTCTTTCCACTGTCGTTTTGTTTTTGTTGTCGGCTATGTTCTGCTCATTTTTTTCTATATTTATTCATGAGTCGATTCTTTTTAATGATTGAAATATGTACGTCGATGGAGAATAGCTTTTGACCCAAAAATAAAATGGATCGTGGGTGGGTGGGGTGGGGTGACGTGTGCGTCGGCACGGCAACGGAGCCGTGTAACCGCGGCTTTCGATGGATGCTAATGACGCAGCAGAGAGGGCCGGTGGATCCGCGATGGATCCACCGGCCCACTTTCAAATCTACCCGCTCGTCTTCCTGTTAGCGCCGCCTACTTAACGTAAGGAAACATGACTCTCCATTGGTGTGAAGCAGACACAAAATAGCATGGGGACACGGCAGTGGTTTTCAATAGGGATGACGGGGAACGCGCCATGGCGCTGTTAAAGCTCGCCCTCACAGAACGCTCCCTCGCAATCAATAGTATTGGTGACGCAACTCAGTCCTACGCGCCCACTGCTTTAGTATCCACGTCAATCCTGCAATCATAAATCTAATCAAAACACCCTCCCATGGAAGGTACGATGCAGTATCTTGGTGATGGATAATTCATGCAGAATTGGGGGATATATATATACAGTATATACTGTATATATATATATATATATATATATATATATATATATATATATATATATATATATATACAGTATATACTGTATGTATATATATATATATATATATATATATATATACAAAACAACCTGAACATTTCATCGGTGGACCTGCCATCCTGCAGCCCAGTATTAATCAACTCACATTTTCCCCTCATTGCTTTGGCCCCTAATTTCACAATCTGCACTTCATATGCCCAGGCGCTAAACAGTATGGGGGAGATGATAGGAGCAATCTGACAGAGTATATGCAGTTTTATAAGACTAGCCGGGCAGAAAATAGATTGGGGAAGAGTCAGGGATGGCGCTGGTGCGGTGGTAGTGGTGGTGGTGGTGGTGTGTGTGTGTGTGGGGGGTGAGGGGGGAGGCTGTGGTCTTGAGGAATACGAATGGAAGTTTTTGAGGCTCGGGAGAGAAAATAATGTGTCACTCACGGCGGCGGCAGCTTGCAGGAGATTGCTGTTTTCTGAATCCAAGGCTGAGCCGTGACCCAGAGGCTTCCCTTTATGCTCGCGGAGCCGTCCAGAAGCCTTTGTTAATCAGTCAATCAGTCACATTCCTTCACAGACAGGTTTCCAAGAAGAGGAACCTGGGAGGAATTCAGCCGCGTGTCAGGGGGGGTTCATCAACATTTTCTTTTTTTTTTTTCTTTTTTTCCTTTTTTGGCTTCATCTCGCCGCCCTCTCTCTCTCTCTCTCTCTTTCTCCACGCCGCGCACATTCAGAGCGCGCCGGTGAATACGGTGCACGCCGTGATAAAGATGAGGGTCAAAACGGCGCGAGTAAATATGCTAATGATTCATGGGTTTTTTCGCGTTCGCTCATCATAATACACACAAATTTTCTTTCTCGGGCGGTTTCTCGGCGCCAAAGAAGCCGGCGTAGGTGCCTTGACTGAAGTGCAAAGTAATTACAGGAGCATATGGCAAGAGAGGCCCTCTCTTAACCCTCGCTCTAATGATGCTGGGCTATTACAGAAGGGCGAGCGAAGGTCACCCCTTCCATTAACTGATACATTCCATCACAGATGAGTGGCTTATCCTTCACTTATTAGATAACGCAAAGGCAGGCAAATTAAGAAAGGAGGAAAAAAAAAGGTATCGCAAAGTTCACCGGAAATTGGAAATACAGCTCTTTAATATATGGTATGGCGATAGAGAGTGAGCAGAACGATTCGTACCATACTGTAAAGGGATTTAGAAGGCTAAGAGATAGCAAACAGGGGGAATTTCCTCGACAAAAAGTAGCCTTACATAAATAAACAGACTCAGGGCACAATGAGATGCTTTGACAGAAAGTTCCCAGAAGAGGCTTTCTGGGAGCAAATAAATAAATAACGACTGACCCCGCCATCGAACCCTGAACTGTCAAAAAAGGTATTTTCTTTTGGTTAACTCCCCTTGAAAGCAAGACTTAAGACAGATTTAGGCTTTATGCTCAGAACAAATGGCAGGTTTTGCTCAGGGGAGGACAGACGTCTCCAGTCTGTGTTGGTGTAAGTCTGCCGTGTGGGCAAAGGGAACACAAGCCGTTGTGATATCAGCTTAAGCCATCACCTACTTGAGTTTTTGAAGGAGTTAGGCCCAGTACTCCAGATAGTACAATCTATTAAGCCATTCTCAGTATGTTCAGAATGTGCCGGTTCTTAAGCCAGTGGAACGGAATATAATTTATGGCTTTTATACTTCCCTATTTCCACATATTTATGCGGGACACCACTCAAAAATAATACTCACAACCAAAATGGTGTCCTAAAAGGGTAATTTTCAAGGGAGTACCACATGGGTGTAATGTGATGTAACAGGTGATTCATTTAAAGGATCCTTGTGGACCACACGCGCCACGCGCCGCGCGGTATTGTTGTACACTGAACATCAGAGCCAAGGCTGGATCTGGTATGTTTGTGAGGCTCCACCAGACCCTCTTCAGTGCCATTACCTTCCTCTGCTGAATGGAGGCTGGATGGTGCCCGGCCACAATGCCAGTTTTCCCCCAGGGCAATTTTAGGCTTGGAAAAGCATCAGCACACGCTCTCAGTCCCCCTCTCTCTCTCTCCCTCTCCCTCCCCCCCCTCCTCCTATTTTCTCTCTCTCTTTCTCTCCCTCCCTCCCTCACACTCCCTCTATCTCTCCCTCTCCCTCCCCCTCCCCACTCATCTTTCTCTCCCTCCCTCCCTCTCTCTCTCTCTCTCTCTCTCTCTCTCTCTCTCTCTCTCTCTCTCTCTCTCTCTCTCTCTCCTCTCTCTCCTCTCTCTCTCTCTCTCTGACTGTATCTCTCTGATTCTCTCTCACACATGCTAATGGATCCGGCATTCAGCCTCCCTGGCCCATGCAAAACATGCCTCCACCCACCCACCCACCCTAAGGTGCATCGCGGCATGCACCCGCCCAACCGGGGGGGGTGGGGGGACACACGACGCTACCGCACACAAAAAAAGGACTAAAAGGCTTTGGCGGGGACCAGGGGAGAGTCCACAACACAATGCCTGTGGCCCGTCCAGGAACAGCGGTGCCCGATGGCCGGACTTCCTTGGGCTGCGGCGGCTGTCGCCATTCATTCAGCTGGCGAGCGGCGCGGCAAGATGGCGCTCAGGACGCCGGCATCGCTCCAAGGAGAAAATGTGTTTCATTGGGAAATTGGAAGGAAAAAAAAAAAAATCCCGAAATCAAACTAAATCCATTGTAAACATGAGACACTTGGTCTTTAGAAAATAAATAAATATAGCTAACTATAGATAAATATGTACATATATATGTATTTATATTTAGCTTTTTATATTTATATTTA
>JAXIVH010000163.1:343406-379517 GCA_036785325.1 Urophycis tenuis
AGATGTTCTGATGAGAGATGTTAATCAAAGGCAAAACTTAATCCGGCTTTGATAAAAAAAAAGAGGCCTACTTAACGATCTTGTTTTTTTTCGCAGGTGGTGTGCTCAGGTGAATTCAACAAGAACTGATTGCCTATGGTGATTGTACTGATTACATTTTAAATGTAAAACTAAATAAAAAAATAAATAAAACACTTGGCCTCTCTCAATTTCCCCCCGTTTTATTTCTTGTATATGAATTTGCCACCAAATGTTTTTCTGTTGAACTGTACAACCCGTTCAGAGTCGACACCGTTTTCAAGAAGGAACATTTTACTCAGCCTCTGACATGAAACTCGCGGCCGTGGCATTTCTGTTTGTGTCAGGTAAAAAAAAAAAAAAAAAACGGCCAACAAAGTGCCACGCTGACTGTCTGGCCGTCTCCCCGTGGCCGCCATAGTACTCAACCGACAAGAAACGGCGGCGACTTGAAAAAACGCTGAGAATCCAACAACAGACAGACAGACAGACATACTGTAATGACCCCTGAGGGAAATTGCATTTGTTACAATACTCCAGGGAAAAAAAAGAAAGAAGAGACAGACACTCTACGTATAGTAGAGTGTTAGAATATATAAATATATAATATAAACCTATGTAACCAATATACAAAAAATATATATAAATAAAAATAAAAATATACCGGTACATAAATGTACATTGTACATACATCCAGGCATACACTAAGAGGTAATAGCATACACAAAGATGTAGAATGTCGGATTTTATGTGGTAAAAAAGACCAGTTATGCAGTGAGATGACCAGTTATGTAGTGACATTACCAGTTAAGCAATACGAATAACCTGTTATGCAGCAGAAACATGCCCTCATATGCCGTTGACGTATCACATTGTTCTCCCTCCCGCTAATAAACTCCCATTTAGTGTGTGTAAAAAAAAAATATATATATAATAATAATCATGTCCCTATAAGTGGCTGCCGCTCGGCATTGTGGACCGTCACTCATTCTGACTGGGGGAGCTGGGAAGGGGGGGAGCACAATCTACCATGACCTCAACCCCCCCGCCGCTGTCTCACCCCCCCCCCCCCACAACACTCACCCTCTGCCCTGCCACTCACCCGGCCGGCCGACTCATCTCGCGGGCCCGCTGGTACCCACGGCTGTCATGTCGTTTGCATTCCGCAGCGCTGGAGCTGAAGCCGCCGACACACACACACATTGTTTTGTCACCGTTGTCACAGCGATGAGACAACGAGTGTGAGGCAACCGAGACTGTGCCGGCGATAAACGCCCTGCCGCGTGTAGCATAGTGGGCTCCTCGGCAACGAGACGCAGAGGGGGGGGGGGGGGGGGGGGAGGGATGAGGGACAGCGGACAGAAAACACGAACGCCCGTGATGGGCATAAGAGAAATGTGCGGCCACTTTAACACTGATTCTGCGAATCACTCGTTATTGTGGAAAAACCGACACACCTGACCCCGGCCCACGCCCGTATACAAATAATCCTGACAACGATACGAAGCATTAATGCTCAATAGGGATTACCATTATCATTCCAGCCGAATGCCCTCTTTTATACGCTCACTTGATTTGACATACGAAATACTTCAGTTGTTGGGAGAGCGAGCTTCAGAAAGTCAGCAATAACACAAGAAGTTAGTTTTTTTTAAAAGCACAAAAGACACACAATACATTTCGGTGGTACTTCCCATTAAGTGGCTCACGGCAGGAGGGTGTGTGTGTGTGTGTGTGTGTGTGTGTGTGTGTGTGTGTGTGTGTGCGCGTGTGTGTGCGTGAGTGCGAAAGACCAGCATGGAGATGGATCTGCGCATGTTATGTTGCCAGCTGCCTGGAACTCTCAAGCCATACAGGATGACAAGCAAATCAATAATCACCACCACTCATTCTAATGTGCACAATCTGGAGTTAAAAACAATCTACATAATGTGGGATCAGGCCGACTACCACAGGACTGACTTAGAGAGCAATACCACATAGCTGGTAGTAGCTGGCCTCGAAGGATTTCACAACATTAGGTCACTTGGCAGACTTTAAAATGCATTTGTTTTGAGGATAACTGAAACTGCAGCATCTCTTTCAGTAGGAATAATCCTCTAGGTGCACCTTTTCCCAGAGTAAAGACCATTGGTAGCTGATAGCTAATTTGCTAATTTTCAAAGTTAAGTTGATGTGCTTTACTATTAAACATTTCAAATGGTAATTGATGGGGATTTTAGCTCAGGATCAATGGCTTTAACTGTATGTATGGTAGAGAAATAAGACACAAACGTTCCAATCAACCAACACATGATTGACATTACCAGTGTGTGAATATAATATCACTGAGATTTAATTTTAAATTGCCATGCTGTTGATGCATACAACAGACTTTAACTTCATTCAGACATCAAGGTCCGTAGATAAATCTGAATTCTTCCCAAACAGAAAGAGGCAGGAAATTAATCTGCTCAATCTTCAAAGAGAGAGAGAGAGACAGAGAGCGAGAGAGAGAGAGAGATAGAGGGGGTGAGAGAGTGGGGTGAGTGAGGGCCTACCTTGAGGTTGAAGGTGTGAAAGTCATGAAACATTCTCTCCCCCGAGACCTGTGACAAGAGAAAGCAAAGGAGGGGAGGGGGGGGATGAGAGGGGGAGATGTCAGTCATGATTAGGTGGTAACCACAATTACACCACAGAGGCAGTGGACAGTGATTGATCAATGAGGAACTCCTCTAATGAAGACAAGGCACTGCAGGGCTCAGTGGAACCTAAAAAATAAATAAAGAAGAAAACTGAAATAGATAAATTAAACAGAACATGTCTTCAGGGGGAATTGTGTCCACAGTGTCTCAGGCACTAAGGGATTCCAATCCATCTGTTGGTATAAAAGGTATCAAATATAACTGATTTGAAACCTTAGTGTTTTCAAAGGCAGGACAGGTTCACGTCTAGTTCTGGAGGAGACGCAAACTTAAAAGAAGGGTATACAAACGACACACTTTCACCAACCATATCATCTTCCCTCCGAATGACCAATAAGATTCAGGCTCAACTGGGCTAGGGTGAGGGTTAGGCCGCTAAGACCGCTCACGACAAGAGCACCTTTCTGTGTTCCTGTTTAGCTTCCAACGCACTCTGCCCTGCAGGCAGTCCATTACCGCAGGATGCTCTGAGGATGGTCCGACACTGCCTTTTCAAAGACCTCTGAATCTGTTGAAATGAGTTAACTTCAGCGATAAAAGAACATCAAAAAAAAAAAAAAAAAGAGAACCGCCTTTATGTGGATTTCACCTGGGTACACAGATCCAAGAGATGTAAAATCTGCTTGTGCAGGTGGATTTCGAAGAGATCAATGTATTTGTGCTGGAGCAGGGAAATGCTTCTGCAAACATATATTGCTCTCCAGGAAAACGACGAGAAAGATACCAAAACAATCAGGGCATTGTGTGTATTGTTTGCGTTATTATTTGTGCACGCACACTCACACATGCACACACACACACACACACACACACACACACACACACACACACACACACACACACACACACACACACACACACACACACTCTTTTGCACCCAATTTCCTGATTCTCAGTTCAAATAATGCATTTTTGTGTTAAACTATAGGCGCATAGAGAGCCCCCTGCGTTGGAACAATTCCAAACTCACAGCTTCCCCCTTCGACTGCTCGCGCTGCTCAGAAGCCCTGCGATGATACAGCTAGAAGTAAGTAATACAGTAAAGTAACAGAGGGCGAGGACAGTATTCATGGCTCTGTGATGCGGAAGCCCACTCGCGCTTCGCCAGATGTTTCCCAGCGGCCCACTCTCTACTCTTGCCAACGACGCAGCGCGGCGTCCGCCGATTACGGTGTGATCGTGGTTATTAATTACTCAGAACGCCGCTTCATCTCGACACTGGCGTGCGTATTCAGCTCCTCCACCTTTTGTCTTCTTGGGAGGAACGCGGACAAAAAAAAAGGCAGCTTTGAATGGAACATCGCCACCGCGGCGCGTCTTTATTTACACCTCAAAAACAAGCACCCGGCGCTCATGCAAAACGGCGCCATTGTTTCTGAGCCGTGTCCTCAAGGAGCTCCCCGCGCAAAAAGGTTCCCTTTGAATGAAATGATACTTCATAACCATTCCTTCAGGAAGCCAAGTAGCTTGCACTTGGCTTCCTAAGTAGCTTCCCATAGAGACAAGAATCCAATCAGCCAATAGCAACGTGCCGGCCGCCGGCTCCAACGGAGTGTCCGTTTAACAGGCGGGCCCTTAATGGCTTCTCAGGTTGGACTACGTTGATACATAATTGTTGCTTGGCAACAATTACCAATGCGTTTTTAGCCGTTCGCAGCCGTCGGCGTAGGGGGTCTGCGCTGTGTTGAGACCGCGGCGTGGTATACCGCTGGTGGCTGGGGGGGGGGGGGGGGGGGGGGGGGGCACGTGTGGAACTTAGCTTCCATGGAAGAACATATTGTGTATGTAGGCAGATGTGTCAGCGGAGGATGCAGCCGTGCAGACGCACCTGAGGGAGATTTACATCTGGGGCCGTTATTGGATATCGGTCAGAAAGGAAAAATTCAATTTGAACGCGACGCGACTGCGATGTGATAAGAGGCTGTCTCGCCGAATTGCGGATGGGTGTTTTTCACCAGAAATACGGAATTGAGTTCGTTTAAAAACAAAACAAATGCTAAACCGAGCTAGGAATCCAAGCGTTAGCTTAAAAGGTGTCCCGACGTCAATCTAAAATGGGGTCCCCCCCCCCCCCCACCCCCCCCGTCCTCTATAGCATGTGCTCATGATCGTTTTCACCCTCTATGCTAGGCTGCTCTTGGGGCATGCAGTTCTTATTCCTCCTGCTTTGTAGTCCTGCAACCAGTGGGCAGAGGGGGGGGGGGGGGGGGGGGAATGTATCGTCCTTGGGCGACCACACCTCCCAGGACCGCAACACAGCACGTCAACCAGCGCGGCATGAGATTAACACCGCCACGGTGGCGGGTTCGATTCCCACTGCCGCTCAGAATGTGTATACCCCTTTCGAGACACTTTCGAGCACAGCCTCCACTGAACAAAGTGTGTAGGCCTATATATATATATATTTTTTTTTTTTTTTTTTTTTCCTTTCGGAACAGCGAGCAAGTGCTCTGGACCCTGCGGTGGTGTGCGTCACATGCAGGACTCCTCGTCGGCAAACACCAGATCCAAAGCGATGAGGGGGAGAACAGCTGAAGCCTGCCGCTGGCTCGGGGTGCTACCGAAGAGCGAACCGCGGGGAAATGATGGAGTGACACGATGGCGCCTCCGCCGCTTGCCGTCGCCGCGGCTGCGCGTGGCGGCCATCCCTCACGGTATTACAGTGTGACTCTTCTGTCGCGGTGGGAGCGCCCCCTGTCTGTCTGTCCGTCTGTCTGTCTGTCTGCCTGACTTACCCCTGTTCCCCATCTCTTTCTCTCCCTCTCTCTCTCTCTATCTCCCTCCCCACTCAGTTAGTATTGGGGTCAATTCAATGATTCGATGTTAACAGCAGAATGGGCTTTCTCGGGCTTCCAACGGCTGAAAATAACAAAACGGGGGAAGAGAGAGAGAGCGGAGAACATTTGGCTGTGGGACCTGCTTGCCTCAGCAGTAACCAGGCACACATTTAAATGGACAGCTTTCAACCCCAAATGGACCACAAGAGGGCTGCCTGGGGGGGCGATGGGGGGCACGGAGGGAGGGGAGGGATGGGATGGGGAGAGAGGGAGAGGAGGGGGAGGAGGGGGAGGAGGAGAGGGGGGGGGATGTGATGTTGAGATGCTTGGGATCCACCACATGGCCATTCATCACATTAATGAGTGGCTCCACATTATTTAGAAAAATACAGAGCGAGAGAGAGAGATAGAGACAGAAAGAGAGAGAGAGAGAGAGAGAGAGAGAGAGAGAGAGAGAGAGAGAGAGAGAGAGAGAGAGAGAGAGAGAGAGAGAAAGAGACAAAGAGAGAAAGAGAGAGAGAGAGAGAGAGAGAGAGAGAGAGAGAGAGAAAGAGACAAAGAGACAAAGAGAGAAAGAGAGAGAGAGAGAGAGAGAGAGAGAGAGAAAGAGACAAAAAGACAAAGAGACAAAGAGAGAAAGAGAGAGAGTGTGCGCAGAGTTCTCCCAATAGACGCTGTCATCCTGATGGCGCACTCGTGCTGCCGTTAGCCGAGGGAAGCTAATTGAAAAGGGCATTCTGAATAAAAAAAGCCGGGGCCCGTTTGTGTTCACGCCAGACAAAGTCCGGATCTGAATGCATTAACCGTGGTTGTTTTAATGCCGGCCAGACTTTGGCCAGACCAGAACCAGACCAACAATAGTACAAGCCTTCCCATTTAATTAGAATGGGCCGATGGATAGAAATGACAGGCAAAAAAAAAAAGAAAAATAATGAGTAGTAATTAAATGTCCTTTTGGCCAACAACTTCAGAACCGTATACGATCATGGGCGGGCTGGGATAAAATGTCATTTAAAGTGTGTTTCCGCTACCTCGAGGAAGGCAGACGCAGAGAGATTACGAAAAGTATACGGCTGTGCGTATCGCGCGGCATTTATTTATTTATTTTTTATTTTTTTGCTAGAGAAATCTAAAGCTGTGATATTACCATTACAGGGGTGAGTGGAGATATAACAAGATGGCCCGATAACACGCCAGGCAAGGTGAACGGATAGATGGATCTCAAGTTATTTACCCCCCCTTTTTTTTTAATTGGAAATGTCTGTCACGGGGCAGGGATCTCGGGCCTCCGCCCAGCCTCGTCTTGAGAGGCCGAGTCTTCTCCCCTGAGTGTCGGCTGTCAACGGTCACCATGTCGGGGAGGAATTAAGGGGCTAACGGCGGGGCAAAGTAGTGCAACACGCGAGCCCGACGGGCATAGAGGGTCTTCTTCCTCTGATGAAGTGTCGATGGTTGAACGGTTAACCTGGCGATTGAAATGCTTTGAAACTTTGTTCTGGGTGACTTTCTTACTGTATTAGCAGCCGTGAGATGTTTCACCTTCTTGTGACAAATGTACTTTTTGGAAGTCGCTTTGGATAAAAGCGTCTGCTAAATGCGTCTGCTAAATGCGTCTGCTAAATGCGTCTGCTAAATGCCCTGAATGTAAATGTAAATGTTTAATGATGTATCATTTTTTTTAGGATCACGTATAATGATCTCACAGTGCTTAAATACACAACTTAAAGAAAGGCACGCCTGTACTTGTCATTCTCCGGGTTTGAATGGAATGATCTCAGCAACAGATAGCTGTTTAACATCGATGCCATGGAAATTCCCCCATCTTCGCTTTGCTGGCAAGAAAAGAGATTGACGTGAATTAACCGTGAGTTAGTGCAGTAAGAAAGCATCAGTGCAGGGCTCCTGCGAGGACGTGCGACTGTATAACCAACCGTCTCACACTGTGTTAGGAGACACTTGCATGGCCACACGAAAAACCCTCACGTTCGACAACTGCTGTGTACTACTTTGCATTTAGAAGGCCCGTCCTGCCAAGGCGGTATTGGCCACACGCAGAGCCATGTGTGTGTGTGTGAGTCCACACACAAACACACACACACACACACACTGCCACTGGGGTTGTCTGGCAAAAGGCATCTACCACCCTAAACTTTGAGGGGCTAGTTCACGCCATCTGCCACCGGTGGGGACCGGGTGAAAAGGGGTGCCAGGGGACAGTTTAGAAATGGGCCGCTGTTTAATGTGCCTCTCTCGCCCTCTCTCTCTCTCTCTCTCTCTCTCTCTCTCTCTCTCTCTGTCCCACTGTAAATAGACTCCTCCTTGGTAGCAGGACTTAAAAGGCTGCAGGGCAAACCAGAAAATGGCAGCAAAAGTAACCACGCGGGGGGCCGGGGGGGGGGCAGGGGGGGGTGACAGCAGCTTTCACCTGAGCTGATGGCGTTGCCCAGCGTGAGGTCGGCGAGGGGGGGGATGAGGTCAGTTCATTTGCCTCAGGGGGGGGGGGGGGTGGTTGGCCGAACGGGTTGAAACAGGGCCGTGTGTATTGGAGAGAGCATCTCTCTCCAGAGTGTTTTTCACTACTCCGCGCAGTGGAACATCAACCAACCGACGATCGATGGTCGTGCTTTGCGATGGCACGACTGATCATCGGGCCCGCCGCCGTGCCCGCGAGCGACTCCACACACACACGCACTCGCCATCCCGAGGACATATCTGTTTCCCGCGAGGAGCCATATCAGCGCACCGCCGATTCACCAACCGACAAGCCGACAAGACGACGCGACGCGCTAACGATAGAGCCGGCGATCCGCGGCCATCTAGCCGCGGTGCTTTTCAAACTTCTGACGCCAGATAGACTCCCCCTCTGTTTTCCCGCACCGAGACGGCAACAATGATAGTCATGTGTTGCTCAAGGTCCTTTACCACCCCCTTACCCCAGCCCCCCCCCACCGACACACACACACACACACACACACACACACAGCCCTTCTTCACCCCCATCACACATCTCCCCGAACAATTAATTTTATCTTTCGGGTACTATCAAGAGACGGTCCCCGACAAAGCGGTGCGACAGAAGGGAGGGAAAAAAAAAAAAAAAAAAAAAAAAAAAATAGTTCAGAACCCTGAGGGCCGCACTGGGAATTAATTTGTTTGACAAGATCTCTCGCCGAGAAAAAAAAAAAAAAAAAAAAAAGCCATTTGCCTAGCTTTGCTTCGGCTGGGGTGTTGTCACAGCCCGAGCATACAGTACAGCGCACAGCAAGGGCACAGGACCAGGGAGGACGCCAACCGCATCCGCGGAAAGACTATTGAAGTGACCAACCCACGCGTCGCTGCTGATGAGGGGGAAAGATAGAGTAAACCTCTTTTATTTTTATATATGTGATTTTTTTTTTTTTTTTTTTTTTTTTTTGGCTTCCACACAAAGCCGGCCTGTGGGAACAGATACAGAGAAAACACTGTAGTGTGTGTGTGTGTGTGTGTGTGTGTGAGTGTGTGTGTGTGTGTGTGTGTGTGTGTGTGTGTGTGTGTGTGTGTGTGTCTGTGTGTGTGTGTGCTCTGGTGGAGCGCGGCTAACATTCTTCAAGCTAATCCCACACTCACAATGGTTGACATTGACAGTTTTTCATCCGCTCTCTACCCGGCCAAAAACACTATTTCCCACTGAATTCCCCCCCCCGACTGCCGACCGGACCACCCACCAGAACCTGCGTCCCAAATTACCGCGTTCCCAAACCACCGACGTCACATGGAGGGCTTGACGCGTTATCGGAGACACACACACAAAAAAAACAAAAAAAACCCCTGAATCAAAGTAATGATTGAGTAATTATCTCAAGTGCAATTAATCAAACATTCCAACGAGCTCGTTGTGAACGGCTGTCTGGGCTCCGAGACTCTTAATCACACGCGGGCGTTACCCGACGCAAACCGGAGGACGGCGAGCACGTGGACTAATCTCTGGGAAGTGCGTTGTTTACCGACCGGTAATTGATACTACGCCGCGCAGCCGCCAGGGCGGCTGAATGACTCAACGAGGCCCTCCCGCTCTTGTCCGAGAGAGACTCGGCGCCATTGCCGCCGCCGCGCGCTCTGCCTCGAGGCGGCCTTTGTCAGGGCAGTGGGGTCTGGGAGGTCTTTGGGATCGATGCCGTCCCCGCCCCCTCTGACCCGTCGCCGGGGCAACGGTGGGGTAAAGGGTAAAAGGGGGAATTTAGGCGCTTTTGTCCCAAAACGACTTACGATCGGTACATTTGTGGGGGTTCGACATGGTGGACAGTTGGAGGAGGAGGGGGGATCAAGGGGATCGAACCACCGACCCTTACGGTTAGCAGACGACCCGCTCTGTCCAGCCGCTCTACCCACTGAGCTACTGCGGCCCGTCAACAGGACAGGTGCCAGAAAACGTTACTCATTGGCTTTCACTTGAACCGATTGAGGATGGAGGAGCGTGGAGAAATACATCAACAAACAGGGATCGCCTTTAGCATCCACAGCTGGTTGTTTCCATTGTCTCACTGTGAGGTCCCGGAAGAGGGCCCCTCATTCAAAGGTTATGAATAGTAACAACAAACTAAAATGATCAAATGGATACACGGGACACATTATTGACATATATACGATTTCCTTGCCTTTGGAGCTGCTGTCAGGTGTTGACCCCTTTTTCCCTGGGTGGGCGGCCTGACGCTAGCTAGGGATAGCAGATGGTATCGGGTCATTTCTGGGCACCGCGCGCACGGCGCGCCTCGCGGTCCGCGGAGCCTGACCGGTCGGTCCGGACGGAGGCCAGGAAACAGGGCCGCTATGTGGCTCTGACGTGCGCGGGGATCCAGACTCCGGGCCTCAGCCCGTGTCGACGGGGTTGAGGGACGGACGGACAAGCTCGCCGCGGTCAGCCAGCGGACAGCGAACGGGAGGGAGATGGAAGGTTGCCGCTCGCCGCGGTCAAGGGCTTCGTGGGTGACGGTTGGCCGGGCGATAAGGCTGATAGGGTGCAGCGCGGTCGTGCACGATGTGTGCCTTCCGCTGCAATCCATGTAATCTTTAGTAATCTGACATTAGGCATGTAATATAATTAGCATCCAAAGGAGCGCCGTTTTGATGAGAGCACAAAAGCTTTGTGGGTGAGGGTATTAAAAGAAGGATAACATGCATATTTGACATCATTTTTTGCTATTGTGTGAGGGACTCTGAATGTAATGTAATTATTGTAAATTCAAATGAGCTTACAACCGTGTGACTAACTGCTTCTCTTCTTGAACTCCAAATCCACAGAGATGAAACGAAACAGGAAAGTACACGCCTTGAAAACACTTTTTTTGGGGGGGGGTTAATGAAATCCTGAGATGAATCTATTTATCTTCACGGTTTTAGAACAAAGTGGCACTCCAGCTACCATTGCAGGGACTTCTCGATAGGAAGGTCGTGTTGAAGTGTATCCAGAGCACATTCACATACATATAATCTGCATACAATTAATCTCATGCTGGCTGGCTGCCGGCTAGAGATGCATGTGTTTTTTGGCCACTTTTTGTATTTAAACAACCGAGAGAGGGGAATGAGTCAAAGTTAAACGCAATACTTAAAAGCAGAAATAAATGAAGGCATTAGCACTGCTCATCTGGTAAAGATTAATGTAGTTTAGGCACAGCTCTATCTCTCTCGAAGAAGAAGAAGAACATTTTAATTAAATTGACAAAATACGTACATTTCAACAAAAGAGCTATTTCTATTCAAACAAGACAAGCCCAAGGCGTAAATATTAGCCAGCAGTTTGAAGAAAACCCTCTTTGGGGAATCTGACATCGCTGTGGTCACTGGTCAATATTGCATGTCCATTCGTAATTTGCGTGCAGAATCAATCGTCACTTATTCTGTAGGCTGTGCCGAAACGCTTCTGGATGTCGCTGGCGAAAGCTAAAATTGAAATAGCAATTAGACTGCACAGAGGATCTTTGTGTAGCTACAAAGCAGCGGTATTTTTTTGTGATATTTGCTGTAGTATTTATCTTAGATGTGTTTATACCACAAACGATAAGTGACTTAAGAAAACATATATTCTTTTGAATTTGGAAAGGAGCTGTAGTAGGCTACGTGTTAAAGAAAAAGTGTCTGATCTTTATTTTTCTCTTCAATTGAAAATGTCACTGCTCTTATACTTTCATAATTTCTTTCTTCCATTATTTGCGCTGAAGTCAGTCTATCCGAGAATTGATTCCTCGCCGCCATAATTGTTGTTATTCCCACCTCGCTAAACAAGCAGTGAGACCAGAAGGGGCATCTCAAAAGGGACTATTGTTTGGGCTCTTCTTTTGTCTGCATGGAGCAATTAAACGTGATGTGAACGTTTCACGGGCGCATAGCCAGAGCGTTTTTTTTTTTTTTTTTTTGCTATTTACGAAAGCGTCCATTTTCGGAAAAACGTCCGCACGCGCCCGGTCAGCATCGGTGCCGGTCGCCGTCTCTCCCGCCGTTAATAACGGCTTTTAAATTTGTGTGCATCACAAAGCTACGGCGTCCCTTCTCCTGTTTGTTAAAGGTAGAGGCGGTAAAGGCGGGGGGGGGGGCGGGGGGGGGGGGGGGGGAAGTAAAGAGGGGTAAAGGCACGGTCAAGATCGCGTCATTATCTTGTGATTGTGGTTAGCGGCGGTTCGACTTGCTCCGTTCTGTTTTGGCATATTTTTTTGTAACTGTAATTGCGGTGGGTTACAGGCATAATGATTTTAACCTGCAATCGCTCGCTCCGCGGTGAATGGGAAACCCTGTACAACCTCCAATTCGGGCAATTCAGCCTTCGCCTCGCGCAGGGGCCTAATGTATTTTTGGTTAACGGGGGTGCCGAGTACAAGGTCAGGGGTTTCATGTCTGGCAGCCACGCACAATTCTCTATGCTATTGTAGGAGCTCTATTGTGAACGTCCTGCTCCTCAGCCTGTCGCTGTCTCTGGATTCTCTTAACGCGCACGCGCACAGCCGCACACACATGAACACACACACACACACACACAATTACAGTGCTCACTCACTCGCTTCTGCGCAGCGCCGGAGCGATCCATCCGAGCTCCCTGGACCATGAAATGAGGTTAAGATGTAAGGCTGAGAGTGACACAGGTGTGGATTCAAATGAGAACTTTCAGATGAAGGAAAGTCTGGATCTGAGACACGACCGCGGATACCCGCGGTCGTTAAAGCCAGTCAGAGTCACATTTCCCCGCGTTTGTCTTCCAATTTTGTTTTTGTTTTTTTTTTGGTTATTTTCGGTACCCATACTCCATTTGTGTTCAGCGTGAGGCATTCACGCACCGGCGGAAAATCTGTGGGTATAAGGTATGAAGATATTAGGTTCTCTCTCTCACACATCCCAAATCTCATTTCAGCCCCCCGAGAAAACTTTGAAGTCACTCAAGCTTTTCAAGGACTCGTCTCCTGTAAAATACTGCACTGCAAGCACCTCTCTGTGAAGCGCCATTCTCCCTTCCTCACACACACAAACAAAACACACGCACGCACGCACGCGCACACACACACACACGCACACACACACACACACGCACTCGCGCACACACTCATTCACGGTCCACTCGACCGTGGCGCCTCCTTTATTTTTAATAAATTCCTGCTCGTGTAAAAGTCAGATTCGACAACGACAAGCACACAGCAGGTAATCATCGCGACCGTTGTCTTGTGACAAATGATATTAATGTACCTGCCGGGGCGGCCCCACTGTAAACAAAGCCCAGAGTGGATGAAAAGCAATCCACTGTGTGTGTCTTTGACAGTGCTTGCACCCCCCACCACCACCACCACCACCACCACCAACAACCTCGTCAGTATCACATGTATGGGGGTTGATTGGCGACCGTGATTAGAATCGCACTGTTTTGAAACACAAGGCAGCGGGGACACGGTGTTGGTGTTAAGTGATTGTTAGGTGATTAAGGTAGCACAAGGGGGGTCGGTTGAAATCAAGAATTTGGCATTTGGCTGATGTTGTCGCAGACAACGTGGGGTAGGAAAAGTGACATGTCGTGGTTTCATAGTAACATAGCGTGCGCATCCCGTTACACTGATAACGCCTGCGGGGCGTCTTGCTCAAGCCATGCCGACGTGTCAGCTAGGAGACGAGCACTGCGACCGCTGCCCCAGCGTCGATGTCCACATTTTTGCATTCAGTTCACACTGCAGACGCTTTGATTCTGGCCAGCAGGCACTGCCAGGTTTCTGTCAGCTGTAGCCTACGCTTCCTCTGTCGCTCAGCCGATCGTCGAACGAACGGCACGTCTGCTGACCAAAGGACCAAAGAATGACTGAATGAATGAATCTGATGGGACGAAAAGGAGAACACATTTTGCCCTCCCACCTTTAAAAGTGTGTGGTGACAACATCCCAACAAGGCAGCCAATCAAAACCTCTCTCTCTCTCTCTCCTTGCTCGCCGCGATGTAAGCCGGCCCACGCCAGGCCTCGGCTCTGCGGCCGGACGGCAGCCATTTTGCGCGCCACGTCAAAAACGCCATCCTGAAATCATTACGGCCGAGAGGTGTGCGTCTCGAGGAGGCTCCGATCGCTCAGGTGATTTGAACGCTTTATCTCGGCTTTTAGAATGGAAAATATATAAATATATTACGTGCGGAGACAGAAACAATCAAGTGTGGTGAGCCTTTCAACCCCGGCCACTTTATTGTGGAAAGCGAAGGGGCTATTGAAGGCAAACAAATAAACGTGGCCGCGCGTAAGAGCACTACAATTGACTATTGCTTTTCCCATAATGGGTATTGACCACTGCATTGGTTAGGATTTGCTGATATCTGCAGTCTTTTTAAACCCTGGTGGGTTCAAACATGAAAAGTTTCTATTCCAATCACGACGGCCTGTCATTTATAGCTGGCCGCTTAAAAGGGAATAAAAAAATGCTTAGGTGTGTGTGTGTGTGCATGTGTGCACGAGTGTGTGGTTGTGTGGTTATGTGTGTGTGTGTATCTGTGTGTGTCTGTGTGTGTGTGTGTGCGTGCATGTGCGTGTGTATATGTGTGTGTGCGTGCATATGTGTGTACCTGTACCTGTGTGTGTGTGTGTGTGTGTGTGTGTGTGTGTGTGTGTATGTGTGTGCCTGTACCTGTGTGTGTGTGTGTGTGTGTGTGTGTGTGTGTATGCGTGTGTGAATGTGTGTGTGTGTGTGTGTGTGTGTGTGTGTGTGTGTGTGTGCGTATGTGTATGCCTGTACCTGTGTGTGTGTGTGTGTGTGTGCTCCCGATATCAAATTAATTCCCCGAGTCTCGCTTTTGACCCCAGCACAAAGCCTTATATCCATCAACATCACTCCTCCACTGACACCTAATGATCCTTTGCGTTATTCTGAATTATGAGCGAGCCGAGGGTATTCCTGGTACCTAGACACTGGGAATCAAGTCAGCGCTGAATAGGCATGCCAATCAGTCTTTTCAAAGCGGCCCACAGTTGAATCGTGCACTTCTGGCGTTTGAAACGCCGCTAATTCCCCCTTGTCACGCAAACGCGTGCGCCGCCACGCGCGCGTGCGTGTGTGTGTGTGCGTGACCGTGCGCGCAGCGGCCCCTCGAGTGAGCCGACGCCGCTCAGCCGGAAATCCTCGCGCCGTCCCGCTGCACGCCGCCGGCTCGCCGAAACCTCTGGCGCGCGGCGGCTCTATTATTAGCTCCCCGCGTTCAATGTGTTTGGCTAGCTGTGCTGTGCGCGCGTGTTTCCATTCCAAGTGTGTGTGTGTGTGTGTGTGTGTGTGTGTGCGCGCACGTTGCCGCGGACACGAGCGCACGTTGCGCGCGCGCTTGCTCGCGGTGGACGCCGAGGGTCAAGTGGTTTATCAATGTGCGCCGTAGAAATCCCTGACGCCAGCTCATATTTCTGGATGTGTTCTCCTGTTATTTGCATAGAAGATGCTGCCTCAGCCCGCTCCCATTGTGAGAGCAGTCCACGTGAATGTCACCACTGTTATTACCCAGCATGGCGTGTGGCCGCTTTCTCTCGCTCCTCTCTCTCTCTCTCTCTCTCTCTCTCTCTCTCTCGCTGCCCTCCCTCAACCTTGCTCCCTCCCTCTCTCTCCCCCCCGTCACCCACTCCCCCCTACGTCTCTCCGTCCCACTCTTGCGCTCTCTCTCTCTCTCTCTCTCTCTCTCTGTCGCTCTCTCTCTCTCCCCCTCCCACTCAATCTCCCTCCCTCTCGGTCTTTCTCCCTTTCTCCCTATGCCTCTCTCGTCCTCTCTCTCTCTCTCTCTCTCTCTCTCTCTCTCTCTCTCTCTCTCTCTCTCTCTCCCCCTCCCACTCTATCTCCCTCCCTCTCGTTCTTTCTCCCTATGCCTCTCTCGCCCTCACTATCGCTCTCTCGCTCGCTCTCCCTCTCTGTTCTTTGTCTATGTTTCTCTGTCACTCTCTCCTTTGTCGCACACGTATTTATAGATCCTAGTTGTCGTATAGGGCCGCTGATTATTTTCACCCTTTAAGTCGACATGCCTCCAGTCCAGTACCACTCTCAGCCGGTGGCCCTTCACTCCACACCACATATGATCATGTCTCAGCCTTCTTCGGTAAAATGGAGGCTATAAAAACACATTCTCTCCTCTCTTACCGCCTGTCAGGTGCCTATGAACTGACAAAGTGGCCCCAGACCAGCCGAGACAAAATTGACACTTTTGTCCGGCAAACACACTTTTGGAGGAGAACAAAATGCTGTCCATTATTGCTATTGACAGCCCACGGTGGACAGTGACTCTCTGTGCAGGCCTTCACCTACTTGAAAACACAGTTCTCTCTCAGCTCTCACACTATCGCTGTCTCTCTCTCTGTCTCAGTTCTCTCTCTCTTCTCCCTCTCTCTCGCTCTTGCTGTCTCTCTCTCTCTCTCTCTCTCTCTCTCTCTCTCTCTCTCTCAGCTCTCTCGCTCTCGCTGTCTCTCTCTCTCTGTATCTCCCTCTCTCTCTCGCTCTCTCTCTCTGTCTCAGTTCTCTCTCTCTCTCTCTCTCTCTCTCTCTCTCTCTCTCTCTCTCTCTCTCTCTCTCTCTCTCTCTCTCTCTCTCTCTCTCCAATCAGCAGCAATCTGGTGTCAGTATGATGCCATGTCGAGCTCAGCCGTTTGAAAAGGCAAACAAACAAAGGCCGTCTCAACAGCTCAGCGGCCCGAGGTAGCAATGGAAAAAAAAAACAGAGCTGTGCTTGGCCAAGCCAGTACGGCGCCGTGCGTTGACTCGGTCGCTAAGGGTTACTTTGTTGAACCAGTGTCGGGACACTTGGACAGCGATGGTGTTGCCGAAAAAAAACACAGTCACATAACATAAGCGTTGACGTGAACGAGGTCGTTTGTGTATCGACCGCGCGCTAAAGGTCATCTGGTGTGTCGCGGGGGGTGTGACATGCGGCGCGGGAACCACAGCCTTTTAACGGTGAAACGTATAGAACCGGTTGATTATCCACGCCACATGAAATTGGTTTGAAATTGATCAAAGGCGCGGCGAGATGAATCGAGTTACGTCGTCAAAGCCTCCACCTTGTGAACGCTGAAAGGCAAAAGTTCTGTCTTCAATGGCTTCGAAATGAAAAACAAATCAGTCTTAATCCATTCAGAAGTACACAAGGAATCCCTCAGGGTACTTTAGCTTGTCTATGCAAGATTCATAACCAGTGTGTGCCAAATCAATATGAATGTATCATAGGGCAGTGTTGACAGCCAGAGTTGTCCAGCCTGTATGTCTGTGGCTACAGTCTCCATTAAGGATCAATCCACCACCATCATGGTAATAAATACTGGAAGAGTTATTTTGGTAGTTCGGCAACCAAAAAATGAAATGGTCTAATTTTTCACTCATGGATTAAAATGACACTTCTTTCAGGTTAGGTTACCGGTAGCGACATTCATATTTTGACCAATTCGGTTTTCCGTCGTTTAAAAAAAATATGGCGTCAAACCACACGAAACAAAAACACGCACAAATGAAACAGTTTATTTTGTTAAACACAGACCTTCGGGCAATCGGTGCAATCAAATGCATAGGGGAATTGCCAGAAAGCCAGCCGTGCTCTAACAACACTCACAGGCTATGCATTATAGATGCAAGTGTTGTAATTGCAATAGCCCTCAGCCATCGTTCATTGGCAGTTCACGCCTCAGCACCTTGGCCACATGTAAACAAGCGCATCGCCCCAATCCCGACGTAGTCCAGTGGTTCCGGGTATCAAATCAGTACATAATTCTTAAACGGCTTTGCCCCTCGTCCTATAGCCTCCGCTTGTTCCCCGTGGTTCCGGTTTGTTCCGCGGATTCGAGTTCACTCCGGTTTCGACTTGAGTTCACTGTGATACAGTGATACAGTTTCACATGCCGCAGCAGTTTGTCTCAATCGGTAAAATCTAATTTTTTTTTTTTTTTTGTCTCAATCAACTTTGAGGGAAAAAATAAAAAAAGCGAATACATGTGAGGAGGGGGGCGCCATCGCTCTCTCTCTCTCGCTATCAGATGCGCGCGGTATCTCCTTAGCGCGTGGGGTACATCGGGCTCCCTTTTTGGCGCCGGCAAGCAATTTAACAGGATTACCGCCGGCGTTCACTCATGATGGCAAAATCTCGGCTCATCCGCTGAAATATATTCCGGAATGCGCCGGTCCACAGGGGGAGGTTTTCTTCATTGAGGTGACAGGGATATTACGCCTCCTTTGAGCTTATGCAAAGTGTCTGCCGTTGCTCCCGGAGACCCCTCGGCTCCACCCCAACAGCGGTGGGAGATATTAAATGCACTCTCTGCTCACATCCGCCGGTACATCTGTACGGCGGCCGCCTACGCATGTGTGTGTGTGTGTGTACACACACACACATATACACACAGGCACACATATACACACACACACACACATGCACACACACAAATCCCTATATTTTTCCTCTAGCCCTTGTCACTCAGTGGCCGTACACATGGAGGACGCACAAAATGGAGGGAGGGAGAGAGAGAGAGAGAGAGAGAGAGAGAGAGAGAGAGAGAGGGGAAGAGAGAGAGAGAGAGGCAGAGAGAAAGAGAGAGAGAGGCAGAGAACTAAGGAAGGAGAAGGGGCGAGAGAGAGAGGGCAAGATGGCGGCAGGGAGAGAAAGTATAACGAAGACGGAGGGAGAGGGACGGAGAGAAATGAGAGAGGGAAAGAGAGGGAGAGAAAGAGGGAGGGTGGGAGTGCACATTGATCTGCCTGAAGCGAGGCGCCATCGCGCGGGGCGGGCGGGCGGGCGAGGGCGGCGTGGCCCCGCCTGTCCCTGGAAGGCGACTGCTCACTTCACCTGAACCGCCTCGCCCACGCCAGCACTGTGCATGGGGGAGACCCTCCAGCTGGGGAGGGGGAGAGAGAGAGAGAGAGAGAGAGAGAGAGAGAGAGAGAGAGAGAGAGAGAGAGAGACGGGGGTTGGGGGGGGATGGAGAGAGATGAGTGGGAGAGAGAGAGAGAGAGAGAGATAGTGGTAGAGAGAAAGGGTGGAGGGAGGATGGGAGAGAAGGGGAGGGAGAGAGAGAGAGAGAGAGAGAGAGAGAGAGAGAGAGAGAGAGAGATGAGAGAGAGAGAGAGAGATGGAGGGAGACTGAGGGGGTTGAGTGGTGGAGGTGGTATGATGAGGGAGCAGGAGTCAGGGCCTCAGAGAGATAAGAGGTTCACACACACACACACACACACACACACACACACAGTGTCTCCCCTCCCCCCTTCCCCACTGTAGCACATGGAAATTTCCCATGAAAGGTCAGCCTTAATGTCATTTTGATGCCAATCGCATTCTTCTGACAACAAACAAGTATGTAGTCATATTTGTCAACACACACACACACACACACACACACACACACACAGACACACACACAACACACCCACACATCCACACACCCACACACTTGTACACACACGTATGTATGTGTTCACCCACATACAGCACACCTTTAACATACACAGGTACAAAGTGCAAAGGCATGCACACACATGTTTATAGTGTCAAACAGAAACCCACTGTTCTGTGTCTGTCCACAGACACACAGACGCACGCACGCGTATACATGCGGGAGCACAATTAACCTCATCCACACACACACGTCGCGACACACCGTCACCCCCGCACCGGTATGATATAGGCCTACTCATCTGAATGACGTGTCAGCCAATGAGCTTGCATCTCTCGGCGCCTTGATTGACTTTAAAATCACTGTCAAATAACTGGGTGGGGGGGCCTTCTCGGGTGAAGGACTTTTGTCACGTCTCCATCTCAATCATGGCAAAAAAAAGTAGCATTAAAAACCTCTCAAAATGTCCCCTGTTTGTCGCAGCTGCTGGCAGAACACCGGAGAGGAAATTCAGCAAACTGTGAATTAGCCGGGACGGCATAAAAGCCAGACACTGTGTTTTTGTTACTGATGGTTTTGGTCTATTAATATAGAGACGTATTGACCCCCTGTGTGCGCGTTGCACAGAAGCAAAAAAAAAAAAAAAAAAAAAAACGCAATCATTTTTCGCAACACCGCTGAGGTTCCTTCAGCCGGGCTGTCCACGCGTTTTAAAAAGCGAAGCACAAATTGTGTTCGTTTTTTCATCACGGTGAATGGTTGCAGAGAACATGCCAAAAAAAAAATCTGAAGTGAACTGAAACTGAAACTGAAAGAAAGAACAATGGGGAAGGGGGAGAGAGTATTGTAAGCAAAATGCCAAACACAAATGGGAAGTCTGCTGGTGCGTGGGCGGGTGGGTCTGCTCAGGCTATGTTTGAGCCTCAAAGGACACCGTCCGGCGTTCTGCCCGCTCGAACCGGGTTTCCGACGTCCGGCCGATCAGGAACCGTCTCGAGGAACGTCAGTCAATTCACTCGGTGGATTTTGGCACTAGGAGGCTCGTGCAAACGTGGACAAACAGTGTTGGCACAAGCTCTGAAACAATAACCGTTTTCTTGTTCTGCAATTATTGAAATAGCCTGAGCATCTTCAAACAATTAGAGCCAATACCAACACGTGTAGTACAGCGTGCTTCTGTCATTGATTTATGCAGCCTTACCCCTCACACTAACTCCTTATACTTTATTTATACAATGCAATCATGTTGTGATGAGCATCAAAGCAGCATGCTAGTCCTATAGTGCTAGGCCTGTAGGCCTAGGCTGGATTGAAGGTGGCATTTAAGCCCCCGGTGGCTGCTATAGTCATGCAGAATTTAGATGCTATTATGTTGCATTATGGTTCAGTCTGAGGTCGCACCCATCAAGCTGTGACGCATGTGCTATCCTGCATGTAGCGCCAGTGTTTCAATCTCATGCCAGGTTTGGTTGACTATGCCTTTCACTCTCTCTCTCTCTCTCTCTCTCTCTCTCTCTCTCTCTCTCTCTCTCTCTCTCTCTCTCTCTCTCTCTCTCTCTCTCTCTCTCTCTCTCTCTCTCTTTGCTCGCCCATCTCCCAGTCTTCCCATCAACCCACACCCCCATCCCCCCCACGCACACACACACAGACACACACACACACACACACACACACACGCACACACACAGACACACGCACACGCACACGCACACACACACACCACATCCTCCATCTGTCCAAAATACTTTCCATCCACAGCCTCTTCAGCTCCCGCCACTTCATCCTTCACATGTTCCCAAATTCATTCCTCTCTATCTCCCCTCCGCTCATGGTCAGCCCACATCCCCCCCCGCCTCCCTCTCTCCATCTCCTGCCTATCTCTGCTTTGCTTAGTGACAGTCTCATCACACTCTATCAATCAGCCTGGCCCGCGAGCCCCCCTGGATGGCCGGACCAGCAACAGCACAGACCTAGTTTGGTCCCATCAGTGCCAGTCAGGCCGCCCCCTCGCCTCCCCCTTCCTTCCCCTCACAGTAACCTACGGAAAAATAAATAAATAAAGGGGAATAGTACGGACTGCCACACAACGTCCATCCCTCCTCTGCCACGGGTCAAGGACCTAACAGGCATTGAGTGGAAGTCACCGAAATATGTTACGTGTTGCCGGATGTACTCGGCCTGACGTCGTGCTGCGGGAGGGCCTCTTGAACGTGCATTTTTGTTATTCTACGTGCATCGCGCTGATGCCTGAGACAGGCCAGTGTGTTTTTTTTTTTCCCTCCACGCAGCCGGCGTGGCGACGCCACCGGACGGCTAGCGGCACTGCAACCAGCCGGGCAAAATACGTTTTTTTTTTTTTTTTTTTTTTTTTGTGTGTTTGCAGTTTTCTTGACTTCACAAACAATGATGCCGGCCCGCCCGAATGCAATTTGTTTTTTATTCAGAAATATAGTTATGCGAGGTGGGCCCCCTATACTGCACCCCTGTCAATTGCTTCATTGAAATGATTACTTTATTTTAGAAAAGACTAACGGCAAAACGTTGTTGTGCTGTAGAAGAATAAAAAATACATGATGATACTGCGGTTGCCATTAGCTTGTGAGTTTCCCTGAACGCCTCATGAATGTATTCAGATAAAAAAAGTAACACACATTTCTTAATAATATAAATATTGCCTCTGGAAGCAATTGGACGGACCTGCAACCCATCAGAGCAAGGAAATGGTTGACACATGAGCGGCAGCCATCTTTGTTGTTGATGAAAACGGCTCCACGGGCGCTCCCATAAGCCGCTGCTCTGATCAGTCATTTCATCAAACCCGCCCAATATTAGATCAGCGGGTCGTGATTGGCTCACACCGGGCCAGGTCTGCTGTTAAATCTGTCTGATTTACGGGGGGGGGGGGGGCAGGCACATACGCCAGAGCAAATAACATATATAACCCGTGTACGCGCCTCACACAGACACACACCTCAGCTGGACCATGAGGGAAACACTGCAGAGCGAGGTATATTTAGTTTGATGGGAAAGACAAGTGTACAACAAACAGGCCTAACGATACGAAGTCAACGTGATAAGAAACGCTGTCAGCACCATCCAGGCTCGGTTTTGAGATTATTTGTTGTTTTCCTCACCTAGCCCAAGTGCCATCCTGTGTTTGTTTTTGTTTTCCTCTCAGGAAAGGGAACTGTGGAGACCGCAAAATAAATACCGGGAAGACGAGTATGAGAGGAGGAAACATGCCATGGGTTGACACCTGCAAAATGGAGAGTTACACTGAGCAGAACAGCTGATGATGATACAAGCCTGGTCGTAAGCTATGATCTGCACAGTCTTGCGAGGCAGATCATGCGGGGCACTGCAGGGAGAGAGGTATTGATCGAATGATTTGATTGATGGCTTCAATTATCGCTGTGCTGGCATTGGAATTGCGTATTTTTGTATTGTCTTAACGTAATGCCAATCTTTGACCTAGGCCTTCTTTAGTTTCATTTGCCCTCTGAACTCTTGCCTGCAGACTGCTACGATACAAACGCTGTGGCTTTCCATCAATGAGCTGAGGGGTTTGGTTGAGCCTGTGTTGACCTTGAAGGTACACAGAATTATTTTGACTTTTTTTTTAAAATTATTATTATTTTTTAATTTACTGGGACATTGTGGTCTTCATTTGTCATTCCCATGTGTTTTAGACATGGGAACAAAATTCGTTCTCTGCATTTGACCCATCCTATTGTACATAGGAGCAGTGGGCTGCTATGTTCAGCGCCCGGGGAGCAAGTTGGGGTTCAATGTCTTGCTCAAGGACACTTTGACATTCAGACAGTTTTGGGAGTGGGGATCAAGGGGATCGAACCGCCGACCCTACGGTTAGTGGACGACCCGCTCTGTCTACCCGCTGTACCCACTGAGCTACTGCCACCCCGGCAGCTTGTTAACAGCTTGTCGCCATTGTTATTGGCAATTAATTAACGTATGACTTTGTAATCACATGTTTACCACTCAAAGTGGTAACAACACAAATAGACCACATGGGCAGTGGTCAGGATGTTTGAATCCCCACTGAAAGCTCAGCGGTTTGATTCCCGATGTTCACTATCTACATGTAGCCATTCATTCTCTTTGATGACATCTATCAGAATTAAGTCACTTTAGATGACTAGATGAATAGACAGCCAAATGACTAAAGCGTGAATTAAGTCAATAATTCAGGATCAAGTTTTAAACTGTCGCTGTCTGTCGAGCTTTTCTGTTGGTTCAAACTGTTGCAACATCTCAAGCAAACTGGGTCGTTTTTATACTTAATACTTGTATGCCAAGACATCCCTCAGTGGGGAGGATAAAAATAATGCTGCCATGATATATGCTATGCATAGTAAATAGCACATTGTAATATTTCACTATGCATTGCCAATCTCAGTTGAAAGGGCTCTATTAAAGTGTAGTCCCAAGTTACTTAGCAACACTTACGGACAATTAACATTCGCCTCAGCCGACTAAAACAGAAAAAAAATCATGTGTTGTTAAATCTTCCTTGAAGCAGCACAACAAATTAGTTATTTAGCAAAAAAAATATATATATATATAAATAAAGATGTAGATGTGGGAATACAAAATGGCCATAAACTAGCGTTTAATGTGCTCTGAGGATGTTCCGAGGCCATTTCAAATGCTAAATGCATTAGCAGATGTCGCTGGTCCCATGCAAGCCCGTGGACAAATATTCTTTTAAGTGATTAGCTACTTATTGAACCAATGGGGACAATTTGGCGGCGTGTCATTTCCACAAAAATTGGTTGAAGATAAAATGCATCGCTCTGCTATTTCGGGTGACATTTAATTTGAATGATCATCTACGTGTGTACATCATTTAGTGATGCTTATAGGAGTTGTCGTGTTGATTAGTGTTGCGCTTACAAATACGCCGACGCAGATACATACCAAAGCGAGGCGTTGGAGCTCCAACATGAATGGAATTCCACAAATATACGTTCAAAACAACAATATCTGTCGAGCTCAGATTCAGCGATTTCGATCACGAGGTCTCAACGTCAATCATGGACGCAAAAAAAGTGGGAGCATGACATGGCAAATATCACAGGGAGGACGGCGCATCCGATTCCCGGCTCTTTACACTGAAACACACCGCAGGTTTCTCACTTCCTGTGCTCGGTCTTCCCCCTTCCCCCCCCCGCTGACACGCCCCGGTCAGACTAATGAGTCTGCAAATTAAATTGTAGAACAGAGGGACATTAGGATGGCTGCCATTTTGACGAGGTAAAGAATACTCAATTAGGAATACACCCCCACCCCCACCCCCCACCCCCCCCCCCCCCCCCCCACACACACACACACACACCTCCACCTCCACCTCCACCCGGCTGGTGATTACAGCGCAAAGAAACATGTTTGGATTCCACAAATCTCCTCTGACGGACTCCGAACAGAAAAGGCGAAACAGGGTTGTTGTTGTTTTTTTTTTGTTTTTTTTTTGTTTTTTTTTGGGGGGGGGGGCTTGGACCAAAATACGACAGCAGGAAAAAAACAACACAGGATGCTGGAGGTGGTGGTGGTGGTGGTGGGTGGGGGGGGTTGAAATAAACAAACAGCCAAATAAAGGGAACCCTAAGTGACACTGTGACAAGAAGGCTATCTCACTGGCGGCCCTGTCTGCCGCAGCTATATTTCATTACACAGCACGCAGGCTTAGGGGGCAATCAAGCATATTTAGCCATCCTCGTCTCGCCCGCCCAAAGCAATTATTACTTCCCAGTTTTTTACTGTGGTTTGCCATGGGGAAAATGAACCGCGGTACTTATCAGCTCAATGCATACACAAGTGACTGGGGTGGAGGGCACGCAGGAGTTACTGTGTGTGTGTGGTGTGTGTGTGTGTGTGTGTGGCGTGTGTGTGTGTGTGTGTGTGCGTGCGTGCGTGCGTGTGTGTGTGTGTGTGTGTACGTTGGGGTATGTGCTTGCATGAATGCACGTGCGTTGTCAGTGTGTGTGTGTGTGTGTGTGAGCGTGTGCACATATGCATGCATGTGTGAAGCTGTGCATTGCGTGTGTGTGTGTGTGTGTGTGTGTGTGTGTGCAGAGAGTGTACAGCAGCACTGTGCGGCTGTTTAGGTAAGGCGAGTGCGGCGTGGGTGACTTTCCTGAAAAGGCCCATCGCCGAGCAATAGGTTACCTTTTAAATCCCATTAGTGTTGTAACATCACCGTGCTTTAGGAGTATCCATGCCGAGAGAGAGAGAGAGAGAGAGAGAGAGAGAGAGAGAGAGAGAGAGAGAGAGAGAGAGATATCCATAAACATGTCAACCCAAACGCATTGTTATTTGCATTCATATTGGAAAGCGGCAAATTGATGCAGGGTCAAACAGGGAAGGTGAGGGTTTATGACCCTGTGCATAGCTCCACAGTCAGCAACTCTGATATATCTGGGCGGCTAGCCTTGTCGGGCTTTATGTCTGATTATATTATCATTGCCGGCGATCAATGGGAGTGACTGATTGTTCCCGGAGCACAGCAGTACAGTAGCGGCAGCGGCAGGAACGCCATATAACTATGAGGTGGGCCAACACAGTTATCGCAAAAAGGAATAGCAGGATGTGACGCGCCGTTTCCCTCAGCATCTCAAATTGAACGGGGTGGCGGTGGGGGAGTGCAGAAATAAACAACGGCTCGTCTTTCATGTTTCATTTGACCGCCGTTCCCGTCGCATCCTCCTCTCATGCAAATGAGGAAATTAGCCGCGGCGCTGACGCTAACGTTAGCCCATGCGGCGTCCGACTGGCTCTCCTCCGATTCTTTCGTTTACAGTGGCTAATGGCCATTTAAGTGGCGCAACTGCCAGACGCGCCATTAGCATGCGTCAGGGGACTTTTGAGGCTTTTTTTTTTTTGGTGGGGGGGGGGCGGAAAAGACACCCTCACCATTTTTTGCAGAATCCTCTTCAGTTCTGGGCAACACACTCCCCCCCCCCCCCCCTCCCCCAGTGTGTTCCCATAACGCCACATCAGCCCCCCTCCTCCTCTGAGAACTCTGGCGTGCGATTGGCCCCGGCCGGTAATCATCAGGCATTATGCGCTCTCTCAATGGGCCTGATTTACAAGTCTGGACGCGGCGCTGGGCTGCGGCACGCCGCCACCGCGGGGGTAAACACGAGGGCCGCCCGCCCGTCACAAACCCCCCCGCCCCCCCCTAACCCCCCCCCCCCCCCTGGGGGGGGCCCCGCCAAGCGGTTATCCCGAGGAAACAACTTTATTGGTGGAGCGGCGGTGGCGGAGTGACATTCACAACATGTTTGGGAAAAGCGTCTTTTTAAGATTTATGACATGCAAACAGTTTATGAGGCGTAAAATCACCCCCCCCCACCCACCCACCACCCCCACTGCCCGTTAAAAAAATTGCTCCGGCTCTTGTTCGCGGCGTCTAATGAAAGCGGCCTTTTAAGTATTTTGGTTTTATTTGTTATTCGCTTTCCATGTGTAACAAAAAACAAAAAAATGCGACACAGTACGACTCACTCGCGTGATACCAGAGCGAGGTTTCATTGGAAGCAGATCACCATCCGCCTGTCTGTCAAGGCTGCGGCAGTGCGTGACGCACAGCGAGGGTCCGTGAAAGAACCGTCGCCGTGATGAAGACAGCCATCGACACGTTTGATTGGAATCCGGTCCACGGCCAGGGGCTACTAACTCGCCCGAGCTCACCCGTTCACCGGTCAGAGATGTTTGTATACTAGCAATGGTTAACCCCGGCAATTGAAATGCTTGAAACTTGTTCTGGTGACTTTCTTACTGTATTAGCAGCGATGCAATGTTTCACCTTTTTTCTGACAAATGTACTCTTAGTAAGTCCCTTTGGATAAACGCGTCTGCTAAATGCCCCTAAATGTAAATGTAGATGTAAAGACAATCTCTGAATCAAATCCTCAGATGGCGCCAGATTTGGGTTGGCGGTTTTACAGCGGCATGGCAAGGAGTCTGGATGGCGCGGGGGGGGGGCTGAACTCGCCGTGCCATGTGAGTGGAGATCTCTAAACGCCACCCATCGCTGGCGGTCGGGAAGGTCTGTGATCCTGATGCGTCAGGGGGCCTTTGGATCGCAACCGGATCAAACCCCCCCCCCCCCCGCACCCGCGGGCGACTCCTGGCCCCTGCCTCAACCCTCGCACCACCACAACAATATCATATTAGCTCCTGCATTCACCGGGGCTATAAGCCCAATCGGTTTTCACACACACTACACACACACATACAAACACACGCATGCACACACACACACACACACACACACACACACACACACCACACACACAGGCACACACACACAAACACACACACACATGCTCGCATACACGCACACACACACCACACACATCATCGTAATCACAACAACAACAACAACAACGGGGGCTCCCGTAGCTGCGACTCCTAAACCCCCCCCCTCCAGGTGATGATAGCTGCCATTCCCCATCACGTTGCGTCGCCTGTCGTTGCTACTCCCACCCGCGAGACCACCCTGGGCGCCGCCGCCACTGTCAAAATAAAAATGGAGGCACGGAACGGATTTTTGGGGCTCGGGTTCCATTGACGGACTGCATGTGTGAGACAACCCTACAGCCGGCAACGCGAAGATGGTGAGCAACGCCACAAAGGCGCTGATTAACAAACAAGTCTTTATTTATTTATTTATTTATTTATTTATTTATTTTTTGCGGCCTGATTGTGTGACAGTCTGTCGCACCGACAATATTTATTTCCCCCCCCCATTTATTATTCTCAGAATGATTGAATGGGCGCCGATAGACGACAACCTCTGGAGAGGTAATCATATAAAAATAATGCAGCCGACTCCCCCCCCCCCTCAACCAGAACGAAGATATGAAATGACCTCATAGGACTTAAAAATACACTTTCCCTCCCCACCGCCACTGCTGCTGCTGCTGCTGCTGACTCCATCTCCCCATGCAGAAATATTGCCACCTAATTCCAGCATGTGTTTTTGTGGAATGCCACAAATATAGGACATTCTAAATGAATATACAAAACAGAGATATTATTCACACCGATGCGTTGGCGGTGGGCGGCGGCTACAAAAGCCGTTTTGTGTGTGTACGCTATAGACTGGAGTTTAATGGGTATATATGTGTGGTTCAAACAGGAGTAAAAATGGCTTGGTGTGGGCCCACTGTAATCCTCCTCCTCCTCCATAGAGCGAGGGGAGCTATACCATACCGCGCGATAACCAAAGGCCTCCACTCTATCCGGTCCAAGGGACGCGTTCTATTAAATTAATTAGGTCTTTAATGTTGCTTCATTCATGGTAATGTGTGGCGTGAAAGAACATCTGGAATCCCGTGTTCCACTGAAGGGGTCTGAAAATAAACAGAAAAACAACAACAAAACTCTCTCGACGAGCCAACAAGGAGGTGGATGGAAATAATGTGCTATCTATGCGTACCTCTCGATTCTTAATTGATCTCTGCCGCTACAGCAGGGATGGGAGGGTGGGGATGGAGGGTGGGGGCCATGGAGTGGACTGGGCTTGACTCCACATTATATGGTGCTAAAGGCAGGGTGGAGGAGGAATTATGAACGGCTCTCTCTCCCTCTCCATCTCACTCTCCCCCCACTCTCTCTCTCTCTCTCCCTCTCTATCTCACTCTCCCCCCACTCTCTCTCTCTCTCTCCCTCTCCATCTCACTCTCCCCCCACTCTCTCTCTCTCTCTCCCCCCTGGCCGCCTCCAACTGCTCTTGGTGACAGAGATACGGACGAATGCACAGACAGATGGCAAGGAAGTGTGTGTCTGTCTGTGTGTGTGTGTGTGTGTTGCATGCATGGCGATGGCGATGCCATTTGACTTTGCACAAAAGCAAAAGAGAGAGCGAGACAGCGAGAGAGCGTGAGAGCGAGAGAGAGAGAGAGAGAGAGAGAGAGCACACAGGAGAGAGGAGGTGGAGAACACAGTGAAATGCAATCAATCAATATGTACTTCATTGTAGGCCGCGCGAGACAATAAGTGTATTTTTGGTCCATCGTTCGCCAGCCAGCTCCTCGTAAAAATCCCACCATAGGTGGCAGGTCGATAAACCTACACATAATGGCCGTCGTCTGCCTGATAGGGGAGACGAGCAGAGGAAACAGTAGCGACAGCGCTATAAGAGGATAGTGGGCTTGCTTCGAGTAGTGAGGATGGATTTATATTGAGACATTGCCATCTGCTGGCCGCCGCTGTCATTTAACACACAGCGTTAGAAAGCTGTCCAATGTGGATAAAATGTGCTCTCTTTCAAAAAGAAAAACGGGCTCTACACTTTCATACCGTGTCTGCTGTAGTCTTCATTAGGATATAGGTATCTACTTAAAACCATGCGTGTCTGTTGGTGCCTGAGGTCTGTTGGATTTGCTTTCTTTAATGCTGAACCTGAAAACCAATCGGTTCATTAGAATCCACGCCTCTCTCCCACTGCTGGAGAACATGATACACCAGGGAACAACACACACACGACACACGCACGCACGCACGCACACACACACGCACGCACGCACGCACAGACAGACAGACAGACAGACAGACAGACAGAAAGACAGACACACACACACACACACACACACACACACACACACACACACACACACACACACACACCTTCCCATGATCGCCGCTCAGACCATCATGCTTGACATCCACGGCAGCTATTTAGCGTTAGATTACTGTTTTATTTCTTTTAACTGATTTTACACAACCCTTTCAGCCAGACTGGTAAATCAGACCATCCATCCAGCCACGCTTCCATCAGAGATCGATCTCACACAGCTTTGAGTAAACTGAGTTTAAACGTCACCAGTGGAATTAATTCACTCACTACTACTATACGGCGAGGGAAAGCTGAGCCGTTGTGTTGTTGAGAACTGAGAAGCACAGCACCATCTTGTGGCCAAAAGACGTTACAGAACGAATGAGCGAAGGGCCGACACGGGAAAGGTACTAATGACGCGAGCGTGTCTCCGTTGTTAAGAGTCATGAAATATGCACCGGCCTAAAACATCTCTATGAAGCCTTGAGACACACTCTGTGCATTGCATTAAAGTCATGCACGCACACACACACACACACACACACACACACACACACACACACACACACACACCACTCTGCTGCACCATTAAGCTACCTGTAGAGCGAATTTATAGAAATTGCTCACACACATTTTTGGTACAGTTGTGTCGCGCCTTACAGGGCGACACAGTGTTCAGCGCTACAAGTTGGGGTCCGCAGCCCGCCGAGGGAGGAAGCAGTTTTTTTTTTTTTTTTAAGTCGACGACGGCCTTATCGAGACAAATTCCCCCCCAGGCATTTGGCATGCACGTGGCTGTGTCTGTCTGTGTCTGTGTGTGTGCATTTTATTTATTTTTTTTTTCCTCATCACAGATTCGGCTCTATGCTAATCTAACCGCCACCACAGTTTTTTCCCCGGCGCACTTCAATCTGTAATCCTCTGGTCCGTGGGTGGCTTAGCGCAGACTGACCCTGGGACACGCCGGCCGCTATCTGACACAAAAACAGATCCCGTACAACCGCCTTGTCTTTTTTTTTTTTCTTTTCTTTTTTTCTTTTTTCGCTCCACTTTCCCCCACCAAAAGCGCATCCGTCCGTCCGTCCGTGCGTGCGTGCGTCCTCCCCCCCCCCCCAACCCCCCCCCCCCCCCCACCACCCCGAGACGTACATTCTCCTCAAAAGAGGCATGTGTCAGCAGCCTGCGGGATTACTCCCCGTCTTTTCATTCTCTCGGTCGGGAGCTAATCAGCGGAGCGGCTCAACCTGCTTGACACGCCTTTTTGGTTTGACAATGCAAATAGAAATTCCTTCCCTCACCACCCCCTCCCCCCCCCACCTCGCTCCCTAACCCCCTCACCCCCTCACCCCACCACCCACCCCCGTCATTTTGAGATGGCCTGGTTGATCTCCCCTTTATGCGCGGATTGTTCTCTCGCACAATCGGTCGCGCTCCGCCTCCCGGCGTCGCGCGTGTGCGGCGAGCGCCCGCGCCGATGACCTCATGCTAATGAGGGGGGTGGAGGGGGGGGGGCGAGGCTGAGAGCCGGCCTTTCGTCACCTCTTGCTCTTACGCTGTCTTGTGAGCGACCGGTGGGGGGGGGGGGGAGAGAGACAGAGGGAGTGAGGGAGCGAGGGATGTTCTATCGCAGAAACACAAAAGGTGGATTGACCCCCGTGGGACCCCCCCCCCCCGGTGGAGGTGGACAGCTGTGTTGTCAGTCAGTGATGGGGAGGCGGGGCATGCAG
This sequence comes from Urophycis tenuis, assembly GCA_036785325.1. NCBI lineage: Eukaryota > Metazoa > Chordata > Actinopteri > Gadiformes > Phycidae > Urophycis > Urophycis tenuis. The sequence goes on from JAXIVH010000163.1 coordinate 375,026, forward strand.
CGCAAAGGGTTCACTGTGTGTGTGTGTGTGTGTTTCTTGTGTTTTTTCCCCCGTACTGTAAAACAGGTCGTTCACGCGGGAGTGATGCAACGCGTGAACGACACGTCATGGTGTTGTGCGTGCGTGTGTGTGTGTGTGCGTGTGTGTGTGTGTGTGTGTGTGTGTGTGTGTGTGTGTGTGTGTGTGTGTGTGTGTGTGTGTGTGTGTGTGTGTGTGTGTGTGTGCATGTGTGTGTTCAATCAGCCAGTGAAGACGCTGTATCTCATCATCACCACCACACTTGTTGTTGATTCAATACTTGGATGGAACGAGACGAGATGATATGATACGTTAGGTGACAACAGTGTGATTGTGCATTCACCAAACGGCGCACACGCCACAACTGGGCTTCAGTAATGTCCGTGTGTGTGTGTGTGTGTGTGTGTGTGTGTGTGTGTGTGTGTGTGTGTGTGTCAGTCTTGTTCACACACAACGAGAGGTCTACAGCGCAGGAGGAAACACATCTCAAAAGAGTGTGCCACACAAAGAGCTGCTTTCAGGGCCTTACCAGCTTTTGGCTTTTGAATGACAACACTTTATATATTATATATAATTACATATATTTGGGGCAGCCACGGCCTGCTGGTTAGGGCTTCGGACTTGTAACCGGAGGGTTGCTGGTTCGAACCCCGACCAGTACGAACGGCTGAAGTGCGCTTGCGCAAGGCACCCAACCCCTCAATGCTCCCCGAGCGCCGCTGTTGCAGGCAGCTCACTGCATCAGGTTTAAGTGTGTGCTTCACCATCACTAGTGTTTCACTAATTCACGATTGGGTTAAATGCAGAGACAAAATTTCCCTCACGGGATCAAAAGATCTTCTTCTTCTTCATATATGTACTTTTTTTTAACACAGGTTTAACAGTCACTTGCCTTGACAAAGCAACGGCCGTCTGACACGCGCTCGTGAGCACGCTGTGCGCACGTGCGCAGGTTTGGCGCCTGGCGTGCCCAGGGAGTGTGATAAATCCTGGGGTACGGGGGTGGTGTGTGGTGGCGCAGGGTGGTGTATCATCTCGGGGGGGGGGGGGGGTTATTTGTGGGCGTCTACATAACAGTTATTCCCCCGCCGCGGCTTGTTGGAAGGCGAGGCGGAACCAGATACACTCCCGGGTTCACACGGAGCCACTGGACTTTGTAATAATTCATGGGCCAAAAAGCCCTCAGCGCACTCCTCCCACCCTGCAATATTTATGGTCTCGCTGAGTGCGTTTCCTAAGCCGCCCCGCGTTCTCGCATAGCCCTCGAGGGGGGCGTGGGGGGGGGGGGGGTTCTTTATGTGTGTTCTCCTTTAATTATTTATTTTGTATGTGTTCTCATGGACGTTGTGCGGGGCGACGCTATTTTGCACTCGACCGCAGCGACACCCGCGGTGGGGAAAGAGGTCTCTGATTGAGTCATGATACCGGCTCGGGTTGTGTTCTGGTCCTCACGTGTGGGGGGGGGGGGGGGGGGGGGGGGGAGAAAAAGTCATAAATAATGACAAAGAATTGATGCTTATTTTGCGTCGCGCGCCAACGCGCGGACAAACCGCTGAGGACTTTGCGGGAAGTGATCGGAGGATGTTTTTCACAAGTACAACACACCGACACATATTAACTTCAAATGATGTGACCAGAAATATGTGTCAGGTCATGGAATCTAGGGACACAAGTTGTCCCTGGGGCATTTTGAGTTATTCACAGATTCTGAAAGTATAGTTTCTAAGCTTTCCAATGATGTGGTTTGGAGAAGTTGTGGCCATTTGAAAGTAGGCACATCATTAAAAGCTAAAACTAAGAAAAAGCCTCCTAAAGATTTGCAGTTGTACCTCTCTCTATTGGTACATCCGATTTCAAACACAAAATGTACACTTTTAAATAAGCCAATACTGTTACCTGAACCATGGAGAGGCTTCTCTGTGATCTCAACTAACAGATTCAGCAAAAAAAACGAAAATCACTCATTTTGAAAAAAATCACTTCTTCTGTTAATTTGTGCAAATGTTGTGTTGGCGACTTGTGTCCTTGGATTCCATGACCCGAACACATATGTTCAGAACCACGTGTTCTCAACCTGGGCCCGTTTCGGATGACGAACGTGACACGGTTCGGAATGGAAAGGTGTCAGCCGCACGCGCGGCCGATGAAGCGGTGAAACCGCCGCGCAGCCTGGTCTGTCTGTCTCGTGCCGGTGCCGCTCACTCTGGTACCGAGGCTCCGCAGTCCGGTTCATGCGGGTGCCAGCATTGTGCCCATCGACGCCATCCACCTCGCCGAATCACCACTCGCTCCCAGACCCCCCTTTGACCCCGACCTGGGAGAGGAAGAACAGCCTGGAGTCAGTGTACCACCGTTGATGTGTGTGTTTGTGTGCGTGTGTGTGTGTGCGTGCGTGCGTGCGTGCGTGCGTGTGTGTGTGTGTGTGTGTGTGTGTTTGTGTGTGTGTTTGTGTGTGTGTGTGTGTGTGTGTGTGCGCAGCGCTGTTTGTGTTGCATGATCGATGCATGCATCCATTTTGTCATTCCATCATTCTTCCGACGCATTCATGTGCGTGTCAATGATGAACCCGTGTATGTAATCCATCACTCAGTCAGCGAACCAACCCACTCATCAACCTATTCACCGGATCATCCCTTATGGAATACCTCATGTAGCTGTTGTCGTCACGTCGTCAGTGCAGAACGTAACTACGCATCTTCGCGTCTGACACACACTGTTTCTGTGGCTGCAATCCTAAGGCTCCATCACCTTTCATCTCGGGGCCTCCACACACCCTGAGTGTCTGAAATGGGTTTCGGTGTGTCAACTTATCTGTTGATGTATGGCACGTCACACGACCCAATAGATGCACACATAAGGAGTGTTTGCTCTGGGTTGGTTAGCATACACCCCCACACAGGCGTATCCACCATGCGACAGTTTAAAATGAATCGATTAGCTTTAGCAATCGTTTATGTCATGCAAACAAGCTATTGTGTTTTTGTAGTCAACAGTGGGGTGGGGGGCGGTGGGGCAGCAGTAGCTCAGTGGGTAGACCGGGGGGACAGAGCGGGTCATCCACTAACCGTAGGGTCGGCGGTTCGATCCCTTGATCCCCCTGCTCCAACTGTCCACATGTCGAAACCCCACAAATGTACTGATTGTAAGTCGCTTTGACAAAAGCGTCTGCTAAATGCCCTTTAATTTAATTAATGTAGTCCTGCAGGCCTACATTAAGTTAGACACCGCCTCCATGTAAATAATCGTACTGCAGATTGCACAACCATTGCATACATCCCCGCAATTCTAAGTTGTGTAGATATGCAGATATCCAATCGAATCAACCTTAGATGTTCGAGGTCACCCCAGATGTTCACTCAGAGCCCGTATGTTCAGCGCTGAAGGACATGGAGATAACTTGACACGCCACGTCCCATCTCATCCCGTCCACTCACTCAAGTAATCCAGCTCATTATCGCTCACCCATCCATCCACACATTTTCACTCAACCAATGTGATTTAGACTGAAGGGACAAACATTAGAGCCATTTAGGGAAAGCACCTGTACATTGTGATATGTAGGCTCACGTTGCACACAGCCTGCTCCAAGTATCTAATCTCCATAACAATATGAACATCAGGTGTGCCATGCCACTTGTCTAAGAGAAGAGTAATCCATCTTTGTGAAAATGTGTAACCAGACACAAATACCCGCTTCAAATTAGCATTGCCAGCGGGGCTGTTTTCCCCCGAGCCATTCTGTAACTTATTTATTGTGCCAAAGAGGGAAAACAAGGGAAACGAGACACTCGCGACAACCGAACGCCAGCCAAACACACCACTCCAGTGGTGTCCATTACCATCGCGCGGACGGATGATGACACATCGTTGTCCCTCTGCAGGCTCCGGACGCCGCTGCAATTACACCGGCTTCGGCTAAATAAACAGCCCGCCTCGTTGCCGACGGCGACGGCGACAAGAGGACAACCCGGCTAGCGATGCTGAGTCACGGCTGAAGGCGAGGCGAGGGGTCTGACGGGCGGTGTTCATTGCGACTCGGATGTGCGTCCATCCGTTCGCATCGGCATCCTCGTGTTCACGGGCAGCTTTGGTGTCCGCAGTACCACGCATGGGTGCATTTTAGACACGGGGTTAAAGGTTAAGGTTAAAGGGTAGGGGTCAGACAAGCGTGCACATCCGCATTCGTTACAGGGAGACTGCGGACATCGGGGGTTCGAACCCAGAACCTTTCTGTGGTAGTGAAATCACGGGGTTTAAGCCTTGTGAGTGTGTTTTCCTATTGCTCCGTTGTGCTGCTCTGCCTCTTCATGTTCCTAGTAGGCGGTGACTGGGCGTTACCATGGCAACTGATTGACTGAAGGCCGGACCCCCCCCCCCCAAGTATAAAAGCCTGCCTACTTCCAAGATGGCTGTCTCTCTCGCCCTCGATTTGGCAGACGCAGGCTGGCAGACTTTAGTTTAAATACTTCCTTTG
>JAXIVH010001630.1:12500-18637 GCA_036785325.1 Urophycis tenuis
TTAACCAAATATTTCAAATATTAACTTGAAACTTTATCAAATTAGGCTTCATCAAAGCAGCAACACACCCATTTAAACCAGACAGGTCACAAAATAAAAAATGAGGCAAGAATTAAAGACTTGTTTTTAGGTATATAGTTTGCCTCTGTATAATGAACACACACACTGATAAACTAAATTAATAAATAATTATTGTTGTGGAGTTGTACATTGCAATGATAATGTATGGTTGTCACAAAATCCCATGGCACACCCGGACTTGCCTCATGGCACACCGTTTGGGAACCAATGGCATAGAGTTTGCGCACAACATTTATACACACAACTTTCACGACCACCATATGTGGCGGACATCTTCAGTCTTGTTATGTACAAGGAGGGCTATAGCTGGGCCATTGGACGGCCACCTCTTTAGCCTGAGCGTTGACTGTCTTCACGCCATCTGGGAGGTCAACAGGCACGACGGAGCGCTAACGCGACCTGATTAACTTCCCCCCCTGCACTGCTTATGGAATGATTTATTTTGGCTGAAACATTAAGCAGACTATTTTTGAAGAGTAGGAGGACCGAGAGTGGAAGATCAAATGATCCCCCCGTGGATATTTAACTAAAGAGATTGTGCCGAGGCGTATGCCAGCTGCACTCACTGCGCGCTCGCCATAGCGTGACGGGTTAGCGTTAGCATAAATGGCGACGGACTTTCCATACGTTGCCGCGCGCAAACACGAGAACCGATCAACGCTCACTCAGCCATATGGAGTATTTTCAAAAATATAAGGAGATAAGATAAGAGTGATGAAATGTAAGGTTGAGCGCGACGTCCATTAGCTGCGTACCCCTTTTCAGGAGCGCACTGCAGCATCGTAAATGTGAACAGGCACTAAAATAGCAACTGGGTCATGCAGGAACGGAAGTGAGTAACTCTGGTGTAGGCCTACAGTACAGGAAAGGCCATCACATCAATATACTGTATTGATACGGCAGTAGCTCAGTGGATAGAGTGGGTCGTCCACTAACTGGAGGGTTAGCGGTTCAAACCCTACCGCCACATATCAAAGTGTCCTTGAGCAAGACACTGAACCCCACAAATGTATGACAAATGTACTCATTGTAAGTCACTTTGGACAAAAGTGTCTGCTGAGAAAGCTTAAAATGCATCATTGTGAACCATTGGGCATCTACGGCTCAATCTTTTACTACAGGACTACATTTACCATGATAAGAATAGGCAAAGTTCCACATTTTGCCTAATATCCCCTTTTTTATTTCAGAAATATTCAAATCAGATATTTTGTTGCTATATGGACTGCCAAACTACAAATGTCCCCGTTTTTCATTTCTGAAATTTGGTCAACTTGTAATTTTTCTTGGATTTCCATTAAGGATTAACTTCACCGATCCAAAAACCTATTTTGATTTGTGCTTGACGTACAGGTCATCAAATAAAGTTTTATTTCACAAATATGATTAATATGACACTAATATAATACTTAATATCATAAAGCTGGGCGCTAAGCTCCCCACTATGCTAACGACAAAATTCCCGCAAGCCGAGCGCTCTAAAGTTTCCCCGTGACTTCCGCGGCTAGCGAGGACCGGCGAGGCTGCATCTGCTGTGTCATGATGGCCGCCGGGCCGCCCCTGATTAGATTACCTATCTGTGTGGATTCCTGTATCTCTTCACGCTGTTAAGCGCTGTCTATTTCCAGTTGGCCTGACTCGACAGGGGGTGAGGGGGTGGGGGGGTGGGGGGGGGCGGGGGGGGGGGGTAGGGGGCTTATACACGCCGATTATGTGGTGCCAAGGGGCTGGGGGTGTGCAGTCAGCAGCAGCAACACTGGTGGTGGGCGGGGCTGTGTGGCAGGTGATGGGGGCTTTCCTCTGGATCTCCCAGGGGGACATCTGCCGCGATCGCTCTTTCTCTGCTGCGTTCTCCCTCGGCTTTCTCTTTCTCTTCTCTGTTTCACCAGCAACACAGCCAGGGCTCCTCCTGTGTCCCCCCCCCCCACAGCCCCACCGGCATCGCTCTCTCTCTCTCTCTCCCTCCATCGCTGCCCGTTGGCTCCAGGACGCCGTGGTCATCCTCGCGGCCACGCTGAATAATTCAGCAGAAGGTCGGTGGGGGGATAGGTGATGGATTAGGTGCCCCCCCCCCCCCCCCCCGCAGGAGGGAGCGCTGGATGGTGATGTAGTAGCAGGGTTGTATGATTGGAAAGAAGGGGGAATAGTAAGAAGGGCAGGGGGAGAGGAGAGGAGAGAGAGAGCGAGGGGAGGGACAGAGCGGGGCGAGCGGCAAGTCACATGACCGCCGGGAGATCCCTGGGCAGAGGCAGTCACCTGACTGCCGGGAAACGGACCAGGCTGGCTGAAACACATTCCAAGAAGTGCCTGTGTGCGTGGGTGCGTGCGTGCGTGTGTGCGTGGGTGCGTGTGTGTGTGTGTGTGCGAGTGTGTGTGTGTGTGAGTGTGTTTTAGGTGAGAGGGGGGAGGGGGGGGGGGGTGTAAATCAGTGTCATCTGTTTTCTCATTTATGATAAAAAAAGAAGCTTTACAACTTAAGATCCCACTACTTTAAATTACATTTAGGTTATACATCACCATGTTATACATCACTATATATAAATCATTATGATGTAGGGGCAGTATTGGATTTCTCACTTAGAATAAAAAAATACATTCAATATAGGATGGCCAACAAGTTTGCATGTGTACATTGCACGTGGGTATGCGTGTATGTGTGTGTGTGTGTGTGTGTGTGTGTGTGTGTGTGTGTGTGTGTCTTTGCGTCTGCGTGTCCGTCTGTGTGTGTGTGTGCGGATGTGTGTGGGTTATGTGTGATCCCAGCGAACTCCCCTGCAGGACTTTCTCGTCTCACTGTCTGTGTGGCCCGCGCTGTAATACACCAAAAACCTAACCTGGGAGACCCATTAAAACACCCAGAGATCATTTACCGTACATTTGCTCAGCATGTCCCCACGCTGGGGGGGGGGACTTCCTGTTACATATAAGTGCTGTGTGTGTCAGAACGCCGGCTAAATGTTGATGCTGCGTGAATTTGCAAGTCAGCGTTGTATAACACACACACACACACACACACACGCACACACACACACACACACACACACACACACACACACACACACACACACGAACACGCACAAGCTCGGACTGGCCTGTCCACTTCTGAAATAACAACCCTTCCAAAATAGACCGGCAGGCAGATAAATAGCCCAATACCTCCGAGAGAATGAAGTATTAAATATAGATCAGGACGCGACGCGAAATCTTTTAAAGAAACGATTAAGGCGGGGGGGGGGGGGGTTGGGGGGTTGGGGGGCGACCTCTCCGCAGCCCCAGAATTCCCGGCTCGTTCCTCGGAGCGGTGTGAGGGCAGCGTTCAAAAGGCCCTGTGGTTTGGGAGTGTGACTAAATAAACTTTATGCAACCCTAACCGAGCTGTCCCGCTGATGGTCTTTACAGCCCCTTTCCCCCGGGGCTGGTCTCAGGGTGGGGGAGGGGGGGAGGGAGGGGGGGAGGAGGGGGGGGTTTAGAAAAAGAGGGCCCCCGAAAAAAAAACCCACGCAGTGAGTAAAAAAGACGGGAAAATACTTTCCGGCACATTCCCCGAGTTCATGTTCCTCCCGGGGCCCTCCGCAGCGTCGCCCTGCGTCTCCAAAACCAAAGTGTGAACCGCCGTGTTTTCTTTGGTCCCTGCTCGGCCCCGAGGACCTGGAGGTCTGCGGCCGAGTCTAGCGCACACACATACACACGCACACGCACACACACACGCACACACGCACACGCACACACGCACATGCACACACGCACACACATGTGCACATACGCGCACACACACACACACACACGCACACGCACACACACACGCACACACGCACACACGCACACGCACACACGCACACACATGCGCACAAACGCGCACACACGCACACACACGCGCACACACGCGCACACACACACACACACACACGTACACACACGCACACGCGCACACACGCACAAACACACACACACACACACACACGTATGTACGCACGCACACACACACACACACAGACCGAACGCACGCACACACACACACACAGACCGAACGCACACACACACACACACACACACACACACACACGCGCGCACACACGTGCACACACGCACACACACACGCACACACGCACACACACACACACACACACACAGACACACACACATGGCGGCGAACAAAAAAAAAGAGAGAAGAAGAAGAAGAAGAACCACAGCCCGCCGCCGTGGCGAGGCCGTGCGTACGGTACGATCCGATGCTGGGCGCACCGCGCCGTTTCACAGCCAGGCCTCCGGAGGCCTCCGCCTCCTCTGCGGTGGAAAGCACACGTGTTGAAGCCGTTTTACCAGTAGATTCAAGAGCTTTGAAGGTTGTTGCTGCGCAGGGGCTAGGATAGCGGGGGGCGGCCGGGTTTTTGGTTCGCACACACACACACGCCAGGCGTGACTGACCGGAGAGCCGGGTCACGCCTGGCGACACCCATCACCGCGGCGGATGACCTGCTCTGCCTCTCCAGTGTTTGGTTGGCGGTGGGGGGAACGCAAGGGGGGGACGTCCGTCACCTGATGACGCCGGAGAAGGGAGCGTGCGGTGAACGTTTGTTCGGTTCCTAGCGTTGGTTTTGCTCGAGAATGCGCTTTCTTCCTCGGCGCCTGGCCGTGTCCGAGCGTTGGTGTACGGGGGGGGGGGGGGGGGGGGGGGAAGGAGGACGGAGGAGGAGCCGGAGAACCGAGCAGAGAAGAATTAAGGGTGGTGGTGGGGGGGGGAACGGGTGTTGGTGTCTTGCCACCTGCTCTCGTTTCGCTCATTGAATAATGCAGCAGAGCCGGAGCCAGGAGCCCCAGCGAGAGGAGGCACTGACCTACTTACACAACACCCCCCCCCCCCCCCCCCCCCTCCACCTCCTCCTCCTCTTCCTCGAAACTTCGTCAGAACCAACAGGGTGGGGGCATGGAGTGGAACAGACAGGTCCGAATTGGGACCACCCTGATCAGCTTCAAGAGCCACGGAGAAGAAAGGCTGAAGAAGAGAAGTATCGGGTAAACGTCTGATACACGCCCGCACGCTGGTGTTTGACTTTGACCATTTTACAGCGCCTCAGGAAGACGACACCAAAAATCACGGCACCAGAACCGGCTCCTCACAGAACCCAACCCGTCAAGCCAACGAGGGCCCAGAAGTCACGCTCTGTCGTGAACTTGACTCGACTCTCGACAGACAGCTCAACCGGCGCGTCGACTGGGATGAGTCGGTCGTTGATCCACTCGACTGTGTCTCTGGACTCCTCCCGGTTCTCTCTGTCTCTTCATCCAGTGGCCGGCTCGCTTCCATGTAACCCAATGCGAGTCCCACGGCACTGAAGTGTGGCGTAAGTAGTGGGTGTGCTCCGAGCCGCGCTCCATCTCGCCAGGATCGGCAGGAGGCCAGGGATTAATTATTCAGCTTTATTGCCTTATGATTGTAATGCAGGGGTAGAAGTGATGGTTCTCGTAGGCTTCTGGACCCTGAACTTGCTGAGGTTTTGCTCTGTTTTTTGAGTGTTTCCTATTTCCTCCTCTTCTCATTTCTTCTCTGCTTTGACCTCATCGCTTTGTCGACACACACACAAGCATGCACGCACACACACACACACACACACACACAAGCACGCACACACACCTACACACACACGCCCCCCCCCCCCCCACACACACACACACACACACACACACACACACTGTGGACTGGACTCAAGGACAATAGGGTTAGGAGGGATAGGAGGGTAGGGGATTTATGTGTGTGTGTGTGTGTAAGTGCTCAGCGCTTCTTACAAACGCACATACACACACACACACACACACATACACACACACACACACACACAGACTCACTCACACACCACACATTATTCGTCGAGATTGATTATAATATCGCACCCTCACAAAACCAGCACTGAAGTAATGCATCTACATGCTACCCTTCAGCTACACACCCTCCTCACCATGATGTCACACTGCCGGCTACTGTCGTTCGATGTGCGCATGCACGTCCGTGTGTGTGAGTGTGTGTGTCTGTTTGTCAGCTCCTATAGGTGCCGTCACTG
>JAXIVH010001631.1:0-2500 GCA_036785325.1 Urophycis tenuis
CCTTGCATCGCATGAATCAGTATCATATCAATCCGCCGCTGCCGTAGCCTACTACCAGGAAGCATAACGCTGCTGCTGAGACAAAAGTCCCTCAAAATGCAATGCCATGCAAGGTTGGCTTTATTTCTAACATTATCCTATCACAGAAATTTACATCGATAGTCCGCCGTTATGATTTATTTGGCTTGGGTGTACTGTGGAGTGGGTAAGACTGTTTTTATGATCAGGCTAGTCGAAACCGTTGACTTGCGCTAGCCTAGCACCAGCTAGGCTAGAACTCTGCAACTGGAAGAATTTAATGACATTTGTTGAAAAGGTCTCCAATGATGAATAACACACTGGTTACATTGAAATGAGGTCCTGCTTCCAAAATTCCGAACTACCCCTTTAAGGATTTCAATTTTGTTCTCTTTGAAGGCACTTTATTACTTTATTATTAGAATTACTTGAATGAAAAAGTAATTTTCTTTACCAGTGTTGTGGTCAACACCCAGCATTCATAATGCTGCAAATGCAAGGCCGGTCATCATGGGCTATAGGCTCTATCACCATTTTGTCTCATTCGGTGATAGATAGTGACTCAACAGACATATATTTACACAACAGTCTTTTAGCTAGGTCACACTAGCTTATTAGGTTCCCAAAACAATGTTGTTCCGTGTTCTCATTTTTCTTACAGTTTCTACTTTTGGCTGACTTTTGGCTCACTCATGCCCCTTGACTTTGAGTTTGTTCGGGACACCTCCACAGCCATTCTTCAGACTTCATTATGGTGACAGGGCTGCTACTTCAGCTCAAATGAATCAGGGCAAGAGGTGAACACTTACAACATGGTGTCTATTCATCCCAGTCCATGTGACAACCCCTCCACTCATCTCTCTCTCTCTCTCTCTCTCTCTCTCTCTCTCTCTCTCTCTCTCTCTCTCTCTCTCTTTCTCTCTCTCTCGCTCTCTCTCTCTCTGTCTCAAAACAGAACCATGTGGGCCTTTTAAATTCCAAAATAAAAGCGCTCCCAACAGTCAATAAAAAAAGAAAATCCAAATTAACCCCGTCAAATGAACCCCGTCAACCCGCCACGCTCGCGAGCCAGAACAAGTTACGCACGCAAAATGAAGGATGGAATCCAATAGGCACACTCCGTACACCCTTGACCCTGGGAGTGCGATTTCTCTGTGCGGCACCGCGCTAAAGTAGTGGGCTTTGATAGCAAGTGTGGGTGGGGGGCTTGACCCCTGTGTGTGTGTGGGAACGTCAGGAGACAGTGGAACGGGTCGAAGGTCGCGGGTGGCGGGGGTAATTGGTTCGGACTGTGATACATAGCGTTGGACCTTAATGCAAATGGTCTCCCTGTCCGCCCGTGGAACGAGAGAAAGGTCAAAGAGAAGTGATGTGGCGAGCGCCACAGGCAGCTGGATCGATTTGAAAGATAATTTAGTTGCAAATTAGTTGCAAGTTATTTTATACCATTCATTTTTCAGAATCAAAGTGACAGATGACATCAACGTTCAGCTGGTTTTCATCATCATATTCACACCCTATGCTGACGAAGTGCCATTTTTGTTTTCGGAAAAATCCGGAGTTCATAAACCCAATTTGACACACTTCATCGGATTTAATTACGGGGGGATAATTGCATTATCGTTATCATACAGACATTTTATTTTTTTTTCGGGGGGGGGAGGGTATAATATAATAATCAGCAAGCAACTTATTTGCATGCAAAGCGCTTGGTTTGATTTGCCGGATAGCTGACAATTCAACCATGGAAGCTGAATGGCTGCAATGCTGCGGCGAGGATGGAGCCTTGGTAATGAGTCCTGATTACAGGTAGCATCTGTCTTAGCCATCCCAAAGAAACATAAAAGATGCCTGTTTGGCAGATTGTAATGAATATGTATATTGGGGAAAGGTCTAATGGTAGCATTTAGCACTTTGTCGTTTAGCAGATAAAGTGACTTTTTTTGCGACGTGCCGGTAGACTGCGGGCAAGCTTTCACCCTTGCATTAACCTGCCCCAGATAATAGTGCCGGGCACTGTTATTGCTGGGATCAAAAAGGGGCGTGACCAGAGGACTGGTTTCTCTGCTTTGATTGGTTCAACCGGGGGCCGCGTGAAAAATCAACCGAAAAACAGAAAAGCGTTTTCACATTCTCCCTTCCCTGTGACATCACTTGACCTCTATATATCTATATACGCATTTATTCAGCCAAGAAGCAGTTCATAAAGACAGGTAACCGCTGGTAACAATGTGACCTCACGCGGACCTTTCAGCTGATGGAAGCTCTCAGAGATGCTTCAGTATCTTCCAACCGGCTCTCTAATACACATAATTATCTCGGCTGCTATAGCGGCCCCCCAATCAGAGACACACACACATACGCCACACACACACACACACACACACACACACACACACACACACACACACACACACACACACACAGATACACACACAGATACAAACACCACCACATACAGATACAAACATGCACACACACA
>JAXIVH010001631.1:17500-18637 GCA_036785325.1 Urophycis tenuis
GCGCAACGCAACGCGCTATGAGGGGAGCGTGGAGGCGGGAGGACATCCGCCGAACGCTAGCCGAGCTAAACGTTAGCGGCGCCGCGGCGCAATTACGGCGTAATGACTAAGCTAACAACGCAATCAGCGGAACACAAAGAAAAGGACAAAAACAGAGAAAAACAAAAAGAATTGCAAATGAACACCAACCCCCCCCCCCCCCCCCCCCCTCCCACCATCACATCCATCCATCCTCCTCTTCCTCCTCCTCCTACCTGCGCTCCGGTAAATTGGGCTCTAATTGTGTTTTTTACCTCCACGACGCTGTCGCCGTGCTAAATAATGCATGTGTTGCCTCCGTCGCGGGGCGCCACCGATAAAAAAGGGGGTTGCCGTTGGGCTTTTTCTCACGCCTGCATGCCGGGCTCGCGGCCAAGCCAGCTGTCTGCGGCAATTACTGCCCGCCGGGGATTAGAGCCGGCGACTCGTCCGTTTTGGTGGAGGGATCGATATGCGGGGCGCGTCCATAGGTCACGCGATTAAAAAATAACTGTTAATTCTGATTATGTTGGCCGTAATCTAATCTAATTTTTTTTATGGAGGTTTTATGCTCGGTCTCGTATCTCTTTGAGCTCGAATATAATTATATTGTCGATACTTTTGCACCCATCATGGCCGATTACCCTTTCATAAAGGAGGTATTATACGGCCTACATTAATGCGTGAATGTATATGCTGTTTAATGAATCCCTTGTCATGAGTTAGCAGGTTGTGGTTAGAGCACCTTGCTCAAGGACACCACGGCAGATGCAGTTGCAGATGCTGGGGCTTCAACCCACAACTCTTTGATCCGGGAATCAAACATAGAGTCCTTCATCACTAGACACACTGCATTACACCTGATTCAGATGTGTCCTAAACGCATGACTCCATCACAACGGTCACCATGGCAACACATAAACAACAACGTAGCTGTCACCCTGAGCACTCAACACATAGAGCACGACCCCATCGCATGAAGGAAAACATCAGATCTTTGTCCAACACATGATGTTCCCGAAATGCCTCCATCTATCACAAGTTGGTTTTCCCTGTGAGCGACTTTGGGGAAGTTCCCCATAGCAACTTGTTTGAAAAGAAGTTTTGAGCTCACACTGT
>JAXIVH010001632.1:0-5000 GCA_036785325.1 Urophycis tenuis
TTTTGTAGAGGGGACTAATATTGGAGGGGGTATATGGTTTTGTAGAGGGGGTTGATATTGGAGGGGTGGATGGTTTTTGTAGAGGGGACTAATATTGAAGGGGGTATATGGTTTTGTAGAGGGGGTTGATATTGGAGGGGTGGATGGTTTTGTAGAGGGGGTTAATATTGAGGGGTAGATGGTTTTGTAGAGGGGGTTGATATTGGAGGGGTGGATGGTTTGTAGAGGGGACTAATATTGGAGAGGGTATATGGTATTGTAGAGGGGGTTGATATTGGAGGGGTGGATGGTTTCGTAGAGGGGGTTAATATTGGAGGGGTATATGGTTTTGTAGAGGGGGTTGATATTGGAGGGGTGGATGGCTTTGTAGAGGGGACTAATATTGGAGGGGTAGATGGTTTTGTAGAGGGGGTTTATATTGGGGGTGTATGGTTTTGTAGAGGGAGTTAATATTGGAGGGGTGGATGGTTTTTTGAGGGGGTTGATATTGGAGGAGTGGATGGTTTTGTAGAGGGGGTTAATATTGGGGGGGTGGGTCAGGATTCAGTTCGTTAAGGCAGGAGAAGGGTAGGGACGGGGTGTGGGCGGGGGGAGGGAGTGGGGGAGGGGTACAGGTGGTGCGATGTAAACACCGCGTGCTGCTTCACTGCTGATGAAAGACTCTCCGTGTCCTCTCTTGACTACCAGAGCAGCGCTTGCCAAGAGTACAAAAAAACTCAAACCAGAGACGAGAGCCCTCGGCGCCGCGTATTGATCCCACCGCCGGTACTTATTCCATTAGATGAATGGAGGATTAATCATGCCATTCAAACCTCACGTATAATCACTGCTATTTTATTTTGTTTTTTTTTTCCAGGTGGAAATTGGGGTCCCACCAACT
Organism: Urophycis tenuis; assembly: GCA_036785325.1. Taxonomy (NCBI): domain Eukaryota; kingdom Metazoa; phylum Chordata; class Actinopteri; order Gadiformes; family Phycidae; genus Urophycis; species Urophycis tenuis. Next base: position 881 of record JAXIVH010001632.1, read on the forward strand.
GGCTCTCCTCTATTTTCACCCATGACAGCAGCTCTCCTCCTGTCTCCCCCATTCTGTCCCACACTCAGGGACCAAATGAGGACGCAGAGGACACCTTTAGAAACCATGGAAGAACTGTTGTTTGAAGATGTTTCTCCCTCTCTCTCTCTCTCTCTCTCTCTCTCTCTCTCTCTCTCTCTCTCTCTCTCTCTCTCTCTCTCTCTCTCTCTCTTTCTCTGTCTCTCTCTCTCTCCCTCTCTCTTTCTCTCTCTCTCTCTCTCTCTCTCTCTCTCTCTCTCTCTCCCCCCCTCCCTCTCTCTCTTCCCCTCTCTCTCAAAATCAATGATACCCTCAAAGTGTCCTCATCCACTTACACAGTTCTCCTGTGTGAGTGGTGCAATATTTTTCTTCTACATGTTCTCTCCTGAGTCAAAAGGCAACAAGCACGTGCATGCCAGCGAGCACAAGACCCGACCTTGGGGAACCACTGGCTGTGATCAGCCATGGCTGCTTCTGGCATTAATGGGTTAAATAGTCACTATTCCCGCATCTCTCTCGTCTTGTAAAAGACAATTGCAAGAAGGGGATGACAAAATGACATCCTGGTATTATCTGTTTGAAGGTGTCCCTAATTATTTTGACATTTTATCTTTTTTTTTTTTTTTTTTTTAAATAACCCAAAGCTAATTGCTCTTCTCAAAAATGACATATTCTCAAATCTAAAATGGTTTGTTGGTCTAATGAAATCGGCAGTGTTCAATATGCACAGTGTTTACCAAAGGAGCACCTCTAGCTGTTTGCAAGATTACACAAAGTTAACATTATGATACATTTCTCAATTCACTTTCCCTGTAAGCGTAGAGTAGGCTTCAACAAACACAAATCCGAACGGTCATTGCGTGTATTCATCACTTTCCCTCAACACTGATTGCGAGCACACAGACCATCCGCACGCACAAACTGCAAACTCACTCTACGCCTAATCTGTATGCTAACAGTGTATTTCAGCGTGTAGAGCAGCGTGTGTAAATCTTCCGCTTGACCATGCCAAACAGTGTGTGTTCAGAAAATACCCACAATTCAACTCTCAGCCCCAAACTCCCAACTAGTCCAATTCTGCCGCACATGGAGCAACAGATTCACCTGAAAGGCAGAGGGGGAACGGGAAACAACACACAACGATGTGATGGTGTGACCCTGTGTGTTCTGGGGGAACACTGCAGCAGATAACAGTAAGCACTCCCCCAGTGCAGCCAGCTCCTTGTTTTGTCTTTGTACCGGGACATCGGGAATTCAAATTCCGAAGGCCTCCACTGGTTCCTTCTTATTGAAAGTGCAGCACTCTCGCTGTTGCTCCAGCTTTTCACGGCTGACAACCATTTGTGAAAAGGAATGAAATAATGAACTTGAAAACTTGGAACGTCCGAAGACCGTGAACAAATGCGAGACCGCAGCTTTTGTTATGTACAGCGCTCCAGCCATGATGCAGCTCCGCCGCGTTAAACCCCGGTCGTATCCGCGTAGCCCTCGGATACACCGGCCTTCAAACCATCCGCTCCGTCTGAACTCTGTAAACACATTGCTTGTGAATTCAATTGCCTGATTTTGCACATGAATCTTGATACATTTGCAGTGCTTTAATGAATGGCTAATTGATACTCAATATTGCATCGTCCTCACAAGAAAGAAAGAAAGAAAGAAAGAAAGAAAGAAAGAAAGAAAGAAAGAAAGAAAGAAAGAAAAAAGGAAAGAAAGAAAGAAAGACAAATTGTGGGTTATTAAAAGCGTTTTCTTTTTTTTTCCTCCCCCACGATAATTGCCAGCACTCCCTTGAAAATTGCATGTCATTTAAATGTTAAGCTTTAATTAAAATAAAGGAACTGGTGGAGGTGGGGAGGTGTTGAGGTGGCGGAGGTGTGTGTGGGGTGGGGGGGGGGGGCGATGCGGCGGAGAGAGAGAGAAGGAAAAAAAAAAAAACAGAAAAGAGGCATTCAACCGCCGCGCGCCCCTCAGGGAACAAATCTGTCTTCTCCTCTATTGTACCAGTGAGCACACCTAGCAGCAACAGCAGCGGCAGCAGCAGCTCAGTGCGGAATAATCAGGACTTAGCCGGGATGAATGCAGGCACGGCGGGGAGCGATACCAGCGTGTGCATCTGCTCTCGTCGTCGCCGGAGTGCAGCGTCTGCCGCCTCCCCCCGTATAAAGCCCGTGTCTGGGGTTCACTCCCTCCTCAATGCCAGGCTTTAAGGGCTCGCACAGGAGGAGTGCGTGCGTGTGTGTTTGTGTGTGTGTGTGTGTGTGTGTGTGTGGGCGGGGGAGGGGGTCCTCCATAAGCTCCCGCTTATAGAGAAAAAAAAAAATACTTTCTATTAAGTGTTTTTTTTTTTCCCCCGGTTTGGGGTGGGGGTGGTGTTTCATTGTACTTTATTTTATTGTGCCGATAGCTGTGTGAAAAGCGAAAAGAGATGGGAGGGTGGGGAAAGGACGAGAGCTAGACACAGAGAGGGAGAGAGAGAGAGAGAGAGAGAGAGAGAGAGCTCCTATCTTCCATCAGCCGCTTGTCTCAGCTGGGCTGCGGGTATAGTAGCGGTAGGGCCGGGCGCTAGCCACTAAAGCTTGGGACACGGGACATCTTGCTTGAACCCCCCCCCCCCTACTCCCCACCCCGCCCCCCCCCCCAAGACGGTCCTGGACTCTTGCACCGTCACATATTCACCTCAGCCGATTACTAAAGCGCGGCGGCTCCCTCAGAACGAAGGCGGACCGCTCCTCTCCGGCCTTAATCCTGCCCCGCTGACGCGGCGCAGTGGGCGCCCGCACCGCCCGGCCCGCGGTCTCACATAACCCCCCCCAGGAACGCACGCCGCTGAGCCCAGATTAGATTTCAGCGCTTATTTGCCGGGTTTATTATTACTTTCCGTTCCTCCGGGAGGACCCGACCCAGAGGACGGATTACGAGGACGGGCGGCGGCTCGGAGGAAGTGCGTTTCCAATTTTTTTAAAAATAATAATGAAATGCCAGGCTGTTTTTTTTTCAGCAGGCATTGTGAGTCGGGGAAAAAAACAAAACAAAACAAGCGAGAGCACAGCAGGCGCGTGAGAGAGAGAGACCTGTGTGAGTTCCACCATCGCATCGAGGCGTTCGCAGTCGCCTCGACGTGGGTCTTCTCTTGTTGTTGCATTTTCTCACTCCATGTTCCCTCTTCCAACAGATATCTGAGCCGGCTTCTGTGGGAGGGGGGGGGGGCAGCGTTCGGTTCATTATCTCCGGAAGTCGGACCCACGTGAATATCTCAGGGTCAGAGTTTCCGGCTCTCGAGGTCTCCGCCCGGTGTTTTTTTTTTTTTTTTTTTTTTTTCAAAGGCGATGGTTAGAAAAGAATACGAGTGAAATTGAAGAGAAATTCATTCATTCACCCGCGGAGACATTCGGAAAACATTTGCGAGCTTGTTAGCGACGGGGGGCTGTCGACGCGCGGAGCGAGACGACAGACGCTGCCGGCGGGCCCGGCGCCGGCCCGAAACCACTGTTTACACTTCCATTAGCACATTTGCACATAAACTAAGTGAGTATGTCATCCGATGTGTTTGAAAAGAAGGTATAATTATAATTGAGTCCGGGGGGGGGGAAGGGGTGGGCGGGGGGGAGTAGCAGAGAATGCACACGCAGATATTAATTTCTCAGAGGGCAACGTTTGCTACGGGGCATCAGGTGAAATGTAATTACAGCCTGGCATTGTATCGAGCGCTTGTGGTTTGTTTCACAAACACCGGTCCACCGAGGTGTGGACCGAGGATGCCGCGTGACGATGGAGCAATATCGTACGACACCCGTAGAAGATAGCAATTACGCCTGCGGTCTGCTTTAGCCTTGATTCAGGGTCCCAGGCTCCCCGGCGCTTGAGACAATACACTTTATCAGGCCCCGTCGAATAAGAGCAAAAAAAAAAAAAGGCAGTATTTTTCGACTGTTCAAACGCGCTGTTAGTCGACGGCGGAAGGGCTTAAGAGATCGAGGAAAAGCCGCCTCTCGTCTTTCGGTTCCGTTAACGTTTTGGCTGCCTAACGACTTTAAGCCGAAGTGATGTGGACCATAAAAACACAATGAAACGGCAATGAAATGAGTTTTAAAGAGAAGAT